>CAJHNH020000932.1:87500-107500 GCA_905116865.2 Candidula unifasciata | reverse complement strand
TTACCAATGCCAAACCTTGACACTAACAAAAGAACAAACGCGAAAAATAACGACGTGGGAAGTGAGATATTTGAGAAAAGCAGTCACCTAAGGAAGTGACCGTCACAGAAATGAAGTCATCATTAGAATGGTAAGGACAATACCTGTAATTAGATTTAGTGAAAAACAAAGATTGAAATGGTTTGGCCACCATTCATTAAAAAAAAAACCAGCATCACCGGTTGCAAGTGCATACAATATGAGAATGGGAACATCGGGAAGCAGAGGAAAGCCAAGAAGATGATGAATTGATAGATATGACAACTTGAAGAAACTCAACTGAATCACCATGCGCAAGCACTGTTCCGGAAACAAATCATTAACACTGCTTGCGACGCCAAACAGCATTCAGCAGAGAAAGACAATTGGAATGAGATAGATCATCCAGTATATGAAACATGTTCAGGTCATGATGCATATTGGGTTTATAGTACAATTTCCACATCTTTAGACTTGGGCGTACACGAATGGAATGGTGATAGTACATTATCTCGTAAGACGCCCAAACTTCTTTGATACCCGTTTTATTCTAGGTAGAACCTCTAAATACAAATCATTTTTTTTTTAATTTTATGAGTTTGTCAATCATAAACTTCAATAAACTGATATTATGCTGAAATGTACGGTAATACGATAAACCTATGCCACTTTAAAATAATATTAATCTCCTTCCTTCTTCTTTGAGGCTGGAGCTTTCTGCGGGGCGATGGCACTTCTCTTATGCAGAAAAAGGATCTGTGTTGCATTGCCTCCTCTTGCTTTTGAAACCAGTCGATGCACTTTGATAACATTGTTTCTTCTTTTGAGTGGCTAGTTGTAGGTCAGGATTTTAGACGATAACGTAGAATAGAAATTGATGGTTAAACAAGTGACATTTAATAGAAGCTTTACTGTAATGCAGTTACTTATAGTGAATATCCTGTGTGATATTGTACTTTGTCTAAAATTTAAATTAAAATTTTTTTTTTTAAGTCTATAGCCTATAAAATGCACCTATCAGTATCTATTCTAATACCATTCCGTCTCTCCAATACCCTGAAGAAGGAGGTTTATTTTTTTCACAGTTAGGAGCATTCTCTTAGCCAACATTTAACAGACTGCGTGGCTAAAAGCGTGTACCCTAAGCTGATGTGATGGCCAAACATTTTTAGCTGTATTGTTGTTTCGAGCTCAAATCCTGGTTGACAACAGAGTCTTTAGCTAGGCGTGTAATACCCGTCTGGTCAGTAGAGAGCCTTTTTTTTTTTTTTCTCTGCATAGAGCTGAGGAAATCGTATGTAAGTGCTCCCTAATACCTCATTAAACTTTCTTCTGGTGTTGTCTCATATACTTACAGAAGCCTGTGGCCACTTATACAAGATCAGCTAGCTCTGAATAAAACACATGGTACAATACGAAGTTCCCGAAGTATTTTATTATTTAGAGTATTTATGGAAGTCGCCCTGGCGTTGGTGGCTAGACACTCGCCTGTAGATTGGAAGGTTGTGGGTTCGCGACCAAACGGAGCCGGACTTTTTTTTAAAAATGACCTTGACTCCCAGGTCGACTCAGCCTTGAGTGGGTACTGGGTGCGTTCCTGTGAAGTAAAGGCGACCAGCGTGATGCCGACTACATCTCCCACCAAGTGTCGATTGGTCTATAGGAATATAGGTCTAGTCCTATATTCCCATTACGCCTAAATGGGTGGAAAAGGGTATTCTTTAAAAGTATTTATGAAAGTAAATGACATTAAAATTATCTTGCAAGCGTGGCAATAATGACGTTTCAGTGTGTTGGGCCTAACTTTTTTGTCCCAGAATTGAAATGAGTAGGATAAACAAGACAAACAAACAAACTTTTGAAAAAAAAAAACAAGGGTAAGACAGAGAAAGTCAACAACATAATAGAAACATCTTATTAAATACAAATAATAGAACTGAGGAAAAACAAAGGGTGTGCAGAGGTTTCAAATATGGCTATATTGTGTTAGAGGTGTAGTAACGAGTCATGGACACACAAACACACACACACACACACTACATACACACAAACACCACACACACAAACACCACACACACATACACACACACACAAAACACCACACACACAAACACTACATACACACAAACACCACACACACACAAACACTACATACACACAAACACCACACACACAGACACTACATACACACAAACACCACACACACAAACACTACATACACACAAACACCACACACACAAACACTACATACACACAAACACCACACACACATACACATACGCACAAACACACACACACAAACACTAAATACACACAAACACCACACACACAAACACTACATACACACAAACACCACACACACACAAACACTACATACACACAAACACCACACACACAAAAACACTACATACACACAAACACCACACACACAAACACTACATACACACAAACACCACACACACATACACACACGCACATACACACACACATACACACACACACACAATCTGCCGTCATCATCTATATTTACCACTTATAGTGTAGGGAATAAGGCTAGCGAGCCTGAGGTTTTAAGGCCGTATGCATAGTGTAGTTGCCACAATCTGTGCAGGTTAGGAATTCTATATTTGCCTCCTACAGAAATCTTTCCACTCCTTACCGAGGATCGAATCCCGGTCTCATGCATGAGAGCCCAAAACCGCAACAACAAACGTAGGACGTAACTAAATATAGGTGTAGAATGTCTAAGGTAAACCTAAGTTATATGTTAAGGCCACAAAAGGAGCAACGTAATTTCTAGTCACATTATGTAGTCGTGCACCTGTTTAGTTTTTACTTAACAATTTTTTACATCCACACACGCATATCTACAAGGCGATGTGTGTGTGTATCAGCATATATATATATATATATATATATATATATATATATATATATATATATATATATATATATATATACACATACATATGTGTGTGTGTGTTTTTTTTTTTTTTTTTTCGTTTCCCCTGGTTGATTTTGCTATTGAGAGTTTCTTGTAAGTGAATTTATTTCTACTGCAGTCACCTCAATTATTATGGTTGAAGAACCTTAAAACATTAACTAACTCAGCCTTGACATTATAGACAATTGTTGTGTTGTTTTTGAGCCCCACCCCAGCTGTCGTTTGGGTCACTTGCCCCGTGGGATTCTCATCCGAATGGCGAAATATGAAATACTTTTCGTTCGGTTCTACATCTTTTCTTTATCAGAATGGTGAAATAGGAAATACATTTCGTTCGGTTCTACACTTGTTCTTCCTCCAAATGGTGAAATTTGATATACTTTTCGTTCGGTTCTATATCTTTTCTTTATCCAAATGGTGGTACTTTGTGTCGCCGTGTGTTTATCGCTGGTTGTGAGGTCCAGGTGGAGTTGAAAGTCACTGACTAATTCAACCCTGAAACAATATTGCATTGGTAGTGGTCAGACTGGTGTAGAGTTGCTTCTCTGTTACCTGCTACCAAAGTCTGATCACTATCACGGTTATTTTGTAGAGCTGTTTTCCCAACCCAAGCGTACAGACCAGCGGGTGTGTGACAGCAGCACTGAAACCTTACATCTGTGGCATTGCAAGGCATCTGGTAGTAGGCAGATAACATACACACATATGTTAACTGTTTCTTAACAAATTTTATTTAATTTACTTTCAGAAAGTTCTAACTCAGTGTCCAGATGGGGTTTTGTCATGTAATAAGGCTTTCATGTTATTACCGCTATTATCGTTCGCACTGTTTACTTGGTTCTTTTCTTAGCCCGGCCGTTCTCCTTACTTCAGTAATCGAAGTACCGTGTCTAATTTATTGTATGTGTCTGTGAGGCAGGATATTGATCACTCCATTTATAAATACATGTTAACAGATATAAAAGTGCTAATATATCGCTTGAATGATCAAAGTGGACTTTACTGTCCAATTATTTTAATAAGGGAATCTGGTTAGCGCAATGGCAAGCTCGCTGTTCTACTGGTCATGTTGACATATTTTTAATCATCGCCTAGATAGTAAAGTATTATTTTCCACTTCGTCAGTAGTATTTAGCATAAATGGCTGGATGTATTTTTTTTTTTTTATAGATCAGTCGCCACTCGGTTGGTAATATGGTCGACATCACAGCGGCAGCTTTTACTTCCTACGATTTACCTGTTACCCATTTAAAGCTGGATCAACCTGTGAGCCTGACTCATATAAACAAAAATTAAGTCAGGTGTAGTCAGGACCTAGATCTATGACCTTCAGATCCGCAAGCGAGCGTCTAGCCGCTACACCACACATAGCCAGTGATGACAAGTAAATAGTAAACGACCCATCTCACGACACTGGCGGGGCGATTAAGGCAATAGGCGCGCTAGTCCCCCCCCCCCCCCTTTTTTTCCCCAAAGTAAAAGGACTCTTTTTTCACCCCTTCAGGCGTATGGGGAATATAGGGCTGGGCCTATATTTTAAGTGGAGTCGCCGTGGCATAGCTGCTGGTGTGCGGATCGGGAAGTCGTGGGTTCGCTCCCTGGCTGAGCAGGACTTTTTTCAGCAATGACCTTGACTCCAAGGGCGACCCAGTCTGAGTGGGTACAGGGTGCAGTCCCGGGAAGTAAATGCGACCGGCGTGATGCAGACCACATCACCTATCTTGTGCTGATTGGTCTTTAAAAATATAGATGCAGCACAATATGCCCTATACGCCTAAAGGCGTGGTAAAGGGACCTTTACTTTTAACTCTTTTTAAAACTATATTTTAAGACCAATAAGCACTGTATGACTTCTGTGATCACCATCATTTTTCCCATGAGCAATTATGCTAATATAGCTGCTCAGTGGAAGTAAACAGGAAGTCTTATTGAAGTATAGTTACACATTGGCCCGTTTCATGGGGGCGAACGGGTTTATGGGCTTATCCTTGTGTTGTTTATAGACCGACTGATAAATCCTTGAATGATGTGGTCAAAATTACGCCTCTTATGTTTACGTTAAGATAAACCATTTTAGGTTGGGTCGACCTGGAGCTTAGGTCAGTTTAATAATTAAAGTCAACGACTCGAGGAAGACTCAAACACCCTTAGTCAACTGACTGAAACATCTTTCAAATTTAATTCAAAACGGTTGTAAGCCTCTTTTTAACATGTCAAATTGCATCATTTGGCAGAGGAAGCAGAAATAAACTGTATTAAATCCTAAAATTGTGTGGTGTAATTGTGCGCCTAACTAATATATAAATGTGCTAAAGTAAGGACAGCGAAGGTATTGTAAGAATAGAGGCTAGGAAGAATCATGTACTATGAGTTCCTGGGCAGGATACGGATGTGTCACCCCCCGCCTACTATTCATAACATGTTTATCTGTTTTAAAAAAAAAAAATCTCATCCAAGCGAGGAACATTTTATTAAGCCAATGAGATCGGGATTCTGAGTAGAAAACGGCGGTCAAGAACAAAACAAGAACAAAATAGGGTCATGGTCACAACAACAAATAGAAAAAAAAAACTACTCCACAACCAATGAAGATTTAACTCACAGAACACCGATGAGACAACTGGGGAAGTGGGGAAGCATTGTATTACTAATTGACAAAAAAGGCCGAAAATAGATGCAGCAAAGCAAACCAGCAAAGGATAATTGGCAGCAGTACTGGAAATCAAACATGTATCAGCTGCCACTTGAGCTCACGCTAATATACAATTTTTATTTTTATTTTTTACCGACCAGATACTACTCAAGCCAGCAGTGGAAAGGAAAAAAAAACCATTACCGAAAAGCAATTGAGATAACATACCTAAGGGGAAAAAAATCACCCAACAAATCGAGATCGGAAGGAAACTGGAGAGGGGTGGAATGTTTGATTGTATGAAAAAATCGAGGCCATCTTTCGAAAGAGAAGTCAACCACGTAAATGCTCTACATATTGAGTAAACAGAGTCTGTCAGTTCTTACATACGAAGGTTACAAACATGGTTTTTTTCAATTCACACCAAACAAAGTAAATCCCGGAATATTCTAGAAGAGTTATGACATGACTTTGTTCGATATTTATACAATGTGCGAAAAAGTGTGGATAAACTGCGGCTAAATATGTCCATGCGAAATGTTTTCACCAACTGTGCAACTTTCTTTATGTGTATGACTGTGCAACTTTATGCGTGAACGAACGCTATGTGCAATCTTCAATGGCATGAGCATTGGGGTTTGTGTGTGAGTAAAGGGGGGGGGGGAGTGCCTACACTTTCAATTGATGTATACTGCTGGGTTACCTACGAGCTGACAGTCATACAGTTTTACACGTTTAGTAGATCTAGTTCTCAAAATACCATGGACGCAAAAAAAAAAAAAAAAAGAAATACTGACATTTTAAAAGATCAACATCACGGAAGACTGGCTAATAAACAGCATCCTGTCTCGGAAGCTGAAATATTTTGGTCATATCAAGCGCCAAAGCAGATTGGAAAAAAAATAGCAGAAAGCATGGTTCCTGTTAAGAGGGGCAGGGGCCGACCAATACGAAGATAGGCACATAATATATTAGTGACTCCTTGAATATGAAAGTACACGAGGCTGGAGAGCTGACGGGAGACCGGGTTTGATTTAGGCAGACTGTGATGAGAGCGACGTTCTGCAAATGACTTTTTACATGATAGTGGATGTGGAGATAGCGTCGTTTACAGCAACTGGCTGACGGAGTTGTTGATTTGCTGGCACCGACCAACACTTTGTTGTTGTTAAAGTGGCCAGAACCAGTGTTGTCGGAAAAAATGGTTGCCAAAGTGTCGAAGCCAGCACATTTAGAGGGTCTACCATGTTCTTAGTGCACTTGTATCCAGTGCGAGGCGCACCCGCTGCCTTGAAGTGACAGGTTCAATTCCCGGCACGGTAACTATAGCTTTCGATTTTTATGTTTTCTAATGTGTTCTTCCATCTTTCTACTTCTTTCTATGAGTGCCGATCAATACAGTTTATGTTACTTGATTAATACATAAACTTGAACACGCAGGACTCTAAGAGATGCCTGTGCCTTCCATTCTGCCTCTCGTTTTTCTCTCTTCTTTGCCGCACCCCACAGGCGCTCGATGCTTTGAGTATGTGCCCCGAGAAGCACCCCAACCATTCTGGGAGTGGTTGACTGTGAGATGTATCAGTCCGACAATATTGTCAGTTTCCTTGTACTTACACCAGAGGACGGAGACTTCCATTGCGCCAGGCCGAATGTATGTACTTATAAGCGGCAGTAGTGTTATCTCGGCTTTTATGTCTTCAAGCACTCGCCTGGCTCACGACTTATTTTTGCTTATCCTTTACAGGACTTTAGCAGAACCAACCTTAACAGCCCCTGGCTGTTGTGCGGTTTTTCTCCCAAATTGTGTCTAGTAGTTTGCCATTGCTTTCTGGACTTTCGGCTTTCTTGATACCACTGTCGAAACCAACGTAAGGCGCATGCCCGCAGCTGGGATCACGACTTATACCACTGCCAAATACCCACTGACGTGGGAAATGTCTCCGATCTGAAGGGACTCACTACAAATGAAAGAAACATTGGGAATAACGACTTAAAACGCTCCTAGACCTCCCCAGAAATTTCAGGATTGCCTTTATTTGGGTTGAGTTAAAAGAAAAGAACCCAAACATGTACTTTCGCAGTCTTTACATTTCAGTTCCACTCCACAATGTACAAGAGATGCACAGCAATGGCTTACACTCTACATTGTCTATATAATTTATTGTCAATGTTCTAAGCTTAAGTCCGTTTCAAATGTCGTGCCCTTACAACAAATATCTCGACAACTCCTGTAAAAACCAACATGATTTTTTTTTTTTATATTACGCTATAGATTTCCCATATCCGGATGATTCTTTAAGTTACAAATGTACCGTTGCTGCTGTTTTCTAAAAGAGACGAACTTCTGTGATCTTTGCTGGACTAATAATAATAAAATCATGAAAGTCACCACATCTTGTCGGATCCGGATTTCGTAGGGGATTTCCCTGAATACTCCTGCAGTGTCATATGTTCTATATTTTGTACGGTTTAAGCACATGCACCACCGACGACAGCCACTGCCAACGAACGTGAAAATTCAAAAACGTCAATGATTCGTTACTCACGAACCGTCGCGTCTTCGGCGCTTCCTCCTACAGTACCTCTTCCGTTGCACACAGTCGCCTTCGACGCCTCAGACCTACTCACAACAACACATTCCAGAAACAACAGTCGTTAACATAAAAGAGAGCTGCGAAAAGAAAACTGCCCCCTTTTAAATAAGAGACAGTGTGTCGACGGCGTCTAAAGAATCCGGGCCACTTGTCAGCACTCTGTATAGAGGCAGCGAAGAAAAACATTTCATAACACCCCTAGAACATAGGACAGCCCGTTGGAACCGCTAAGAAATCTTGCGGCTGACGAGATGGTGTGACTTTCGTCAGAAGTACCTTAATAATGTGTGTACCCCTAAAGAAATAGGATATACATTAATTGACACGCCTGGAGATTGTTAGGAAATCAATTCACATATAGGGGTCTCCGTGGTAAAGAGATCAAACTGTTTGCCTCGCGCTCTGAAGATCGGCGGCGCCGTTCATTTCACGAATGCAGTTTTTACAGAGATTCATGGGAATCGTCTGAAGCTAAGGAGTAGGACTCTCTGCGACGCTCTCAGCAGGCACTTAGCTGTTCGGCGGAGAGAGACTGAGCCATATGGGATAAAACCCGGTACCGTGAGGTTGACCCTCTCACCCTTATCTTTAAAGCAGTTCACATGTGCAGTAAGGCGTGATCCGGTACAGAATGAAACAAAAATTCACAGCTCATTGGAGGCTGATGCTGGAGATGATCACCTGTTGGTGAAACGCCTTTGAATCGCGTGCAGTTTGATGCTTTACAAATATCAGGTTACTCAATTAACTATTCACGCATGCTGATTGTTTGCTTTGAATCGGTGTCTGTTTTCTCACATACCGCAAAAAAGGCACACAGAAAACTAGATTTTCGTTTACATTTATTTATACATTTTTATTATTTCTCAAAAAACATGCATATTATTAACAAGCTGCATGTCGAATTTCAACAACTTACACCCAACGGTAACTGTTTTAGAGATTTATAAAGTGGGGCAAGATTTCTAGAAAAGACTATACGTGCCGTGTTCAGCTCCTAATGTTTCACCCCAGCCACTGATACAATCTGCCACCAAGTTTTTTCTGGCTGTGCAGCGAACCGTGGTGGTGACCTTAGTGGGGTTTTTTATGCCATCGAGTGGGTATCGCTCTTCCAGGCGATCGCATGGCATTTGTTATTGTTGGCAAAAAAATCACAGCTTAAAAGTTTGTTTTGATGTTTCTTTCTTCTGTCATTCTCATTGAAATCAGCTGCTGTTGCTTGCTGTTATGTCAGCTCAGGACGAAATTCAGTAGGTTTATAAAGTCATCACAACAGCCAGTGTATTAGACAGGTGGTGCATGTGGGGGTGAACATGTCAAAGTCATTCGACACAATTCGCCGGAAATTCTTGACTTATCGCTCTAGTGTGCTTCAAGGTTGAGAGGTAAATTTGTATCGATATTGATGAATAAACATGTAACACAAAATAGAGCACGCAGGATTACGTTTTTAAATAGCTCCAGGTATAGTCTTCTTCTCCTTCTTCGAGTTCACCGTCTGTCAACTGCAGCAAAAAATTATGGTTGTTCAACCACCTCTGCACTTAAGACTTGTTCCAGAACCTGAGTGCTGCGTGCACATCCGTTTTTTAGATTTGATTTTGTGTGTGTATACTGTTAGTTCCATGCCACTTAGGCAGATGCACTCCGATCTCAAAGGAAACCTCCTACGTCGACTCTTAAGACATGCTTGTTAGGAAGCAGTGGGTCTTTTCTTGTTTCTTTCACAATGGGACCCTGGAACCTACACGGGGATTCAGATATAGTGATAGTCTTATTCTTCGTGTTTTTATAGTCTAAGTAATGTTGTATTAGTAGTCATGGCTGCCCACAGCTTACTTTCAATCATTTCTGACACCATATTCTAATATGCCTTGTTGCCAGACTGTTCATCTCCCGTCTTTATCTACATCTTCACAGTTGTCACCAATTACTCCCACTTTATCCTTTAGATAGTTTTAACGAGGTATGCTTATTGTTGATCTTATAATGCGGGTAACAATTAGTGTCTGTGGCTTAGATGTTGCAGTCCCCCAAAGAATACACAGCCCAATTTTTCATTTTTTCCGCAGTCAGTTCTCTTCGTAGGTAAATTTCTTTCATGAATTGCCTGTCTTATCTACATATGGTCACGTCTGTAAAACCACATCTCTGAAGCTGTCTAATCGATACATGTTCAGACGAACAGATACTACGATATATGATCAGCATTATCACCATATCATTATAGAGACTTCTGGCAAAAAGTGTGCGGGTTGCAGAGATATTGTTTCGCGTTTTACACGATCATCATAATCAGATCGGTTATGTGTTCTTTTCCTGCTCACGCTATGTGGCCCAACCCTCTAGATAGTTATCTCATTTGCTCCCTTTGCTCTTGTCGTAGCAATTGTGCCATGTGTCACTTAGATTTCAAGGTTAATTCTCCCTATGACATGACCAAAGAAATGTGTCTTGCCACAATTTTATGTTTTCTCTGTCTGTCTCTCTCTCTGTCTCTCTCTCTGTCTCTCTCTGTGTCTCTCTCTCTCTCTCTGTCTCTCTCTGTGTCTCTCTCTCTCTCTCTCACTCTCTCTCTCTCTCTCTCTCTCTCTCTCTCTCTCTCTCTCTTTCTCTCTCTCTCTTCCTCAATTTAGATGTTGTAAGGTTACATTGTTCGCTCTTCTATTGGTCACACTTTTTTGCATTGTTCTACATATACCATATTTCTGCTATCGTTTGACGTGTTAAAAGTCGTCTGCTTATTGTCCACGTTTTACATGCATACAACCGCACATAAACCACAGATACCTTGTGCATATCAGCTAATATAGTTTCCATCTTTCAAAAGGCTTTATTAACAATGCTGAATCTTTTTTTTTTTTTCTAATATTTTTAAGTTGTCTTGTGCTATCAACTCGTGGGTTCTGGTGACAAGTTTGAAGGAAAGCAAGGATAGACTCACCGCCATTAGCAAGAACTCGTATGTTGTAAAAGGTGAATCAAAGGGGATTTGCAGAAATCAGATAATGTTGGACTGAAAGACGCAGATGTCGAAGTTTTGTATAAACATCGCGTGTATATAAATGTTAAATGTTGTTGAATATTTAAATACGCTCGTCATCATAGCATTCGGTACACTCCCATACACGCTCCGCCCCAATAAGAATAAACTCACAGGGAGCAAGTACAGCGGGGATCTACAGTCATCAGTAGAAATTATCCTCTTTCGACACACGTTTCGGCCCACGATTCCTAAACGTATTCGGAGGTGGGCCCACCTGAGTTCATGAAGCTCAGGGCTGCTTCCCCGCTGCACGGGATTACCGGATGGTGTTATTATTTCGGCCAGAGACAAGACGACTTAGTGGTTTCGAAGGAGGTACTGTGAGATAAGAAGCCGCCGCGACAGCGTAATTAGAACAGTCCGCATGCCTGGACGACCGAGCGACAAGCTTACTTTGGTTTACCGGACACATGTTGGACTTTTATTAGCAGTTGGCAGAGGAACACTGGCAGACAATTCGTACACGATGGACTTTTCAAAGGGATAAGAAACTCTTTTCCACTAGATACCCGGACCAGCTCACCGAGGCCCGTCCCCTACGTTGTTGCGCTGCGTCCACAGCCAGCTAGAGGCCCTTTCGGCCACCTCTCCCAGTTTTTTGAGTGTTCGTTTCCGTTCATTACCGCGCAATCCTAATTCTTTAACCACATTGTAGAGCGAAGTGGAAACGAGGCCTCTCGCTCCCACTTCGACGGCAAATACCCGTACTGTGTAAGCTTCGTTTCTCCTCAAACCAGCTGCTAAATCACTGTATTTCTCGAGCTTATACAAATGATTCTCCTCCATACGCGACTCAAACGGGACCGTCAACTCAATCAGGATGAGTTGCCGTTTTTGCGCAGAATGGAGAACGATGTCCGGTCGCAGGCCGGTTTTACGGATCAACTCGGGATACCGTTCATGTCCTGGCAGATCAACCGCCAGTAACCAGTCCTCGCAGAGTCTAGCGCAGATGGAGCGAATGCGTTTTGGTTGACCTTACCTTTTGGAACCTGCCCAGCCTTGAGGAAACGAATGGGGACGATACTAGAACTGGCTCTGGCATTAGCCCTCATTCTAGCCTGGTCGACAACGGCTGCTAACTCCTTTAGCACCTTGTTGTGGCGCCAGGTATAGCGGCCTTGACCTAGAGCTTTCCTGCACGCGGACAGGACGTGCTCAAGAGTTTGCTTTGATTTTGCACAACGGGCAAGTCGGATCGTTGGTCGCAGACCATTTAAACCATGTTAACACCGGACGGTAATACATCGTACGCCGAACGAACGATAAAGCTCAGTCGCAGCGGGGTCATCCGCCAGATCTCACCCCATGTGAGTATTCTCGGCAATGCGCTCTCCAGGCTGACCCAATGGCCCTGCTGCGACTGTTGAGCTGCTTTCTGGACCCGAACCTCGTTTTCGTTGTCCCTCACCGTTTGTATCACCATGTCTCGGCGCTCTTTGGCTGAGGCCTTTGACCACCAATTGACCTTCCCGTGCCCTAGGCCTCGACGGTCGGTTTGTGTGTAACCCATAATCTCCTTCAATTTTAGTGCGTTCTGAGCAGATTCAATCGCATCGAGGACTCTCCACTTGGTACCAGTCTTTAGAGCGGGCTGGACAGCGATGACATTTGGGTCTGAAGACTCGCGCAGAAGCATGGCGAGTCTTACCTTGCCGACTTTAAACTCTTCTGTTATCGACTTGAACGGAAGTACCAGCTTAGCCTGTTTGCAATACAGAGCCACGTCGGTCAGACAAGGCGGTGCTCCAATCCACTTTCTTAAGGCTGTGTTGATTTTTTTCTCCATGGCTTCAACTGCAGTCATCGTCACCTCGTAGACTAGCAGTGGCCATAGGAGCTTTGGAATCAACATGAATTGGAGACACCATACCTTGAATTTCCCGACCAGCCTGCATCGCTCGATCGCGAGCAGGCCTGTAGCCAGTGACTCATGTATTCGCCGGACTTCCGCTCTGTCAGATAACTTGGAATCGTAAACGCGACCGAGACTCTTCACCGGTTATTCCAGAACCGTAGGGATCTTGTTCCTTGCCACCGTAAAACTGGTCGCCGACACCCTGCCCTTATGGATTGACAGACTCCTCGACTTCTGCGGTTTAAACTGCATACCGCTCCATTGGACCACCGCGTCCAATCTTTTCAGGATCGTGCGGGCAGACTCCTCGCTGCCCGTTATAATAGTCGTGTCATCCATAAATGCGCGCAGTGGCGGCAACCAGTGATCCCCTATTTGAAGGCCCAGTCCGTAGCCGGCCGCCCCGTCTAACATGATCTGCATTGCCATGACAAACAGTATAGGTGAGATCGTACAGCCCATAGCTATCCCAATCTGCAACTCAGTCCACCTCGTGGTAAACGTCGAGGTAGAGAAGCGCAAAGCGAACTTGGAGAAATATTGCTCGACCATTTGACTGATCTGTGTCGGTACGTGAAACATGCGAAGGGCTCGCCACAGTAGCCTATGGGGGACTGCCCCGTAGGCGTTGGCTAAGTCCAACCATATAACGTGCAAATCGGTTCTCTCATGCTTGGCTCTCTGGATAGCCTCCCAGATCATGGTCGCGTGTTCAAGGCACCCAGGAACGCCTGGGATACCACCCTTCTGAACACTCGTATCTATGTACTTGTTAGTCATCAGATACTGTGTGAGCCGGCGAGCCATGACTGAGAAGAATATCTTACCCTCAACATTCAACAGCGAGATGGGCCTGAATTGGGAAAGACTCTTCGAGTCCTGCTCTTTGGGAATGTAGACCCCATTTGCCTTTGACCACTCTGGACATATGTGATTGCGGATCCACGCTTGTCTCAACAAGACGTGAAGCATTTTAAGGATTTTCGGGCAACGCTTGTAAAGAACGTACGGGACACCGTTCGGACCTGGGGCAGACTTGCCGCTGGCTTTTTTCACAACGTCCTCAACCTCAGACCAAAGGGGAGGTACCATTTTAAATGGTACCTTCGGCACCGAAGGCTGTTTAAGACCGCTAAGGATCTCTGGATTGTCATCGAGAGGCTCACTCCTCTTTTTATCCGAGTACATCTTGCGTAGATGTAGCTCTAGTTCTTCCTGACTGACAACCAGAGTCCCAGACTTCGGTTGCTCGAATAGACCTCGGGCAAACTGATACGGGTCCCTAAAGAATTTCTCTCGCTCCCTTTTGGTTCTCCGTCTGTTGTTACAGAAACGCTCGGCGCGACAGAGGGCACACCCAATCTTTAGCAGCAAACGAAGAGTTCCATTTGAGATGGCACCAGCAACTGTCTGATTATATATATCCATCTCACCCTTTCTTTGGGTGTTCATATTACATCAAAAATTAATGTTGCCCCCATGTGGGACGCAATTTTTTTTTTTTTTTTTTTGAAACCACAGCCTGGTTTTTGCGGAAGGCCGCATTATAGCCTGACGGTTGAGCGCGGTTTCTGTGACCTCTTCACGGGTGATGCTAATCCGCATGGTGCACCGGGTGTTTATCACTATGTGTGATGTCCTGGTGGGGTAAAAATTTACTAACTTACTTTGAGTGTTAAGCGTTAGTCAGATCCCTTGCTAACTCCCCGCAGCGTCATACAAAAATAAGATAGAATGTATAAAATAGCATTCAATATTTTAATACTATTATGATGTTTACGCAGGTTACCTTACTCAAACAAAAATCAATGCTCTGTAGTAAACACTGAATCATGTGTATATAAAACAGGAGAGTGACAAAAACACACCATTTCTGTCAATACACGCTTTTCACACTCAGTAAATGATTCTTCTCTTGTCAAAATCTGCTTGTGCCGCTAGGCGTCGCACAGTAAATGATTACACCATAAAATATGTTTCCGGCCTGTACCAGAAATGCAGTGAAAACGCAAGCTTAAATATCAACAACAAAATTAACTAGAAGAGTGTAGGAAGTTACGCCAAAAAAAAAAAAAAAAAAATTAACTAAGAAGGATTCAATTATTTGAAACAGCGCACAGCATATGTTGCTTCCCGCACGTGTAGAACACTGACGTTGAAGAGCTGTGAGCAGTGCATGCTAAATTAAGCGATTTTAGCGATAACATATGTCCAGTGAAGAGGCTTCGAGTGGAACAAGGACTAATCTTTCTAGAGGAAAGAGGGGGAGGAAGGGGGGTGATTTGTGTAAAGCTATCCCTGTTAAGAATTAATTTTTTGGGTTATCTTGTGCTTCATTTAGGCGACCAAGTCGCCCATTGGCTCGCGGGTAGACGATTTCGTCGTTGGTCAGGGCATTATTTGGGTCTGTCTCCTTTGATCGCATCAACATTGCGGGAGCATTTTCATGGATCTTGGTAGCGGGCAATGCCAAGCCACTTTATATGGCGCACATACCCGAATCACAATTATAACCTAAACTGCCCCTTCAGGCATGCTGGTTGAACTTGACGAATTTGTTTTTTTAAGTTGTGCAAAGCATTGGATCTCACGTTGTGTTCTCAGGTTTGCGACTGTACCTTTCGGAAGATGCTTGCTTTTACCAAATCTGCACAGTAAATGCAACAAGTGGTTTGACACTCAATAACCCAAGAAGCAGTGCAACTATCAGAAATGGGCTATTTATGACGTGATAGTAAAAAGAGTTATATCATGCCAGCCGGATTAACTTTTCATATTTGCTTGTATTTGTTTTTGCCTGGATCAACTTTGTAGATCCGATTTTATCTGTCCCGATGCGGATTCAAATCCAGACTTTAGGAACTGCAGGTAATATATGACTAGACAAGGACAAAACATATGTCGAATGAGGGAATCGGCATTAGAATGAAGCCGTGACGACCTGTAGAGAAAATTCGAAGTGGGATAGAATTTCACTCTCATTATAGCTAGTTCTCGGCGTCTGTGGCTAAGGCGTTGCGCACGCGCTTCGTAATGCCAGGGTGCCAGGTTCGATTCCAGCTGCGGGCCTCGCCTCTTGCGTTTGTTTCAACAGTAGTATCGAGAAACCGACCGTCCAGAAGGCAATGGCAAACTACTGGACGTAAATTTGCTGAGAAAAACTACAACAGCCAAAGCTGGTGTTGGTTCTGCAACGTCATGTAAAGGATATGCAACTAACATGCAAATGGCTAGTTAAGATTGGTTAAAAAATGCAGTAGCTAGCTAAGGCTCTACTACTGGGTACGTTGAGCACGAAAAGTTCAGTCTAATGTGATAGAACGTGGATACGCTCAACGTGTAACCGGTAACATGCTAGTTACTGTTCTTTCACTTGAATATATATACAGGAAGAAGAAGCAGAAACCGAGAACTATGCAGATGAAGAATGAGAAGGAGGAGTCTGAATTTCCCACTTCTCCCGAACTAACGCTTCCTGTACAATCTTTGCAACATGCAGACGAGCAATAATTGCAACAAGATCACCAGAGAAAGCATGCCGGGACATTTATTTTGATAGCTTTTTGCAGCCTGTCTTGTGTTTCCAAGAGTGGGTGAAGTTGATATCGACACCATGGTCTTTAAAGTCTGTCAGCAGTAGTCCTTTATAGTGAAATGTACTCAACTTAGCTTAACCAACAAAAACGAATTTTAAAAATTCCTCCTGCTTATGGTGATTCAGCATGCTTCCATTGCTTGTTTACTGTTCGGCTTAAGTGGTGACACTTTGATTCATCACTGTCCCACAATGCACAAGAGATGGGCATGACACTCTGCTCTGTAACACAACAAGTGGTTCAAACATCATCCCATGCGTCTTCCTTTTCATGATCGGTCCACATCTGTGGCACCCACTGTGGACACACCTTCCGACATTAAACTTTTTTTTTTTTTTATACGAATTATCTTTTAAATGGTCCCAGCTGACATATCAATTTCTTTCGCTATCAAACGCTTGCTCCTACAACGTTTCATCTGTATTGAGCAGACGTTTTTGGCGACTTTCCACCCCCTCCACAATGTGAGCTTTATCCGGTTTTGACAGATCTGTCATGAACTCACGACTTTTCTGAAACATTCATACCTAGTATGCCACTGTTGTCTTCAACACACATGTATTACGTTATGAGTTGTTAGTTAGATTATCTTCACAGCACTCTGGACAGATCCAAAGGGGCGCAGATTCTCGTCTCAACATATTTATCAGGGTCGTGCGGTAAATAGTACCAGTCCTTTGCTGGTTAACAAGACTTTGTGTGCGTCCGGTGTGGTTCTCATACATGGCTGTGCCGATCTTTACTCCCAAATCGTGTATTTTTAGCAGTGATGTAGACACGTTGCTTCCAAAATCCTCAGAACGTCCTGTCTCTCAGAGGGCAATGACAATGTTATTATTACGTTATGCTGCTGCAGTCTTCGATAATTGTCGACTGATCGATATCCTTAAACCAAAAGAAATTGAATCATCGCTCTTCGAGCTTCTCGGGACGAATCTGGGATCAGCCCAGCCAGTTTCTAATTATCAGAAACAGAACATAAGCAAAATGGGAAGAGAAACACGTTCTCTCTTATTCAGTCAGAACCTATCACATAACAATGAAATGCTCATATTCAACGCACTCACTTATGCAAGGTTGAGCTGAGTTGAGTTGAGTCAAGAATTGTCATCACAACACTCGGGGCGTTCCCATGCATGCTCCGTGCTCATCTTCAGCTGCCAGAGCAGAGTTCTAATACTGATGGTAGCGGTCACAATCTGGTTAAAAGTCCGTCTTGCCTTTCCTCTGAGTGTAGTGAGCCAACCAGACCCTCTGGTTATACCCAGGTGCCTCATTTTTCTCCAGGCCATAATAATCTTGTTTGCTCTGCTCATTCCATTGCTTGTTCCCAAAGGGCCTTGACCATATCTGCCTTGTCATGTATCAATTTACCACCCAGTGTGGCACTAACAGGTTTCAAATAAACACGTCCTATGTGTTTGTACAAAAATGTACTCGAGTCTAGAAAAGGAATTGCTTACTGATTATTAATTTGCATTAATTCATCTCCACTAAATTTATTTTACGTATACGTATATAATTTAAATGCATGCATATATTTTAAATAATAGTAACAATTCCATGTTTGATAATTATGAATGTGCCATTTGTATAGCTCGGTAACATTCCAAAAATGCTGAAATAAACGTTAAGACCAGGCAATCTGCGAACTTTACGCAAAAGGCCATTAAATAAAACGGAAAGCAACAATTATATCCCTGCATAAATCATTCATATTGTATAAATGTCCACACATTCATACGTGCGGATTAATATGTCAAAGAGAGTTGTTTTGCTGATGTATTGTTTGTATGTGCTGGCTTCAACATTAACAAATTCAAGATTTAAAGCACAATATTGTGCAATTATATTGCGTGGCAAGTAACATTGTTTTCATAATCAATTTTTTTTTCGTATATGTGTACTTTATATATATATATACACACACACACACACACACACACACACACACACACACACATATATATATATATATATATATAATACACACACACACACACACACACACACACACACATAAATATTCAGAAAGAAGAGTGTGTGAGAGTATGTGTGCATGTTGGAGTAGGAGTTCAAAGGAAAAAGTGTTTTATGGCCACATGTGTCATTTTCGGTTCTCAATACATGATAAATACAGATATATAAACAAGACAGCTCTATCTATCTATCTATCTATCTATCTATCTATCTATCTATCTATCTATCTATCTATCTATCTATCTATCTATCTATCTATCTATCTATCTATCTATCTATCTATCTATCTATCTATCTATCTATCTATCTATCTATCTATCTATCTATCTATCTATCTATCTATCTATCTATCTATCTATCTATCTATCTATCTATCTATCTATCTATCTATCTATCTATCTATCTATCTATCTATCTATCTATCTATCTATCTATCTATCTATCTATCTATCTATCTATCTATCTATCTATCTATCTATCTATCTATCTATCTATCTATCTATCTATCTATCTATCTATCTATCTATCTATCTATCTATCTATCTATCTATCTACCTACCTACCTATCTACCTACCTACCTACCTACCTACCTACCTACCTACCTACCTACCTACCTACCTTCCTACCTTCCTACCTTCCTACCTTCCTACCTTCCTACCTTCCTACCTTCCTACCTACCTACCTACCTACCTACCTACCTACCTACCTACCTACCTACCTACCTACCTACCTACCTACCTATCTACCTACCTACCTACCTACCTATCTACCTATCTATCTATCTATCTATCTATCTATCTATCTATCTATCTATCTATCTATCTATCTATCTATCTATCTATCTATCTATCTATCTATCTATCTATCTATCTATCTATCTATCTATCTATCTATCTATCTATCTATCTATCTATCTATCTATCTATCTATCTATCTATCTATCTATCTATCTATCTATCTATCTATCTATCTATCTATCTATCTATCTATCTATCTATCTATCTATCTATCTATCTATCTATCTATCTATCTATCTAATCTATCTGTAATCTAATCTCTTTTTAATCTAAATAATCTATCTTTTTAATCTATATAATCTATCTATCTATCTATCTATCTATCTATCTATCTATCTATCTATCTATCTATCTATCTATCTATCTATCTATCTATCTATCTATCTATCTATCTATCTATCTATCTATCTATCTATCTATCTATCTATCTATCTATCTATCTATCTATCTATCTATCTGTCTGTCTGTCTGTCTGTCTGTCTGTCTGTCTGTCTGTCTGTCTGTCTGTCTGTCTGTCTGTCTGTCTGT
>CAJHNH020000932.1:80000-82500 GCA_905116865.2 Candidula unifasciata | reverse complement strand
TTGACATGCAAATAGTACCAGTTCCTACATGTTTGAAAGTCCGCCTGTTTCCCCTTCAGTGCTGAATATCTTCCAGAATTAGTCTTTCAGTGTATGGACCCCCGATCTGTTCTTTTTTTTCACTGTCGCAACCCACAGAGCTTTCGCCCTATCCGTTTTATTATATAATAACTCAGTGATCGGTTTTCAGCTCAAGATGTTATCATCATACTAATTATCTTCTTTTTCTTCATCTTCTTCTTTTTCTCCTTTTTTTACTTCTTAATTTTCTTCTTCTTCTTCTTCTTCTTCTTCTTCTTCTTCTTCTTCTTCTTCTTCTTCTTCTTTTTCTTTTTCTTTTTCTTTTCTTCTTCTTCTTCTTCTTCTTCTTCTTCTTCTTCTTCTTCTTCTTCCTCCTCTTCTTCTTCTTCTTCTTCTTTTTCTTCTTCTGTTTCTTCTTTTTCTTCTGCGTTCATACGGAGATGGAATTGCGTGTGCCAGTTAACATCATGGCTGCGATATTTGCGCCTTACGGCCAACACATCGGAGGTCTGCGGACATTTGTTAACCGGGTCGGCTTTCCGGTTTTTATTATTTTTCATCATTATTATTTTATGTTATCATCTGGTGAATGGTAAATAATTTTAACAACCAGAACTGCTTTTCAGTTGTATGCAACGGTACACCGAACTGGCACATATTTTGACACTCTTTGTTGAGTTCCTGCAGCTTTGTTTCGCGAAAAGAAAAGAAAACTGAGAAAAATATTTCCAGATAATATGAGCTGTAAAAATAAATATGATAAAAAGAGCTTTATTACATAGGGATGTTGGCCTCTGCTATCTCATACATTTTGTGGGGGTTGTGGTGGGGGAAGGGGGGGGGGAGGGCGGAGATGGGGGACTTAAGCAACTCTCTAGGCTACGGGGCTTCTGAATACAGTAATTTAGTAATGGATTTTATGATCTTGATTAGATTCCCGAAAGTGCACTTTTTGTATTATGTTATGCAAAGGTCTCGTTCGACGTCTTAATGTGTAATGGGTATATTGTCTTGTATCTATATCTGTGTATACCACTAAGTACACACATACATACTGATGTGGTCCTTATCACAGATTCTTTTTGACCTTCTAGAATATTTTTTGATACCATTCTAAGTTCAGTAAACCACAGATTATGTTATTTTCTTTTTTTTTAATGCTGCCCGGTTAAAGCTTTTTTCCTTTGCGTGCCTGCTTAAAAAAGGGTGGTTGGCACCTTGCGTTGTGGTTTACAGCTAGGCTGCCATATATGCACCTGTCGGCCCACTCCCACATGATCACTTGGCAGGCAAGCTGTGAGGGGAGATCCGACCACATGATAACCTGGCAGACACAGCTGTGAGGGGAGATTTGACCACATGATCGCCTGGCAGACATGCTGTGAGAGGAGATCTGACCACATGATCGCATGACAGGCACGCTGTAAGGGTAGATGTGACCATGATCACCTGGCAGGCAAGCTGGGAGGGGAGATCTGACCACATGATAACCTGGCAGACACTGCTGTGAGGGGAGATCTGACCACATGATCATCTGGTAGACACGCTGTGGGAGGAGATCCAACCACATGGTCACCTGACAGGCACGCTGGAAGAGGAGATCCCACCATATGATCATCTGGCAGGCAAGCTGGGAGGGAAGATCCGATCACATGATCGCCTGACAGACATGCTGTGAGAGGAGATCTGACCACATGATCGCATGACAGGCACGCTGCAAGGGTAGATGTGACCATGATCACCTGGCAGGCAAGCTGGGAGGGGAGATCCGACCACATAATCACCTTGCAAGCAAGCTTTGAAGGGAAATCCGACCACATGATTACCTGACAGGCACGCTGTGAAGGGAATTCAGACTACATGATCACCTTTCAGGTACGCTGTGAGGGGAGATCCGACCACATGATTACCTGACAGGCACGCTGTAAGGTAGATCCGACCACATGATCATTAGAGCAAATCGTCACTGCCCTAGCTTTTCGAAAGAAGTAATGGCGATAAGATTATTGGGTAATTAGGAAATGCTTCGTTGTCACACGCATACGTAAGTGTGTTCTGCCATTTTTGCGCCTCTCGGTGCATACATTCGACTTCTGCAGGCAAATGTTGTCCGGTTCTGCTTCCCGGAAATAAAGAAATTAAACTGAATGTTAAAATATTTTATAATTGTTAGAGGAGGTGGTGGTGTGTGTGTGGAAAAAAAACAAATAGAATCAAGATTTACAGAATACAGGGAAACAAATGGTGATGGCGTAGGGTGAGATTAGGGCAATAACAACAGATAGAAAGACTTGGTGGAAGCTGTGAGGACTGAAAAATAAAAATAAGAATCTCTGCACAATGAAACAATTTTTACGATGAGAGGTGCTGAACTTCGTTGTGAAGCACCAAAGCCAGAACCTATACTGGACTGTCCCTGGTCTCCGAGAAATGGGAGCCCAGCCTGGCTAGTGTTGATAGGATGGACGTTTCCTGTGCT
>CAJHNH020000932.1:72500-75000 GCA_905116865.2 Candidula unifasciata | reverse complement strand
ACATAAAGGGTATTTTCCAAACTGAAAGGAAGAAGAAAAAAGCTGGCCGGGGGGGGGGGGATGGGGGGCGTGGCAGGGTGTCATTTTGAAAAAGTTTTAATGTATTAAATAAAACAGTAAATTTAATGATTTACCCCCAGGATATTTTCATTGATGGGAGTTAGAAAATAATTGAAAAAGCGAAAAATAATTAGACGTGGAGCAAATAAAATCCGACATTCAATAACTGTGTCATAGGCTCACCTATTGAACTGTACACTTCAGCTAGGCAACAGAGCATTCGTCTCATCAAGGGAAATGCCTGATCACAATTAAACTGATCTAGTGAGATTTACAATATAGTTTGTATTTCTAATTACAGTTTGTTAATACTTTGCATTCTTATGTGAAACGTTGCTTAGTTTTGCATATACACGTAACTTTTCGTATGATTTAAGCATATATTGTGTATTACTAGATGTAAAAAAAAAAATTCGTGGTGAGGGGGCGGGGGGGGGGGGGTGGTCTCATGTATCTGTTCATTCTGAAATCTGACGTGTGTGACATATTTGTGTGTGCCCGTATACATATGACTGGTGAGTGTGCGCGCAGGCGCGTGTGTGTGTGTGCGAGTGTGTGTGTGTTTGGTGATGAATGTTTAATAGCTTTGTTGCTGTGAATGTTCTTAGGCTAAATTGATTTGCTTTAGTTGGCTGCGGTAATGCGAAATCATAAAACGGACCGGCTAGCCCGTGTTTATACAGGTTATTTACAACACGGTTGATGATGTGTTTTAATTTATAGTTTGAAAGTTCAAACCACATTCAACTGCGCAAAAATAATAATACTGTTAAATATTATTATTATTATTATTATTATTATTATTATTATTATTATTATTATTATTATTATTATTATTATTATGTTCTAAATGGCGCAAAATATAACAATATATTTCAAAGGAAATGTATAAACAAATACTTGAATACAGCACGTCCACAGATTAGTTTATTGGTTTGATTTATACAACCCATCAACATCCTGGAACAAGGGTAGTAACTCATAATTCCTCCATTTTATTTCCTACTCAAGCCTTCGTCTGAAGAATTTCAGCGCAGAGTACGAACTCCGTTGTACCAGCGCAGATCCTGAAATACTTTGGGTATAATTTATCTTCAAATTTTGCCAAGGCTACTTTAGGCTAGTCTTTCTCATTTCCGGGACAATTGGAAATTACTAGAAGTCCACGTGAAAAAAATCCCAGTCGTCACTGGAGTGTGAACCCGGGACTTCCAGCACTCGAGGCGGATGCCATTCCTCGATGATTAGGGGAAAATCTGTTAGTCCCTTGGCAGGTTATCTAAGGGAGAAGTGCCACAGCCACCCTTCGGAGGAATGTTCAAGATGAACCAGGTCGCAGGTTGCATCGCTCCTCTTTCAAGCTGACATAAAAACAAAAATTTCAAGCGATAAAAAATACACGGCTACTCTTGCGATCCTTACGTTCGTGTAAGAGGAGACTCAAGGGCCGGTTGCAGCTCTCGGCAGTACAAAATCTAAAGTTCGATGTCCTGCACATACAGCTTTCACTCTCCATTTTCCAGTGCAAAGAACAAAGAACATCTCTAAGAAATCGACAACACCCATCCAAACTGAACTACAGGTTACTTCATAACCGTGTTGTGGTCCCTCAAAAAAAGACTGTACGGTTGAAAGGGGTTTGCGGGATTTGTACATCCCTGAGATGTTGATCGTCAGAAAACTTTTGCACTGATTAACACGAATGTTTGCATCTGGCCTTAGGTTCCCCTTGTCCTTATGGTTTTGTAATAGACAATTGCACAGGTGCTCCAGTTTTCTTAAAGTGTTGAATTTCTTTGATCTTTGAATAATAATGTATGTACCCCTTAAATGTAAAATATGGTAATTGATACACGCGAAGAGATGAGAAATAATTTCACATGTGCAGCGATGTGTGTTGATTATTTTGATAGCCGATACCTCATACAATGAAAAATTCGCAACTCACAGGATACTAATCCCGTTGCAGAAGAAAAAAAAATGAAACGTCTGCAATCTGATGTTTTGAAAAGATCCGCTTACTCCATTTAATCAAGCTACTGTAAGTGTGCTATTGATTTGCCTTGAATTGGTATATGGTTTTGCATATACCGCAAATAACATTACGTGAAAACTAGATGTATGTTTACACTGATAAAAAAAAACTATTCTGACACGGGCATGATAAGGCTACATGTCAGTTCTCAAACACTTACACAGAGCTGTTACTTCTTCTTCTTTGCGTTCACCATCTGTACACTCTGGCGGAAAGTTCTGGTTACTCGTCCACTACTGAACTGCAGTCCTGCTCCAGAACCTGAGTGTTGCGTGTGCATCAGTTTTACAGATTTCATTCTCTTGAATACAGACTGTTGGTTCCTTGCCTCTCCGGCAGATGCACTCCGTCTTCAAAGGAAGCTTCCCAATTAGTCGACTCTTACGACATGCTTTTGGGGAGGCA
>CAJHNH020000932.1:40000-65000 GCA_905116865.2 Candidula unifasciata | reverse complement strand
TATAGGACAACAGAATGGTGTATCCGCTCTGGCATTGTTGTGGGATAAACTTAAATGTAGACCATTAAGGCCTGTTATACGACGTTGAACCAAAGGTTGAACAAGGATGTCCAACTGCAATATATGGTTGGGTGGAAGGACGAGATGAGATTAAACCAAAACGCCTGGAATTGGTATTTAGGCTGAAGCTAATTTCGGCACAAGTGTAACTAGACAAGGAGTCGCCGTGGCACAGCGGCTAGACGTTGACCACATCACCCATCTTGTGCTGTTGGCCTAGCCCTATAAACCTATAGGCGTTGAAAAGGGGCCTTTACTTACTTTTCACTTGTAACTAGACGCGTGTAATCACTTCTGGATTATCATTCATATAAGCTCGCCGCTATGGATTTATGGGTAAAGTCCTAACTCAAGCCGTCGTGAGAAGAAACAAATATGACCTTTAATTCGTTATACTGTGATTTCAAAGTTAGCCTAATTCTAAACTTCAATTTCGTTAAATTGTTATCTCTTCATCAACCAAGGATATGAATGCTATGACTGCATAAAGCGACTACTCTAACTACAATGGGCTTGAATGTTGGGTATATTCCTGGTCCACATAGCGTGATCTAAGAGCAGCAGGAACTCCCCTAGATATGCCATTCTGATGTTAGCTTATACAAGATAATGTCACAACGTTGCTGCACACCAAAACGAGGTCATCGACATTATTTTTATGACGAAAGTGAAGGAAAAATTCGAACAGTCATCCTGGGCTATATTTTTATATACATAAAAATTTGCAAATCTTTATAGTGAGAGAGATATAATGATGTGTGTGTGTCATGTATCTATGTGACGCGCCTGAGTAACAGAAAGAGAGGGGCAAGAGAGAGAGAGAGAGAGAGAGAGAGAGAGAGAGAGAGAGAGAGAGAGAGAGACGAACTAACAAACTTCATTTTCAGAGTCTCAAAGGTGATGAGCTTAATAAACAGTAAGAGACGAGCAGCGAGAGAGAGAGAGAGAGAGAGAGAGAGAGAGAGAGAGAGAGAGAGAGAGAGAAGAGAGAGAGAGAGAGAGAGATAAAGCGCGTGATACATGAACTAGACAACATTTATGTGAAACACAATAAATGTTCTGTGACAGCCATTAAAATGCCACAGCAACACATAACTGCCTTGGATCATTGAGTTCTTCTTTTATACTTTCTCCGCATTTATTTTCTACTCACGTGCAGTAGTCGTTTTTTAATGGAAATAACTTACTAGGCTCAAGTGGTTCCTCCGTTTTCTCCGTTGCCAGTAATTCAATTATGTCATAATTCTCTTCTAATAAGAATCTTTACCTAACAACGTATGTGTATTAATCCAAACACAGAAACCCCCCTCGGGAGCGATCTGTTTTGTGTCTGTGTAATTGTAAGCGGATTTTTCAGGTAGGTTGTTTGCGGATTTTTCAGTTGTAAACACTGGTGCTTTTGACTATATGGCAATATGGATTTCTGTGAAGTTGGTGTTTTTTTATAATTATATTTGGGACTAATTTTTCTTTATATATCTTCCCGGTCCTATCGTTACATTTTTAATAGAAGCAATAGTCATAGTAATGTTAATAATAATAATAATAATAATAATAATAATAATAATAATAATAATAATAATAATAATAATAATAATAATAATAATAATAATAATAATAATAATAAAAAGAATAAGAATATAAAAACTAAAAGCATAGCTACTAAAAGGAGCACAATTCTGTCATAATTTTCACGTTTGCAGGCTTTGTAATTTATTAAATGCAGTTGTTCACATTGCACCTATGAATCACTAGAGTTCAACCAATAAATTGACGGGTCTTTTGCGTCTGGGTCGTCGATCGCATTTAGATGTAGATGCCTTCCAGCCAACTAATACAAACGCGCCTTCGGATAACAGTGCGCTTATTTTAGCTCATCCGGCGTAATGCTGACAACATTACCCATCCAGTGCCGATCGGTCTGTAAAAATATGAGACGCTCTGCCCATATACCCGATGCACCTTAGGCGTAATAAGGGATCTTTACTTTTACTTTTTTACTTTTTTTTAGCTCATATAAGTTCCTGGAAAGGTAGATAGCTAGTTAGTTGTGCCCCACCAGATCATCACACAAGCGATAAACACCCGATGGCAAAAAGTGCCAACATGGGATGAGGATCACCCGTGGATAGGTTTAAGAAACCCCTTTCAGCTGTTAGGCCATATCTATGGCTAGGCTATATCTAGATGCTATATATATTCAGAGCTCCCGGCGGAAGCCAGGGTGGGGCTTCAAGCAAAAAAAATTGCATCCCATATGGGGACGAATATCTACCTGCAAAGTAGTAGCAGTGCATTTTACCCCACCAGGACATCACATAAGCATTCAGCCAATAGACAGTATTTATGGCTGGGCTATATTGCGGCCCCTAGCATTAGCCAGGGTGGGGCTTCAAAATAAAGAAAAATTGCATCCCACATGACTAGTTATTAAAACCTGGAAATAAACAAAATCAAACAAAAAGTAGGTCAGCGAGCTTCATCTATCTTTCTCTATCTTCTTTTACCCCACCAAAACATCACACAAGCGATAAACACTCAAAGACAGAAAGTGTCACCATGTGGGTAAGGATTACCCGTGGAGAGGTCCTAGAAACTGCGTTCAGCCATTAGACCATATTAATGGCCGGGATATATTGCGGTCCCTGGCAAGGACCGGAGTAGGGCTTCAAATAACAAAAATTACATCCCACAAAGGAATGACAAGATGAGCAACTACAACCGAGCTTCGCGATATAACTAACACAGATAAAACGTGAGTCTTCATCAGCAAATACATAAACAAAACACGAATAACACTAAATCACTTAACTGACGTATACTGAAGAAGCCAAGTTGATGACGTCCCAGTGGAATATGATTCTGTCTCAATTTCACATCTTACGCCTTGTGCTATTAAAAGAAAAGTTTTTATTCGTATCCCCAGAACACAATTACTCGCACAGGACTACAAGTTATTTTCTCTGGTGTGCTTAGTTGTTTTACCATGATGATCTCACTGGTGAGCAACCTTCAGGTAACAGTTCGAGGACACGGATGCCGCCTTCTCAGGCTATAAAATATATAAAGTGTATATAAAAAGCAAATCTCACATATTTTTGTGCATCGACACTCTTTTGGTGATATCATCGCACCAGCAATCTTTACACTCCCTTTTACCCGTACACATAATTAAACATGGTGGATCTGGTAGTTTATGCCAGTTTTTTTAATCTATCTGTATAGGGATTTGAACCTCAGATCACCAGGTCAACAAGACAGCCTTTAGCCACTGATATCGCCTCCCTTCTTCCTCACACCTGCTCCCGCCTCTCACCCGCTTTTCCCCACAGACGCAAACATTTCACAAATCAAATTAAAATGCGGCTATTCTCTGAATAACGGTCCCAAATTATCCAGGCCGAAAATATACCCTAACAGGGCCTGAGTCACAAGTCAATTGCAGACTTCCGGCGACTTAAATTGCGCACTTCCGATGACCTACACCGCCAATAGTATCTCCCACGCCGTTAGGCGCGGCGTGGAGAGGTGCTAAACTAGATGGCTGGGACTCAGATTAGCAGCTACCGCATTTCCTGCAGCTTTTTTTCATTTTATTTGCTCTTGAGTCTCAGCCATCTAGTTTAGCCCCGCTCCACACCGCGCGTAGCGGCGTGGGAGATATCGCTCGGCGGTGGCGGTAGTCGCCGGAAGTGCGTAATTAACATGTGACTGAATCCCTGTTAAGATATATTTTCGGCCTCGATAATTTGCGACCGTTATTCGGAGGATAGCCTAAAATGCATTTCCTTTTTTTTTTTTTTAAACTTAAAGACTTTAACAATCTGAATCTGTCAATATCATTGATAATTTATATTTTTTTCAAATTTATTCTAAGCTTAAATATTCTCGACATTCTTCTAAAAACCAGCATTTAGTATCTTTAGTTCGATTCAGATAAGAAGCCGAGAAAATCTGTTCAAAACTATTTTTTAAAAATCAGCCATCAGCTAGAGCCTACTACAAGAGAACATCAGGCAGCAAGTCAAGAGGTCGACCAAGAAAGATATTGGTGAAGGAAATAAACGAGACACTTCCGAAACGCGACATTTGATAGATATGTTTTATTATAATTCTGTGTGGGTGTCTCTCTGTGTGTGTGGGTGTGTTTATGTGTGTGTGTGGGTGGGTGTGTGTGTGTGTGTGCGGGGAAAAAACGGAGAGGTTACAATATAAATTCGATTCTCACTGGGTACCACCTGACCCTGCAATGCCACAGTGTCGCTGGGTTTAGCTCCATTTACCAAAAAAGCCATGACGTAACAATGTTGGCTTAGCTCATTTTACTTACTGGTAATAGCGAGAAAATGAGACGATCTGTCCACGTGGTTATTGCGTGCCTGACCTTAACTGATAGTCTACATTTCAAACGATGGCAGCTTTCCAGCAAGAGCAATACTGAAGATATATGATTTGAGTTTAATATTCATGTGTAAAAAAATAGGGGGGGGGGGGGGAAACTGATGGGTATTGCAGTGAGTTTGTTTATGATACGTCAGTGTTGAGGATGAGACGATAGAAATCTAGCGCTGATCAGAAGCTGTTCACTTTGTACTTGTCGATTCGATCAGCGAAACGTAGTGGTGATATGTTTGCATCTTAATTTATGCAAGTGGTCTCTACCCTGTTATAGCCCCCCCCCCACCCCCCCCTCCCCCCACCCGATCTCAAGTGTAAGAAAAGACCTCTAGGACTCCTTGAGTATATTGCAAGACACTCACGATCCCTTTAAACAAACAAGGTCTGACAATTAAATAATGAGAATGATTTTATTATGGCCAAGACCAAAAATGTCATCTATAAAGCAAACAAAGGAATCTAAAGAGGTAACATTCATCTATGATCTGGCAACTTTCTCATCGTCGCTTGATAAGCAGACAATAAACAAGTTCCTATTTTGTCGACTTAGTCAGAGGGGCACTGTTACGTAATCAGCACTGAGCAAAAATTAAATTCTTTTTAAAACTAAGAAAAAGCCCCATTAAAACAGTTGGATTAAGGCAAGTTTATTCACGATTCAAAAGCGGTGTGGAAATGACTACTAATGCACCTAGACTTGGACGCCAAATTTATGTTCGTAATGTTGAACTCATTGCAAAAGTCAGAGAACAGATACAAGAAGATCATTATTTTACTGTGAGAATAATGGCAGATAAAACTGGTGTTAATAGAGAGACCATTCATAACATTTTAGTGCAAGATTTTGGTTTAAAAAAAGTTGTATGCCGGTTTGTACCACATTCGTTGTCAAATGACCAAAAACATCAGCTGGTTAAGTACCCAAGAGGCATCATCAAAACAAGATTTTTTGGCCCCAAAACAAGTCTGTGTTCTTAGTCTTCCACCCTATTCCCCAGATTTGTCTCCCTGTAATTATTTTATATTTCTAAAATTAAAGTTACGATTAATTATGGCATTTGAAAAAGAATCCCTCAGTAAACCATTAGCGAAATGTGGTTTTCATCATTCTACAATTTTCAAACCAGTGATTATTCATTTTGACTTAACCTTCGAATTTTTTGACACTTTCAAAAAGTAATTATTGCGATGTTATTGGTTTTTACAATCTTCAGTTTGCTTGTGTGTACACAAACCCCAGTCTGGTGGATTTTTGGCGTTTCTTGTCAAAATGGATCCCCACACTGTCTTCCTTAACTAAGGCAATCGATTGCTGACATAATATAAACGCATTTTCTCTAACTGTCCACAAGTAACTAGTTATTAGTGCATGCTGCTTTGACTTCGGAAGATGTACTGTAGACATATTAATTTTCTGTATTTGGCATTTTGATTTTCTTACATCGTCACAAGAAGACGTGTATTCACGGTAATCTTCTGGCCTGAACCTCTAGTAGTAATTATCTAGTAGATGGACATATGCGTGCCACGTTGTATTCAAGTTCAGAGTTATCCACGTTTTCTGTTGGATCGGAGGTCCAAGAATTTGTCCTTGTGCAACTATGTGTATTGCCCGTCTTCTGTTTTTTAGGGGCTATACGAGGTCAATGGAAGTCTCCGTTGCATAGCAACTAGACGCTTATCTACAAATCAGAAGGTCGTAGTTTCGGGTCCTTACAGAGACATACTTTTTTTTTATTATTACCCTTGGCTTCCAGGTTAACCCAACCTTGAGGGGATACGAGGAGCAGTCCTGAGAAGTAAAGGTAGCCACATTACCCACCAAGTGCTGATTAGTCTATAAAATATAGGTCTATGCCCAGTACGACAGAAGGCATGGAAGGTTTTTACTTTTTATACTAGGTCAGTGGATCACACAGTAGAATGACATAACATTACCTTCCCGTAAATGAATGGAACTGTGATGGGAAGCACCACAGCTCCACTGACTGTAAAACAAAAATCCGAGAGTTAGAGTTACTTAGAGTTGCATGTGGGACCACAGAAAGGACATTCAAAACATTCGAATCCGACACATTTGGACTTCGGACTACTTAACTGGCAGAGCAAGAATGTCATTCGCTGACTAAAGAAACACGAGGCCCAACAGGGTGTTTCACAGTTTAGACAAACGTTACAACCAATTATGGTCATAGAAAATAGACATTTGCTGTGCAAATGCATTTTTTTTTATGTGTTTAATACCGGAATTCTGAGTGCGTTTTTACTAAAATGTCGAACTGGTATTTTAGGAGACTGTAAACAGCTAATTATCTTGGACAAGTTTCACGTGTGTGTTTCATTGTTTGTTTTTTAAACGTTCTTTCTTGCGTTCGCTATTCAAGATGTTATTTAGTTCCTACCTGTAGTGATAAACTAGAGCACTTCTAGTTTTATTTACTGAAAGCATACAACACCAGCTAACATGACGTTGACATCACTGTATTTGTATGATGTTTGTAATGAGATTGTAGGCAACATGTCTGGAAGAGCGAACTTTTGTGGAAGACTTTAAAACACACTTTTTCTAATTTTGGTTTATCCGTACTATACCGGATGACCTGAGTTACTTTTATTAGATTCAGATATATCAGAACCCAACAAAGTGGACTGAAAATGTATGCTTCTAATGGAAGTATTAGATTGGTTATGTTTATTATTTTTACAATCATACACACATGCGCCCACACGCACACATTTTTATGCATTTAGCAAAAAAGAGGACGGTAAGATAAGCAAATGACACGCTAGCCTAGTAGGTCTGAACTCTAATTTGCCTCTGCAGATTTTATTTTCCATCATCCGCTAATTTCTGATCTAAAGATGGAATAAATACCTCTTCCACGGGCCTTGTGGAGACAGTATTTTGAAGCTGGGACGAGAATAAAGACTTTACGTGAATCTTATTCCGATAGATCGAAATGTTTTTTTTTTTTTTTAAGAAGGCAACCTGAACGCTAATCCATGGCCGGCTGACTTTTGCTGTCTTCAGAAAATGTCAAATCAAGCAAGATCAACAACAAAAAACAATAAAATAATCCCCTGTTAAAACTGCAATGACACCATAGCCGTAGTGAGCGAAATATTATCTCATCACTGCTAAATGGACACATACCACTATCTTGGCAAAGGGCAGCAGTCTCCTTCTAGTTCAATGGCGGTAAACTCCAGGGACATTTTTGAGTGTTCTTCAAATTTTGGAGTTTTGTCTTGTTACAGACCTTAAGTCCTTTCCGTTCAGCATATGTAAACTCTTGTGGCAGGGGGTGTTCAATAACAAGCAAGTCTGATGTCAAGATATTTAGTAACTAGCAAGTCTGATTACAGCGTGTTTAATAACTAGCAAGTCTGATAACAGGGTGTTCAATAACTAGCAATGTAGTTGAATGTTAAATTGAGAATCGACATCTTAGCGCTCAGTACACACACATAAGCGCTCCGTCCTCATTTTCAGCAGAAAACGAAGATTTTCAGTTCCGATGCCACTAGGAAGTCCGATGACAGGGTGTTCAACAACAAGCAAGTTTCAGGACGGTGTATTCACGTTTTCCAGCCTCAAAATGTATTTTTGGAGAGAAAACTAGTATCAGCTGCACGAACGCGAGAAAAATATACGGTGGTGGAATTCAGACACTTTCACATTGTATGTAACAGAAAGGAGGAAGCCTTCAACGGGAAAAAAAAAGGAAAAAGAGAGCGCAGTTGGAGAAGAAGAAAGATGAAAGAGACAACGAAGACAACGACGACGTAGTGGGAGAAGAAGAAGAAGAAGAAGAAGAAGAAGAAGAAGAAGAAGAAGAAGAAGAAGAAGAAGAAGAAGAAGAAGAAGAAGAAGAAGAAGAAGAAGAAGAAGAAGAAGAAGAAGAAGAAGAAAAAGAAAAACAACAACAACAACAACAACAACAATAACAACAATAACTACAGAAACTACAAGAAGAAAAAAGATGAGAAGAGAGGAATATGAATGAGGATTAAGAGGAGAACACAAATAAAGGTGATAAAGCTGTGTGTCAGCACAGCAAATGTGTATGCATTTCTTGGAATAAGGCCAAAGTTGGTAATTTTGTTTCAAATTTTTTTAGGCAGTTATGTGCAAAAAAACTAGCCTAATGCATGGGAGTTTAAAACGTGGTTAAAATTGAAGCTGATGTCCTAAATTATTAGTTTCTAGCGTGTAACAGTCATTTTCTACTGCGCGGATACATTCTTTACTGTGACAGCCAAAACTTGTGTCTGTCCAGAATCGTTTCCATTGTCAGCTGAAATAGAGACAACGAGACGTCAAACATTACACCTCGAAAACGCATAATTTATTTAGAGTATTTTTGTTTCTGGAAGACACGGTAGCGTAGCGGATAGACCTTTCACAGCTTGCCCAAAGGTCTTGGGTTTAAATTCAGTTTGAGAAGGGATATTTAAATAGGTTCATTGATTAGCCTTGGCTATGAGGTTGCTAGCTAGCCTGATGACAGGTAATTTTTTGACAAGTAATAGCGGCCGGCATTATTTTGAACACATCACTTATTGAGGGTCAACTGGTCTGTAAAATATGAGTCTAGTATGATATTCGCGATACTCTAGCAGCATGAAGGTCCTTTGTATGTTTTTACTTATACGTTTTTGTCTTTGTTTGAAACAAACTAATTATACCCAGCAGTGGAAAGTACGAGTGAATAAAGTAAAAGATATTTTACACGTAGTTGGTACATTAGACATATAGTGCTAGACCTAATTTATCATAGACCTATAAGCACTCGGTATTTGAAGTTGTCAGCACTACACTGACCACCTTTACTTCCCAGGGTATTAGACCTTTTTCAGGCAATGTTGACAAACGGTAAACAATTTGAATGGATATTTTATGGTCTAGTGCTTTGTCTCCAAACGTGTCCACGTTTTTTCCTACCCACTTTCTCTAATAACTATAGATATCAGCAGTTTTTATGACATTTCTTGTTAGTTTTTACGCTCGCACCCGACACCTCTTCAAAACCTGAGGCTGAGTGGCAGATCAGGATTTAGTTCCTTGTCTTTCCTCTTGAGCCTAATCCAGCGCATAGGGCAGAGGTCATAACTCTCCATGTTTGGCGGTCGGTTGCCACCTGATTTAGGTCTTGGATTTTCATTAGGCCCATAGTTAGGCCCTCCCTGATGATAGTTCTACGCAGAGTATCTTTTGGTCTTCCCGTTTTCTATTTCCTTCCGGTGTCCACGTGAGAGCTTGACGGAGGAGTCTTGACGTTTCCATTCTGAGATCAGGACTAGAGAAGGATGAAAGAAGAAGAACGATAACTGCCTGACTTCTGTGAAAGATGCCTTTTACATCCTCACCTTTCACAGCTGTTATTCTTTTATTTTGTCATAATCAAATATGGTATCCGTGGCTTAGGCGTTGCGAGTACGATTCGTTAATTTCAACGTACCGCGATCGAAACCTACTGCTGGCTGCGTGGATTTTTATCACGGTATTTGGTGTCGTTGGTCGACCCACCCTTAAAAAAGTTCCAGGATGTATGTCCCGGGGTAGTAAAGGCGGCTGTCGTAATGGCGACCACGTTACCCACCATGTGCCGACTGGTCTGTAAAAATATGGGTGCTTTTCCCATATGCTCGATTTGCCTAAATTCGTGAAAAGGGATATGGGATATTTCCGTGTTTTTTTTTTTTTTTTACTGTTTACATTATCAAACATAACACTGAACTTTCTTTCGATTTTTTTTTTTTTTTTACTGTTTACATTATCAAACATAACACTGAACTTTCTTTCAATTTTTTTTTTTTTTTTTTTTTTTTTTTTTTAGTAGCAATATACACTTTGGTGAATTAAAAAAAAAAAATATTTGCCTAAAACTAAGCAACGAAATAATGACCCGGGTTAGTTTAAGAATAAAAGTGCTGACTGTTGCTTGTAAAATAGTAATGTTGGCCTGCAGCCGGCCCTGGGGTATTTGTGAAACCTACCTAATAAGAACAAGCATATGTCAACATCTTTCAGCGAAATCTTGATCAGATAATTGAAGCGTTTCTAGCTCATACCCCGATAGCTCGTTGTTAAATGAGTGCTGGAGGTGAACGTGGCGATGAAGCACATAATCGCATAATAGAAAGGCAACGTAATGTTCTGATGGATAATATCAAGAGATGGACTTGAGGAAATTTGTAAGGGTGAGCCATGTTCTGAGATAGTATCACAGTCGAATATTTAAAATAATAATAATAATAATAATAATAATAATAATAATAATAATAATAATAATAACAATAATAATAATAATAATAATCACAACAACAATGTACAGGTAGAATCACTGATGGATCTCTACATCATTTACCAAAGTCTTTCATGGAACCTTAATAAAAGTAGTGAGACTTGTTTCTCTTGTTTGTTTTCAATCTTCTACGTCTTCTTCTAATTCTTCTGCGTTTAACTCTTTTACTTCTTGTCTTTCTTTTTATCTTTCAGTGGATACGCCTGTATCCAACTTCATTTATGTCATTTGCAAACATTTTCATGATGAGAATAATTTTAGAATTAAATCTGTCTATGTGACAGGGTAGCCAACCCTTTTTAGTCGCATCGTACATGACTGGTAGAATATTAATTATTTCTTCATTTCCTTGCCATGGTAACACACACACACAAGCCAGTTGTGTATCCTTTACAGGACATTGCAGAACCAATCGAAGCATTTTTTGGCTGATGTGGTTTTTCAATGCAAATTTACCTAGAGTAGTTTGCTATTGCTGCTGGGCGGTCGGCTTCTCGATACCAATGTCAAAACCATCGCAAAGCGTAGAGGTGGCAGCTAGGATCGAAGCCGGCACCCTGGCATTACGAGGCTTGTTCGCAACGCCTAAGCCACATTCGGCGATTGAAAAAATAGATCAGACTCAAAACGTCGCATTAGACCTATTTTCTTATTTTAAATATTATCGTAAAAATTTTTTTAAACACTATATTTCGAGGTAAAAAAATAAAAAAGTAGAGATCCCTTTACACGCCCTCAGGCGCATCGGGCATATGGGAAGAGCACCCATATTTTTACAGACCCATCGGCACTCGGTGGGTAAAGTGGTCAGCATTACGCCGGCCGTCTTTACTTCCCCAGGACAGGCGATCCTGGTCCCCATTTGAGGCTGGGTCGACCTGCGACGTCCCATACCAGGATAAAAATCCAGCCCGCAGTGGGTTTCGATCGCGTTAAGTTGGATTACGAGTTAGACTCGCAACGCCTTACCCACGAACGCCGCACGTTTTCTCTTTGATAAGTTAATAAACGTGATAGACTGTCGAGTCCCATTGTGTCTCAATAATTTTAAAGAGATACATAATAAATAGTATCAACGACCTAATCATAACCATAATTTCCAATATAAAGTAGCGAATTCATGTGAGTGTTTTAATTTGTTTTTTTTTTAGTAATATGGTTATCTACCGAGTGTTGGATCTATTTAATCGGATGTCCTCGTATCTCTTACGTGTGCCCAGTGGCAACTCTGTCCTTGTTATCTCTATTTTAATAAAGAAGTTGCAGCCTAATTCAAATAGTATTTATCCTAATGTGATTTTCATGTTCCGTTCTGAAGCACAAAGATTAACCCCCCCCCCCCCCCGCATCTCCCCCCCCCCCTCTCACCCCAACACACATGTGGTAGAAGGCGACAAACTAGGGGTGTTTCTTTCAAAGTCGAATGCATCACCTGAGATGCAAAAGAGCCAACACTCTGCATAAAAAAGCCATATATGTAAACCGGACGGGCACACAAAACTTAAGGCCTGGATCAAGATCAAAGTGATGAAGCGGACAAACAACCAAAACTTTCCGCTGGCTGATAACAACAAAAAAAGGTTAGTTGCGTATCCTTTACAGGATGTTGCAGAACCAACCCCAACAGCCCCTGGCTGTTGTGTGATTTCTCTAGTCAAATTTACGTCCAGTAGTTTTGCCATTTCTCTCTGGACGGTCCGCTTTCTTGATACCACTGTCGAAACCAACTCAAGGCCAATGGCCCGCAGCTGGGATCGAACCCGGCATCCCGGCATTACGAAGCGTTCGCATCGACTTAGCCACAGAGCCGACGATAACAAAAAGAAGAAGAAGAAAAAATTTCTCTCTCGGGAGGGTTTGTCTGAAGGCTACCTTATCTTTAAGCGACACCGTTGATGTATCTTCTGTACCTCTCGGCGTCTGTGGCTTGGGCGTTGCGAACACGTTTCGTAATGCCGGGGTACCGTGCTCCTTCCCAGCATCTGATGATTTGTCTTACGCTGGTTTCGACCGTGGTACAGAGGGCGCACCGTTCAGATGCAGTGGCAAACTACTAAATGTTAAATGTGCCCAGAAAAACCACAACAGCCACAAAATAAATGCTGGGTTGGTTCTGCAAAGTCCTGTAAATAATACGCGACTAATTAACCTTGACGATGCATGTCAGTGCCTAAATATTATTTTCACACTTCTTGTAATAATAGTAAACTCAGCAATAAATGAAACTTTACACAAACATCGTATCAAATTGTGAACAGTACTTACTTACTGGCCTCTGTTTCTTTTATATATATATATATATATATATATATATATATATATATATATATATATATATATATGGGGGAAATCTTTGTTCGTATGTGCGCGTACGCAAGTGTACTTGTGTGTATGTTGTGTGTGTTTGTGTGTGTGTGTATGTGTGTATGTGTGTGTGTTTTTTTATTTTTTTTTTTATTGAGAGAGTAAATAATTTCGAAAGTTGATTAGAGTATAATGCTATATGACTGTGGTAAAATTGTTTCTTAAACATTTCATCTCTATCTATTTTCAGGAAAAACAATAATCCAAGACAGCCTAAATATCACAAGCCAACCGTAATGCCTTTTTTTTTTTTGCTGAAGCAATGACAGATTATAGCACTAACCGTTGAAACACAGCGCAGATAGACGACGCAGAGGAAAAACAAAGACATCAGGAACTCATAACCAGTATTTATCTGAAATACACGAAAAGCGGAATTCTCATATTTGACTTCAATCTACCAGACTAATATATTATATATGGTATCGGTGATTTTTTCTTGCAACGATCTGTGTTGTTGTGATCTCATAAAGTACATTTATTTCGACACTGTTCCTTTAGTTAGTGTTTCGAGTCTCAAATATAATAAGTTCCCTAGCGTTATTTGTCATTTTTAACAATAAAATTATTTCATTGCAATACGGTGTGAATTCCTTTCAACTCTTATTTTTGCTAACAGATGTTTACAGAAAGTGTGTTTTAGTTCTTTAATGTAGATTAAAACTGCACTTTTATAGACGTTCTGGTTATTATCAATTCCAAACAGTTGAAACTAACAATTTGTTGCCTTTCGAAAGATTAATAGGCTGCAGTCGTAAACTACAAGGAAGGATCCTTAAACGCTTGGTGCTTCATCGTCTGATTTAATTATCTGGTAATACGAGGTGTACTGTAGAGAAAACTGTTTTATCAAACTTACAAATAAGTCAGTATTCTTCAGTAAACATTCAATAAATATCGTACGCATTTTCACGGAATAGACAGACAGGCGTAAACAGCAATGGGAGACTATTACAAAGAGCATCTCAACAGTCACTTTGACGGCTATTATGATGTCCTGGTGAAGCTGTGTAACGAGACAGTGATGTCCCTTCCTGCGCCAACCGACGGTAAGTATTCTGTGTTTTAAGAACTCGAAGGAGAGCGTCGAAATTTCCCAGAAACATAAAAAGGGGGAAAAGGGGGAGGGGTGTCTTTTAAATTTTTCTTGTGTTTAGACTATGATTCAACGGCGACCAGGTCGCCCATTGGCTCGCCGGTAGACGACATTATGGCTGGTCAGGACCGCATTACCACTTTTAGTTTTCTCATGGCTTTTGGTGGCGTGCAATACTAATTGTCATTTTAGTGGCGCACATAACCTAGTCACAATTATAACCTAAAGCTCCCCCTTTAAGGATGGTTGAATGTAGAGATTGTTTTTCAGCAAAGCATCTTTCAATTTGTTTCTGTACATTTAGAGGATTTTCAGCTGACGCACACTAAACATCGACCCGTTACACCACATGCATATAGGGCTACTTGATGTTGTCGTCACGGATGCATTAGCAGTAACCTCTTCGTGGATTAAACGGGGTATGTGGTTTTTCTTTTGAGTTGCAAATAAGAATGCTACTTTTTAATCAGCCGAGGTGATCAAATAATTAAAAAGCACGCACGAGGGAAAACATGCCACAAGCAGAAGAAAAAAAAAACAGACGGGGTAGGGGGAGGGGTGGAGAGGGGGGGGGGTGAGCCTGAGGATTTTGTGTCGCGTGGCTAGTGCCAAAGTACCGCGATCGAAACTCGCAGCTGGCTGCGTTGATTTTGATCGTGGTATGGGGCGTCGCGGGTCGACCCAGCCTAAAATGGGTACCAGAATGTATGTCCTAGGGAAGTAAAGACGGCAGTCGTAATGCTGACCACATTACCTACCGAGTGCCGATTGGTCTGTAAAAATATTGCTGCGTGGTCTCAAGGCATGGTGTCAGCCTCGAGTGCTAGAGGTTTCGGGTTCAATCCCCGGTAAGGGCTGGAATTTTTTTAACGTTGACTTGGACTTCTAGTAATTCCCTCTGGTTTCTGGGTAGTGAAATTGTGTGCATTGGTGCGATCATAAAAAAAAAATCTATTAGCCGCTGGAAATAAAAAAGAGTAGCCTACGGCGGTGCCCGGACAAAATTTGGAGTTTGAAATCTACCTAAAGTATTGCAGGATCCTCCCCAGGGCTACAGAGCCTGTGCACTGTGATCAGCTTCTTCGGACTCAAGAGAGCACTTATGTGTTACTACCCGTGTGCCATGATGTTGATCCTTTGTTCAAGCTTCAAACTTCAAACTTTATGATATTTCAAATCCATGTGTTAAAATCCAGCATTATTATTCTTGAAGTCTGTCGAAAACCTCACCCTATACCACACATTATGACAGTAATGTCAGAAAAAAAAAAGATATTTTACTAATTTATTTATTTATAGGTTTACTTGTCTATATGCTTTTTTAAGCAATTACACTACTTTGAACTGTCATCTTCCGTTGACAAACAACACCCAATTACCAAAATAAATTTATTCCCTGAGGAAAAAATATTTAGTTTTTACTTTTTTTTTTTTTGTCTCAGCAAATGAATCAGAGGACCCATACGTCTCTAAAGCTGTGAACTTAAGAAACTCTCAAATCGCAATGTCCACATTTTATTCCACATACATTGTTGATGGTCATCAAAATGCTTAATGCAGTGTCACAATCTTTAAATATATATTAACATATATTTCCCGCTGTATATATATATATATATATATATATATATATATATATATATATATATATATATATATATATATATATATATATATATATGTGTGTATGTTTTTTTATATATATATTGCTGAATATGGTTATTATATATATTGCGTGTGTGTGTTGTTGTCTCTTGTATTTGTTTTTTATATTGCTGAACACTGGTTATTACCTACTTGCGGTCTGTTGTTTCTCTTGCTATTTCTCTCTCTCTCTCTCTCTCTCTCTCTCTCTCTCTCCTCTCTCTCTCTCTCTCTCTCTCTCTCTCTCTCTCTCTCTCTCTCTCTCTGTCGTCGTCTCTATGTATAATGTTTTTTCCTACTTCAGTTTTCGGCTATCCAGTCCTAAGCGAGTGATATATGCCATCTGTAATAAAACCAATCAGTTGTTACTATAGCCTGTCTTTTTAATAAGTTTATCTTATATATCTGTCTCTTCATGTGTATAAATGTATGTATGTATCTGTGTAGTCTGTGTATTGTATAGTGTATTTTTTCTTTCTTTTTGAATGTTAAGCGAGCGTTATTTTCCATCTGTAATAAAAAAAATACTGGTTGTTATTCTAACATGTGCATCTAACGAGTTTAATCTGAATTGTCTGTTGTCAGTGAAAGACAGCTAATCGAAAACTGATTTTTCTTTGCGTTCACTTGTTGCAAAACTCCGGCCGGAAGTTCTGGTGGTTGGTTTACTTCTGGACTTTGATCTTCTTGTTTCAAAACATGATGAGTTTTGTTTCCCATCAGTTTTATAAACCTGTTTTATTTTTATGCCTGCTATTAGTTCCTTGCCTCTCATGTGGATGCACTCCGACTTTGAAGGAAACTGCTTATTAGTCGACTATTACGACATGTTTATAAGGGAGGCATTGGGTCTGTTCTCCCCCCCCCCTTTTCCCCTTTGCCATGAAACCTAAAATCCAACACAGAGATGGTGGGGAAAACTATAATATATATTCCAAACAAATAAACGCAGTCCCAAAATAACCGCCGCTCACTATTGGAGCTGGTTAGGGTGACAAGAACTTTTTTTTTTTTTTTTTTTTTTTTCAAACAAACCGCAACCGCAACCGTAGGGTTTAACTGAATGTAAGAATAGACTGCGAGCCGTGTGTGACATATGATGGAATAACAGGTTAAGCATGAGGTTGATGATGATGATGATGATGCTGATTCTGCTGCTTCTGCTGCTGCTGATGATGATGATGATGATGATGATGATGATTCTGCTGCTGATGATGATGCTTATGATGCTGATGATGATGATGATGATGTGGTTGATGCTGATGATGATGATGATGATGATGATGATAACGATGGTGATGAAAAGGAAACTGAAGGACGAGTGTCACACCTGTGGCGCATTGAGTGTACTCAGTAAACCCAAATTTTTTTAGACTTACCGACACTCGATAGGCGACATGGTCAACATGACACCGGTCGCCTTTACTTCCAGTGATGTTTCTTCATACTTGAAAATGAATTATACAGAAATAAAAATTTTCGAATCTCGTTTTTTTTTTTTTTTTTTTTTTTGCAGATTAGATTCAAACAGTGTTAAAACCTGAACTTTATAGTGATATGAAGCAAATCTTTATTCTTAAATGACGACTAAAGGAGTAGGCCCCACAAATGAAAACGATCTGATGTGAAAGCAAGAAATAAACCTAGTCAGCGGTTAAATTATGGGTCGTGACCCTTTTGGGTTTTGAACGACTTTTCCACCTGGGGCGCCTAAAACCAAAGGGGAAACAAACATATTCACTAAGTAATGATGCAGCAAGGGGGGGGGGGAAAGGGGGGGGGTGGTGTGCATGGTTGAGAGTCGCCACAACATGAGAAACTGTATTAAAGGGTCGCGGCATTGGGAAGGTTGAGAACCACTACTCTAGATGGTTTGAGGACATGAAAGACCTGCTACACAAACTGTTCTTCCTCACTTTGCGTAAAGGTGAAATTAGAAATTGACGATGATGACGACCACGGGACCACAAACATAAGTCTGTCTATGTGTGACATTGAAACAGACTAGAAATCCCCGAAGCCAGAAAGCCCTGAAATCAGTTCATCACTGTGGCCAGAAACGTCTGACCTGTGCTAACGTCTTTTGTACACTGTTATCAGTTCTACAGCACGGATGGTTATTCCCTCCAACACTTTATGGCAAATCCGTTTAACCCATATTTTGGACAGGACATCACGTACCGCTCCCTGGTTGATTCCATGTACTGAATACATGGTTCCAACGAATTTTTATATTGATAAGTATTGATCAGTGGACACGCAATAGAAAGAAATAGAATGGAACAGGATAGATCGTATCAATCATTGATCTTAATAAACACTTTGCGACTTGTACCTTGTTTTACATTCTTTACGACTACTGTTCGTTCCATTGCTGGTATCCTCACATTTGTATCACTTTCTACCTATTGCTCACTTGCTTTCAAATTGTTTCTTTCGCTTTAGCGTGTGTATGTACGTAGTTATTTGTTACACCATCATGTCTTTTAATGTGACCGACATTATTAACTTTTTACTTTTTTTTCTCACTTTTACTTTATTGTCAATCACACTAAAGTCTGACATATATGTTTATTTATATATCAAAGCAATGTTTTCTAATAGTAAATTTGAACAAAGAAGTCCTCTTGTGTCTTATTTTTTTTTTTTTTGTTGTTGAAATTATCAATATAGGTTTGCATTTATCGATTTTGCCACACGGCCATGCAGTTCCGATGTGGGTCTTGGAAATGACGAGCACATTTCAGAGTTTATAATTAATAGTTAGTTCTTGTCAGGGTGTTTGTCGTATTATGCTACCCAATAGATTTAAAACTTTCCTGGATTCGATTTATTACTCTACTGAAAAGAAAATGTGTTAATTAATTTAAGTTAGATAATTTTTATGAGTTTCAACTAAGACTTAGATGTCGCTGAAGATGTTATTTTTTTTTTTCGAATTACTTATGAAATAAATGTTGAACAAATAACAGTATGCCAGAATCGAGACATTCATTTATTAATTAACCTGTTGCGTCATTATGTGTCATATGTAGTCCCCGCCCCCTTAATCTTTTTATTTCCTATTTTAATGTCTGGTGATCCTCTGCTGGCGTCCAACACAGCCTCATCTTCTCTGTCTTTTAACTGTTGATACCATGGTTTTACAAACGTGTCTCTTATTTCTGCTCTCCCTTTGAATTCCTTCCCTTTTATTTTCAACATTTTTCTCTGACAGTTGTTTTCGAATGTATTTAACTTTCGTTCCTTGTCTTGAGTAGTTTACCAACCTTCACTTGCATATGTTACAATTAAAATTACCATAGAATTGAAAACACATAAATTGGGTTTGCCGGTACACTAGTTACATATTTTGTTTCAGCTATTAGGTGAAGTGAGACAGGAAGGGCGTTATTTTGAACTGGCCAACTCCAAACGCTTTGAAAATTAAATTTATGTGTCCGTTCATGTTCTTTCTTTCAGTTAAATTTACCACGTATACTAAGCTTTCAGCTGTTTATATCCTGATAACATGTACTAACAAACCTCGATTGCCCAGGTCTTCTTCTTTATTTTAGCGTTCACCGGCTGTAAACATCGGCGGGATGTTCTAGTTGTTGGTCCAATTTTGAGCCTTAGTCTTATCTAGAATTAAACTTTGCGTACACATCCGTTTTAGAGATATTCTTTTTTTTCTGTGGACTGTTGGTCACTCGACACTCAGGCTGGTGCACTCCGACTTCGGAAGTATATAGGCTTAATTTCTCTTACATTGGATTCTCATATGTTGCCTAAAAGCCTGTCTCGCTGGTTTTATGGAAAGGTCTCATCGGCAGGGTCCTTGTTCTGCTTTCTAGAATAGTTAACCCCCATGTGGGTTTTTTATTCTTACTGTGGGAGGTGGGGACGTGTAGACCCTCTGCCAACTAACAAGTATATGGTAAAAGTCGACTAAATAGGAGTGTTTCCCCTCAGTCAGAGTGCAGTTCGATTCGAAACTCGGTATTTTGAGACTGTGAAACTGCGCACACGTCCCCTAAGCCACAGGTGATGATTTTATTTAACACGGTTAAAAGGTAGGCAGTCAAATACAGAGAACAGAAAATAAAACTCTGCAAGTGCTAGCTCAGTTGGAACCAGGTTGTATTTGGTCTTATGATAAAGAAATACTGACGTGCTGGCCAGCCTTAGTTTAGATCAACAATACCTTAGGCTCTGGAATTGCATTCTTTTCATTTAGTTTCATCCTGATAGGCAAGAACTATAATCTCCCAACACAATCTTCGATTCCTAGAGTTCCTGATTAATTCGCTTGCTAATATAGTCAGTTCGTTCGACACGAGAATAATTCGTCTCTTCTCAGCGACTGCTTCAAGCGAAGAGGGAAAAAACAAAAACAAGTAAAACATACTGCATGATGTAAAGCGTATCCCAAGCCTCCCCCCCCCCCCCCCCCCCCCCCCCCCCCCCCCCCAATGGGTTCTGCGGATCCCATTTTGGTAAAAAAGACCTACTGCCCATAGTAAGCATCTTGTAAAAGGTAACTAATTGGGAAGTTTTTGTAAATAGTAAGAGTTTGGGCATATCTCTTGTTCTCCCTTTCTCACAGTCACCTCGTGCCTTGCAACCTGGGGACGTTCCTAATTGCACTGACCAGTCTAACTCCAAATTATGTTCCCATATTTAGCACCATTACAGGTCTAGACATGCCAGGTTCGATCCCAGCAACAGACCATGCGCCTTGCGTTGGTTTCGACAGTGGTATCAAGAAAGCCCACCGTCCAGAGAGCAATGGCAAACTACTGGACGTAAATTTGTCTAGAAAAACCACACAACAGCCAGAACAGCCAGGGGCTGTTGGGGTTGGTTTTGCAACGTCATGTAAAGGATACGCAAATAACCTAACAGGTCTAGAACATTATCCTAGATCAGTGGTCGGCAAATCGCGGCCCGCGAGATGCATGCAGCTCTTTAGCGACCTGAGTGCGTTTCGGCCAGTCGGCTACAAACGGTTTTGACTCCGAAAAACATGGTTCTTGACAGGCTCTTGAAAAGAAATTTAGCTCTAAAAAAATTTTAATTGTACTGCTGCTTACCTCCCCCCCCCCCTCCCCCCCCCCCCCCCCCCCCACCCCCCATCTTTTGACTAACGAGTTTGCCGACCACTGTCCCAGATAGATAGTAAGAAATTATCAATTTTAGCTAGAAGTTATCTTGTCCAGTTAGAAAAAATCTATATTGGCTAGTAATTAGCTTGTTATTTTGAATATATTACTACAGTTTTGTCATTCAGAACATTATTATTATCACTTGAACAAGGCTTAAACCAATTCAGCAGCTTCAGTTCCCAGAAATGTTGTAAGTGAGATGAGACAGCCCCTACCTCCCCAAATCCCAATATTTTCGTTTTGTCGGTGCCTCTTTGTATAGATGAGAGGATATCTATAATATTTTAGTTTGTCAAACAATCTGGAAGTCTGTTAACCCGTTTTATTCTAGTACTAGCTCCTCCTTGATGAGCAAATTGTTGTTTCTGCCAAGTGAAACTTGTCGGATTGCAACGTATTTTATGCCCTAATCGCATTCAACGTCAGTTAGCGTTTGTTTCGGTCTGCTTCCTTAGCCGTCGCTTAGACGTAACGACATTATCCAATAAAACAGCTCTCGAGTGTCAGCAAGACAATGTTATTTGGTAGTAATGTTCTCAACGCGACAGGAGAACTTCAAGAAATTGAAGTTTCAACCAAAAAAAAAAAAAAAAGGCTAGAGTAGAGGAAAATAAGGGGGAGGGGGAATCAGCTGCTAGAGTCGCCGTTACGGACCGAAAGTTTACGTTGGTATTCAGGTTTCATTGAAATTATCCTAAACCATAGTCTTTGTGGACATTTGTTAGCTTTTATCAGTAGTACCATACCAGTTTATTGCTTATAACTCAAATACAGCCCTTCTTTCCCCTTGCAAAGATGGTATTTGCGTTTTACTATTTCCGTTTTCTTTTTAATTTGTTTCTGATCATATCTACCCAAAAAAAAAAAAAGATTTTTTTAACACTTGAGCGGATGATACACCGATAAACTACCCCTTACCCCTAGGTCATGATGTACTCTTTAGTTACGACAAACCTCTAGTAAACAGAAACAACGTCATATTCCTGAGACTAACCAGATTTGTAAGCAACTCTACTTCTACATCAGGTTATAAATTTTAGTCAAGCAGTAAATCCAAAATATCTGCTTTGTTTTTTTTTTTTAAAGTTAAGATATACTACCAAATAAAGTCTTTTTTCTACACCGAGCTACACCTGTAAATGCCTCCTACCTCTCAGTCATCTCATAGTTCAGAACCTTGTCTTACCAATAATACTCCCAGTTTTGACGTTGCCCGTACATTAAAGCCACCTATAAGTTACGTGGTATATCTAAGTCAGGTCTTTTTTTGTTGTTGAGATTTATATATATATATATATATGATGTTTGAATTCTAAGTCACATGTTCTTCTTATGGCGCATACTTCTGAAAACTGCCATATTTCTGAGTCAAGTTCTATCTCTAAATCACGTATCACTTCTGAGTCATCCTTACCACTGTCATGCCTCACTTCTAAATCATTCCTATCCCAGCCATGTCTCACTTCTAGGTCATCCCTACCCCAGCCATGCCTCATTTCAATGTCATCCCTACCCCAGCCATGCCTCACTTCTAGGTCATCCCTATCCCAGCCATGCCTCACTTCTAAATCATTCCTATCCCAGCCATGCCTTACTTTTGAGTCATCCCGACCCCAGACATGCCTCACTTCTGAGTCGTCCCTACCTCAGCCATGCCTCACTTCTAAGTCATCCCGACCCCAGCCATGCTCCACTTCTAAGTCATCCCGACCCCAGCCATGCCCCACTTCTAAGTCATCCATACCCCAGCCATGCCTCACTTCTAAGTCATCCAGACCCCAGCCATGTCTTACTTCTGAGTCATCCCTACCCCAGCCATGCCTCACTGCTAAGTCATCCCTACCCCAGCCATGCCTCACTTCTGAGTCATCCCTACTACTAAGATTCACCACACTTTAAAGTGACGCCATACTTGTAGTCACCTGTGCCTCTAAGCTTAGTGATAGATTATCGAAAAATGATGTGGAAGTCGCTAAGATGTTGTTTAATAAAAGAATCATGATTGTGCCTGTACAGACACAAAGATACATGAATATGTCTTGAAAGAAACTGTCTCATGAAGACAATTGACGGCCAGCACCAGAAGGAGACAATCTACATTCTTTGGTCATGTCATGAACAATGGAAAGCGAGTATATTGTGATGGTGAAAAAAAAGTCGACGGCGAAAGAGACTAGTTTGTCAGAAAGAAAATGCTAGACAGTTTGACATCATGACTTAGAAGATCATTTGTGTCAGAACTCAATGAAAGTGCATAAGGCAGAAGGTTTTGGACGAACATGGCTACCAAAGCCACACGGCATGGACTATAAATAGATACCCCTAAATCGGATCTCATTTTTAATTAATCGGTACCAGTAAGTTAAACCACACATCTAAGCCCATTCATCTTTCAGATCACCAAACATCTTCAAGCTAAGTAAGGCCGTTGCTCTTTGTTACACCTTTCTTTATCGTGATATTGTGTTTTGTTTATTGTTGTTTGCTTATGAAGAAATATCCCAGCGTCTTTATTTTTTTATTAACAAATTTTCCTTTTTGTAAATTTGTTAAACGTGCCCATACTTCGTGTTTTTCATTAGCTCTAAGCCAAATCTATCTTGCATTCCCCCCCCCCCCACAATTAGTGCAGGCCTTCTGCAGTGAGCAATCCAATAAACCACGGGGAGGGGGGGGGCCAAAAGCGTGCACGCTGTCACTTAACCACAGCATTGTGTATATAACTGAACGATCTGACGTGTTTAGCAGTGTTAGTATAGCTTCTTCGGCTCTTTTCTGTTGTCACCACAAGACGCGAAATTTGGTGAAATTCCATAGTATGGGGAGTGGTTAGGGTGAGGGCTAGTGTTAAATGAAACGCGACCACTACTAACTCCAACCCTTTCACACAATGGGATTTCCCTAAATCTCGCGTAATGTGGTGACTGTCGGGTGCGGATATGCACTAGAACGCACCAGTACTGAGCAGCAAATAGGACGTCAAAACACTACGTAATGTTGTTAAGGGATTGTTGTCTAAGCAGTCGATGTATACAGTCTGACGGAGACAGACGTTTTGATCCGTGAAGACGTTTTGCCCCGGGATGCCACGGAAAGTATGCGTTGTATACAGTTGGATCCTGAGGACGTTCTACCCCGGGATGCCACGGAAAGCATTCGTTGTATAAAGTTGGATCCTTGTGGACGCTCTTCCCCGGGACTCCACTAGAAACATCAGCGGAAAGCTGGTACATTGTCTATTGCGCTCGGTAGGAAGCCGGTAACTTAAGGCTGAACCATTAAGAGGGGACACTGCCTTGTTCAGACTGCAGAATTGATTTGATTGATTTGATTCAAGAACCGACATCATAGCACCCGGGGCATTCCCATAAGCGCTCCGTCTCCATCTTCAGCAGCCAGCGAAGAGTTCCGATACTAATGGTGCCAGTAGCTTTCTGATTAAATGTCCGTCTTGCTTTTCCTCTGAGCCTTGAGCTTCTGCCAGAAGCTCTCGTCACTCCCAAACTGCATCAATCTCACCAAACTGTGGTGATCCATCTGCTCCTCCGCATTGTACACGCTCTCCCACAAGCAGAAGAGGATATCAATGTGACCGTCCGGACTTGCAAGGTCGGACTGTTAACCTGTCGTTTGAGTTGGGGATGTCATGTAAATTTATCCGTCGGGATGTGCTAGCGGTTGCTTGTGTTGGCGTGTTTATTTGAGTCTGCGGAGGAGTTCGATTGTTGCACATTTTGTCATTAATCGGGTTGTCAACCAATACACCAATTGCTTGTTCCCCTAGTTTTCAACGTTAATTGCGTTTGGAAGCCTTGAAGTTCATCATGTTCTGTCACACTTGGCTGGTGGCATTATAATTTATCTGATGCCCCATTTGTTACATTAACGACGCCCTATTTCATCGTTGGTACGCACATCACAATGAAGCCGCATCACGTCACAGTGACCTTACAATAACCATTTCCTCAGTGTCTGTTATCTAT
>CAJHNH020000932.1:30000-35000 GCA_905116865.2 Candidula unifasciata | reverse complement strand
GGACTATCTCTCAGTCCTTTGAAGATAGAGAATAGAGGCATTTGAGCTGAATTGCTATAGAAAGATTCTCAGAATATCTTGGACAAAGAAGAGGAAAAATATTGACATCTTAAAAGATCTGAACATCAAGGAAGATTGACTAATAAACAGCATCCTTTCTCGGAAGATGAAATATCTTGGTCATATCAAGCGCCAAGACGGATTGGAAAAAATTATAGCAGAAGGCATGGTAAAGGAGGAGCAGGGGCCGACCCATACAAAGATGGGCACAGGATTTAAATGATTCCTTGAGTATGAAAGTACATGAGGCGGGAGAACTGGCGAGAGACCGAGTTTCTTTCAGGCAGACTGTAATAACAGCGACGTTCTGCAAAGGACCTGCTACATGATGATGATAACCAATTATACAGGTCTATCAGCTTCAAAAGTTAACAATACTGTAGTCTTAGATATGTTAATTCTCTTACCACTTCAGTGCAAGACACCTGTTAATTTAACTCTTTTGATTCATCCGCTTTCAAATTAAACAGTAAATGGTAGATTCACAACACTCGATTAATAACCCTAAACCCTATAGGACCGAGTATGTTAAAGGAACAAATATATGTCTGTTTAACGGAACAACAGACTAAACGCATCAGGCGTAAAGAAAAAGAAAAGACTGGAATGTATGTGATAATCAGTCAACGCGTGATCCGTTACTTGGTACAGAATCATTTAGCACATTAGCTCTTAGCTCTAAAGCACTATCCCGCAGAGAGATTACTTTCACATTATATAGCTAGCGTGTGTAGCCGTTGATGCCATCAGTCAAGGGTTAAAAAAAAAAAGGGGGGGGGGGTGGGTGGGTCTTAGTAGACAGAACACTGTTTCTGGGTGAACAGTAGCAGCAACACGAGTGTCGCTCAGTTTCCGTGTAGACTTCCGCTACTTTCTTGTGCCATGTTTGTTTTCTGTGCCGAGATATTCCACAGCTACTGTAACTGACACTATCCATAGAACAGGGGTTACCCAGACAACTAGAGCAATAGATGTATAGAAAACTGTACAGTACAGTTAATTCCCATCCTCTTTCAATCCAGTATCAGGTCGCTCCAGATAAAAGTTTTTTTTTTTAAATCTTTTTATGTTTCGAATCATGGAATGTGAACGAAGAGGCTAGAAAGATTAGAGACTGAAGACCTGATATATGAGACGATACTGAGCATACCATGAGCGACTAAAATAACTAATGATTGACTAGAAATAGCTAAGAAAACTAGAACAGTGTACGCAGTTATAGGAAACAGACAGTGACCTGGTCAAGCAATGTGAAAGAAAGCGTAGGAAAGCAGTATAAAGAAAGGGGATATCCTCCGAATAATGGGCACTTATTATGGAGGCCAAAAAAAGGGCCTCAGTCACGTGTCACTTAGGCACTTCCGGCGACTTAATATGCAAACTTCCGGCGACTTAATATGCAAACTTCCGGTGACTACCGCCACCGCCGAGGGTTTTCCTCACGCCGCCGCGGCGTGGATTGGGGCTAAACTAGATGGCTGGGACTCACGAGCAAAGCTGCAGGAGATGCGGAAACTGCTGCTCGTGAGTCCCAGCCATCTAGTTAAGCCCTAATCCACGCTGCGTTAGCATCGTGGGCAATACCCTCGGCGGTGGCGGTAGTCGCCGGAAGTCCGCAAATTAAGTCGCCGGAAGTGCGCAATTGACACGTGACTGAGGCTCTGTTAGGTTGGGGTTTTTTTGCGGCCGCCATAATATGTGCCCATTATTCGGAGGATAGCCAAGAAGAGTAAGATCGGTGGTAAGTGGGACTTGAGAGAAATAGTGCTAGAAGTGGGGGCTGCGTGGTCTCGAGGCATGCTGTCCGCCTCGAGTGCTAGACGTTCCATGTTTAATCCGCCGTAAGGGCTGGGATTATTTCACGTGGACTTGGACTTCTATTAATTCCCCTGGTCTCTGGGTAGAAAGATCGGACGCCCCTGTGCATTGTTGCGCACCTAAAAAATCTGTTGGCAGTTGGAAATCGAGCCGGGCGCAAGGAGGTTTTAAGAGGGTGAGGGGGGAGGGGGGCGTCAAGTAACTTTTAAAATAAGTGCATTTGTACTTGTAATAATCCGTCAGACTTACATTTTGTTTTATTTTTGTTTTCATTTTGTTTAATATTTTTTTTTAACGGCAATGACATTTGTGTTTTCGTAAGCCGTTTGTAGATCTACCGTTAAGAATCTAATTAGTATGATAACGCGCGCATTTAATTACAGATTAAGATCACATTCTGACCAATACGTATCCCCATTCTTCGTTTCTTGTGCTGCAGGATCTAATATCTTTCTTTTGGTTTTGTTTTTTTAAATCACATTTCGTTATGCTGGCGTTTGGGGGTCTTGTCATATATTCAATCCTCCTCGTATACTAAATATGGGAGTCTTGTCATATGTTCAAGGAGTGTGTAGGGGTCTTGACAATACTCAAGGGGGTTTAGGGGTCTTATCGTATACTCAAAAGGTGTGCGACCTGAAAAAGGTAAGAGACCGCTGCTTTAAACGCCTTTAGTGCATCGGCTTATGGGGTTAGTCCATTTCTAAAGAGTAACCAGCCATCGATGGCTGATACTGTCAAATTATAAGTTATCCAGGTACCCCTTTTGACTTGGACCAACCCAAGAGCTATATGTCAGTTATAAATACGTGTATATAAACCCAATATTTTTTCGACAAGCATCCAATCGTAAAATGTTACCACTATATACTTAAATTGTTACAACTATGTGGCTTCAACAACGTCAGTACGATCTTTTCAAATAAACCTTGTGCAGATATTATCTAGACATATTCACTTCACTTGCCCTTCGCTAACTGGCCAGCAGATGGAAGAATACACAAACACGGAACACATAAAACGTGCCAGGGTTGCCTGACACTAGTGCTTTCATCTGTCACGCCTATGAGATACCGCTATCTAACTTATCACTGAGCGCCGTGGCTCTTATCGGCATCCCCGTTTGCCAGCAAGGATCACAAGGCACTCTGTGTGTCTGTATCTGTTTCTGGGAAGAAACACAACCTTGAATTTACCATTTTCTCTGTGGCCTTGACCTCCAGTGAGGTCATGTCAGGTTTGACTTTCAACAAAAAATAACCGTTATACAGCAATGAATGTTTACAAATTATCAGCATCGTTTTCAATTTTTATTTCAAATCTGGCCACCCAGTCAGTACTTTCGTTACATGTTTCCGTTTTTTTTTTTTCTGATTGTTTCGTTAAATTGTTCCAAGGTTAACATTATCATATATTGCTCACATCGTTAATGTTAATATTTTATTACTATTACAAACGGTTAAATTTTTGCCTCTAGAAACAAACGTTATTATATTTTATTTTTATTGTGTTCTGATGCTATTTTAGCTATAATAAATACAATATCCAAACAGATGGACTTTTTATAAAGGGCATATAGGCATTCCTGAAAGAACAACACATGAGATGGTTTGGCCACCTGACGAGAATGCAATAGTATTAACTGCCACAGAGAGCAAAACTGTAGAAAAGTAATATAGCAAGAGAAAAACCACACAAGAGATGGAGCGACATCATCGGGAGCAACCTAACAGAAATGAACACCAAACTGTACAATGCAATGGAAAAAGCGTACATCTCTCTCCAACACCTCGCTAAGGTAAATGGTGTAAGACAAGAAGAAGATATATGCATGGATCCGCGTATACCCAGAGGGAAAACGCCAATAGCATCATCAACACCACCTGATTAAGGTTAAATTAATATGGTAAAGTCTCTTTTTTTTTTTTTACTAATAAATAGTGTGTGTACATGAAATCAGATGTAAACAGTACTTTGTAATGATGTTGGTTATTCTGAGAACAGGGATATGTTGTGTCATCTCATATCTTCAACCTTGTGATTGATTGGATACTAAAGAACACAGTAGACGAGACAACGAGAGGCATACGATGGACCTTGATTTTGCAGATGATATAGCACTCCTATCACATAAACATGAACATATACAAGAGAAAAGTAACAGACTACATAACACAGCAGAAATAGTGGGACTAAGTATACATGCAGAGATAACTAAGATCATGACAAACAGTCCACACCAACAACCAGTGACCATAAATAACCAAGCACTTGAAAATGTATAAGATTTCACATATCTTGGCAGTGTGGGGTCACCAATGGGAGGGACAGAGGACGATATACAGTCACGCCTGAACATAGCTAAAGCTGCTTTTGGAAGGATGAGGCAAATCTGGAAAGCCAACAGTTACTGCAGAGAAACGAAACTCGGGCTCTACAAGAGCATCATTTTGCCAGTTCTTCTTTATGGAGCAGAATCCTGGAGAATGACCAGAAAGGATGCACACAAGCTGTTCATCTTTCATCACACATGTCTACGTAAAATTATTAAACTTTTTGGCCAGATAAATCTCAAACACTAAACTACTAAGTCACAAACAAAGAATCTCTAGATAGTATGATATTCAAGAGAAGATGGAAATGGCTTGGTCACATTATGAGAATGAATCCTGATATACCTGCCAAAACAGCTCTCACATGGATACCATAGGAAAAGAGAAAAAAGGGGCGCCCAAAAAACAACGAGAGACGAACAATGGAAGTGACCTCAGTGCGGCATCTTTGACATGGAAAACTGCACTAAAGATTGCACAGGACAGGAAAGCATGGAAAGTCCTCTCTGAAGCATGATGTGCCACTAGACATAACGAGAACTGATAAACTGATAATAATGCTAAGAACAGTTACGACCATGGCTGTTGTGATGATGGAGCGAAGAAAAATAAACATAAAAGATAAAAGACAACAGACACATAGACGAATAATATCACTTGGTCAAGTAACACATTATTGTTGGATTGTTACACGGGAAACTCAAACTTTTACTAATAATAAACTACAAACATTTATTAACTGGTGCCTGCACAGAACTGAGTGAATTAACTGATTTGATAGAATTACTA
>CAJHNH020000932.1:10000-27500 GCA_905116865.2 Candidula unifasciata | reverse complement strand
AATTAATTAACTAATCAAATTGCTATAACGAAGCAATAAAAAATAGGTAAGAAATTTAATATTATTGCTAACACAAAGCAATACTTAAAAATGAAGAAACAGTTGTCCAGACTAGCTCGTCACTCTCTTTCTCTCTCTCTCTCTCTCTCTCTCCTCTCTCTCTCTCTCTCTCTCTCTCTATATATATATATATATATATATCCCGAATTCAGTGGGCAGCTGACAGTTAAAGTATACCCAATACCTCACAAGATGCGGAAACGGAACTTTTACATTAACTTCCTATTTTTATAATCAGTGCATGTTCGCGGCTTAGAAGTTGGGAATGTAGTTTCAAAATTCTAACTTACCGGGGATCGCATTCAACTGGAGACAATTTGATTTCGAGAACTGCATGAACTTCGAAGCGTTCAGAAAGTAATGGAAGATTACTGAATGTTTCATTGGGCAGCAAAGCCACATCCAACACACAAATGCTAGGTTTGGTTCAAGAGTTTTTTTTTTTGTTTTTGGTTTTTTTTTTTTAAATGCTGTTAATTTTTTTTTTACAGAGCTTTTTTGTATAATGTCGCAATTCCATTATAGCATGCAAATGTTTTGTTGTTTTAAAGTATCACCCTAACCCCCAAATAAATATGACGGTTGAACGGGGTTATTGTGACCTGTCAACAGGTTTTCCTGATTGTAATGGTGGCACTTTGTGTCATCGGATGTTTATCGCTCGGTGTAATTTCCTGGTAGTGTGGAACATTGTCCTCCCCCTTACATAATGTACTTCATTATAGAATTAATTAGATGCCTGTTATAATTTGCAGTCCAACAAGCTTTCATAACCAATGCCCATCCGACTACATAACCACTGTAAAACTGAATTACTTTTAAACGTAAGCCAAATACAAAACAACTAACGTGACCAATGAGATTTATTCAGCGTCTTCTGATCTTCATTCCTTCTTTCCATTTTTGTTTCTGGCGATGCTTCCTGAAGTTTTGACGCACTGGGGTATAAATTCTTAATCCGGATGACAGGACAAGAGAGGCAAATCCAAGACATCATCTTCACACACCAAAGAATTACTAATTAGGACACCGTAAAGGTTACAAAAGCCTGGCGTAAGCTGCAGTTCTGTGACGGTAGAGAATTGTGAGATATTTTTTTTTTACCAACGGGCAACAAGTAAAGAAACGTATTATGCGATGGCTTGGATTCGCAGGAAATAATCCTTCATACACGTCCGTTGTTTGTAACCGATAAAGTTAATTTAATACTCCCTGACTTTCACGAGATTGAATACAACTGATAATATCCTTATAAAATAAGCCCGGACATTCACCCCATGGAATAAACCTGGCCAACGTTTTCCTCGGAAAATACCTCGTCATTATCACTAGATCTGTAACGCCAGTAGCAGACAAATGAAAGGTAACTAGGTCAAATAAATCTGAGATTCCGGATGCTGGAGTCTTTCAGAACTGTAGTTGTTCTACATTTTCTAGCTACTGGCTTCACTGTGTGAAGCTTGCTGTAGTTATCAATACTATTATTGAGGCTGCATAGTCACTAATGAAGCATTAGACAACATCCTTATATGTTTCATAGTCACTCATACTGGGAATTGTGTGTTTCTTTCGGCCCAACAAATCTAATTTCCGTAAATGTTTAAGACAAATTTGTAAAGAAGCAGATTGTTTTCATCCTTTATTTTCCCCAAAAATGAAGCCCCTTAACCCCGACCAGAAAAGGAGATATTGTGTGTTGCGCTCCATCATGACTATTGGCCCACTATGTGTGCATACGAACCCTTTTGTGTGAGTGTATATGAGCGGTATAACCCAGGAGCCTTTGATAACGAACGAACTAACGAGAGAACTAATTGTGATCTTAAAACATTTCTAGGTGGACAGAAAACAGAAATTTAAAAAAAATCAGAATAATAAAGGGAGCAGAAATCCAGACAATGTGAGCTGACAAAATCTAGGATTGATTACATACCAGAACACAATAAGTAATAATGATGTCCTTGTTGTCCAAACCAAGCGTTTCTCGATACCCATATTTGCTTTTTCGCACTTTAAATGCTGCTTTATTTGCCTTGCACATGTTTTGACATGTATTCCATGTTTGACAAACGTGAGCAGTGAATGACGGCTCGTATCTTTGATTTGCTTGGACATTTCAGCTCAGATGTTTTTTTTTTTCACTGATTTGCAAAATAATTATATTTGTTAGCAAGTTGTTTCCCGTCGTTTTCAATTTTTCACAAGAGCTAGTCCAGATTTTTAAACTGGAATTGTTTATCCCGAGAATTTTGATTCTGTGGACGTTTAGTCATTTCAGGCCAGCAATTTTTTTTACATATTGTATGAAAACATTGCATGGAAGGACAAAACATACCTGATTGTAACTGCATTTTGAATTTCAGCAGAAATTTTTTCTTACCTTAGGATTTGTTACATTTTTTTAAAGATTCATATAAGAATAAATGCTAGAAAATGGAATGTTTCGGCCACCTTAACTGGCAATCGCAATTTAAATTTGATATTTCTTAGGATACAAGTAGAGGGTAAGCTAAAGAAATAGGTGGGCAGAAGCTTCTCACTGTAACACAAGAGCCAGACTCAGAGACTGTTTTTGTAGCCAACTTTAATGTTGCAGACAGCACTTTACTGACAAAGCGGACCGACTGATAAAATAATTAATGACTTCATTAACCGAGCAATGCATGGTGTTCCTCTGTTTTATGTCGATTTCATGTTGAATGCTTTTCGAATGTTTCACAGAGCGGTTTGTGAGTGTGACCTACAGATTATGAAACTGGCGGGTGTCCTGTTGTCACATCTCTGATGGTCCCCTACTAAGTAGTGCGTCTGTAAATGCTGATTTGCGGTTAGTGCTGTTTCCATTAACAATGAGCTGCAATTACAATGGCACATTGTTTGTGTTGGCACTTCCGTCGCCTGCCTGAAAGCATTTATTGCTTGCATATGCTATGAACTTCGACTTCTAACCAGCTTTAGGCTCTTTCGAAACATTCCAAAGGTAGACATTCTTTGGAGTTTTCGCTGGTACAGGAACGGAGCAATTATGATATGACCAGTTTGTAGTGTTGTTGGAACTGGTAGTAACTGACTCACTCATTTATAATGTCTTTGTTGATTTTATTTGATATATCATACTGTTATAAACTCTGAATGATCGTGTATCTAGTCAACTTCGACTCAACTGCTGCTGTAACTCCTTATGTTGTCTAATACTGTGTTAACCCTTCAGCCACTAAGAGTTAACACAGCAATAATTGTTAGAAGAAATCGAGTTAATAGACAGCTGTTTTAAACTGTAAGATGAAATAAATGTCACGAGTTGCATGAGAAGGAAGATAACGAGGAATTGAACTGATCGCTCTCTTTAATCAAAGGTGGTCTGAAATACGCAAAGGACAATCACGACACATATATGGCATCTCATATGGACGGTTACCTGGACTCATGGTAGAAGGAAGGACACCAAAGCGTCCTGGCTACTTTTTTGTTGTTGTTGCTGTCTTTTTCTCTAGGTTAGAAAGAATGTCTGCTTTACTTTTATTTCTATAAATAACCACATTAAAGTATTTGATTGTGGTTTGACTATTGAAGCGGCTGTCTGAGTGGTTAGGGCATGGGCTCGCACGCGGGAGAGCATCGTTCGATCTCTTATAGTAATTGAAGGAGATTTTTGTGTGTGTCAGGGGCAAAGTCATGAATCCTAACGTGCAAACTTAGTTACGACTGCACTAGCCATATGGCATTAACTCTCTGAGTCCCAGAACGTTTAGCACCACAGGCCCAGGGGGTAGTCAAAAGAGACGTAAAATCGGTGCAGTATGCGTTCATTGGGTTTCTAGGCAGTAACATATGAACGTATGATGCGTTCCTTAGGACTCAAGGAGTTAAATCTTCAGGGTTACAACCCTAAGTCCCACACCTCAATAAAAGTGGGAAATGCGTTAGCGACAGTTTAGTAGGGATAACTTTATTTTTTTTTTTTTTTTCTTTATCTTATTATTATTCTTATTATTTTTATTATTATTAATATTATTTAGTAGAACGCCAATAATTAGTCGCCTTCTACGACATGCTTCCTAAGGATTAGTAGTAAATCTATGCAAAGAATTATCCCATACGATGTCATCTTATCCCAAACATCACATGGACAATTATCACCAGAATACACTAGATTTGTGGCATTTGTGATTTTACATACACGCGTATACAAGAATAGCCCATTAAATAAATAGCTGGTATGCTACACATAGCGATTTTTTACTTTTTTTTTTTTTTTTTTTTGTAACATATTGCACAAACATGGTGTTTTTTTTTTTTTTTTTTTATTTTTTTTTTAAATAAAATAAAAATGTGTGTCTTTACAAGTTAAGCAATAATGCCAGTTAAGTGATCGACCGTATCAGTAAAGTAAAGTACAGGAAACTTTGCCACGGCTTTAGGCGTAATGGGCTTATAAGGCTAGACATATATTTTATAGGCCAGTCTGCACTTGGTGAATGATATGGTCAACAACAGGTAGGCCATATTTACTTCTCAAAACTGCACCTGGTACCCACTCAAGGCTGTGTCGAACTAAGAGCCAATGTAATTTTTAAAGAAAGCCCGGTTACGTCAAGATTCGAACCCACGACCTTTTGATCCGCAGGCGAGCGTCTAGCAACTACACCACGGCCATTCTCAATCATTAGTAAACTCTGTGTTGTATGGAGATCGCGAGAAATGAATGAAGCAAGCTAGAAGAGAGCTAGTAAACCAAAACATGTACGCTCAGAGATGTGGTTACAGTGAAGAATTATCACCAGATAAAAGGGTCATGGGTGTGTCCTGCAGGAAATTAACTCACAAAGATAACTAGATGCCCGTATCTGCAGCAGACACATCTCTTTCTCTCGTGAGGTCAGGAGAGGAATACAACTATAGTTAGTCGTAGTAAGAGACATGTCCCAGCAGGAGTCAGAGAACAGATTTTGGCAGTTGTGGGGTATGCATATAACGGTTGTAATTTTTGCTATCACTTTCGATGGCAAAAGAAAAATGCATGATTTTACATACATGCCGCTTTGTCTACGTCTTCACTAGTATGTAAAGGTTATTTTGAGTATTAACCTAGCTAAAAGAACACTCACTGTAGATTACGTTACTTATCAAGAAACTGTAACGTGTGAAAGCTATTAGTTACCAGTACATCGATGTTAGCTGCGCACGCATTCCCTCATCCATAAAGCTCTAGGCTGGAAATTTTCACTTGATACCCTCTCCGGTATAATCGTTACCTACCAGCGCTTACATGTGCGAATTAGTCATGCTTGGTTAATGCATTTTTAAAAAGTTTGACATGGGGGAGGGGGGGGGGGATATAATCTGAATCAGATTTTTTTAGATATATTGGCAATACAAGAAATATAGCTTTGTGAACAATCATGATTCCCACGCCATTAGTTAGGGACTGGCAAAAAAAAAAAAAACAGAAGAAGAAGAGGAAGGGATCAAGGAAGAGAAGATGTATAGGAGGAAAGAATGATCAAGTTCAGACGAAGGAACTGAAAGATGAGAATATGTAGAAAAAGCAGCAGATTACGGGAAGAGAGAAGACAGAAGACGAGACTAAGAAGTAGAGAAATGACGACGTTTAAGGTAGAAAAAGAGAGGAACAATAGGATAAAAAAACAAGTCGATGGCAATGGTGATAATGACGATGACGACCATATAGATAATGATCATGATAAAAAGTGATCAGTCACGAAAATGTCAGTTACCAAAATGCTCACATTTATCGTTTCTGAAACGCTCTCATCCTAAGCCAGAAAGTTTACTATGAAAAATGAAGAATTAATTGCAAAAGGAACACCTTCATAGCCGATATATGGCTTTATTACCTCTCGTACAGCGTTGTGGCATCTTTAATAGATTTAAACTGCTCTGAATCCCTATAGCTGCAGTTTTATGGCGTCCTTAATTTCTCATAAAATCTTCTACGAGCTTTTAAGTTTGAATCTGGGCGGCTGGAGTAGTAATATAATTCTTGAAATAAAACTGTATCCTCTATAGAAATTCAACTACAATGTCAGAATTATATTTGTTGCCACAGCATGTAGCTAGAAAAGTTAATTAAGAATATTATAAATGAGCAAACATTGATTGGGAATTATATTTTTCCTATTTTTTCCCCACTCCAACATTAATGCTGCCTGAGAAAATGTATTATTCAGACGGCGGAATTGTCATCAACTTTACCCCCATGATGTCATCAACTTTACCCCCATAAACGACAAAGGAATGTTTGCTGATGACTATAACACAGTATAATGTTGACAGATTGGGGAGGGAACTATTCATTCCGAAGTAATATTTGTGATTATGCTGCGTTATTCCATTATTCTCTGATAACGTGCTAGGATAACTTGCTGGTTACAAAATTATACCCCTAGCTTTTGGGCAGTTTTGTAGGAGGCGCACTGTGGGAAAATATTGATGTATCATCAATACGTATTATTAGTCGATGCACTCATTCATTTTAGCCAATCTTCTTTGTGGAGACGGTATTATTATTATTATTTACACATTTTAATGTAGAACTTTAAAAAAAAAGGACTTGTTGCACACGCGAAATATACCAGGCTGAGTGATAACTGTATCAAGTTAAGAGCAAATTGAAAAGACATAATTCTTTACTGGAAACGATATAATTTACATTACAAATCGAAAGATACATTCTTTCTCTCTCTCTCTTTCTCTCTCTCTATATATATATATTTCTCTCTCCTACACTTTCTCTTATATTCTTGCTCTTTGTCTCTTTTTTCCTCCATTTCTCTCATTTCCCCCCTCCCTTTTCTCTCTCTCTCTCTCTCTATATATATATATATATATATATATCTTGCCCAATTTCCCTCTCTCTACCCCCCCCCCCCCCCCCCCCCCCCCACCCCAACCAAGGATTCTATACATAAATGATCTAATTCTGGCAAATAATTATGTTCTGGCTCACGTCTACTTCGGATTGAGATAACTTCACAAAGGACAGACAGCTGCCCACTATAAACCTGACAGATCCTAACGTACCGCCTTTAGTCTGTCAAGTGACTAATGTTTACTGTGAAAGCACTTAACTCGGGCTGCGTGATCACCTTCCGCCACTCTTCCCATGAAATCTTTCGGTAAACAACACGCTATCTGGTGCCTCTGTCTTGACACCTCTAGTTTGCCTCTGGCAGACTAGGTATGTGTTTGAATCCGCTTTAAAAAAAAGCAGGGAAGGAGGGGGATTTTAAATTGCAATACGGTTTAGGGTTACCAGACTAAAAGATGTTAGCCATGAGAAGCACCAGTGCAAGGGCTTTGGGTTTGTGATCATGACCAATTTCCAAGAGGCTCAGAATGCTGTCAACTGATTAATGGATACTTCTTTCAAGGACGAGTACTCCAGGTCAGCTTCAAAGGACAGAACTAAACAGGCCCTAGTTAGACATCGAACATTTTGAGCAAAGCATTTTATGTATTTGATTTATTTAGTTAAGGAATACAGTTTATTGTTATGTTAATTGTGAACAGTTCATAGTACTGTAGCTGGTTATGAAAATTGCACATTTTGGATTTTGTTTAGAATCTAATGGAAAACTAAACATTCTTGACAGTATTTTTAGAAATTGTATTGGTAAAAAACATAACCTGCATAGTTTGTAGCCACGGAACGAGCCATATGACACTAAATCCTCAGTCATGAGTTGCTGCCCCAGTCTGTGTATAAAAGTTTGTAATTACCCTGCCTGCACAGGACTGCAGGTGACTTCTGGTTGGTGTAGCCGTTAGTATGGCCCAAATAGAACTTCTATAGAGGTTTAACTTGGTATTTGGGGTCTGCTGTTGCCGGATTTAGAATTTTTTTCTTCAAATCTCAGGACGGTACAGCGAACCTGTAGATAGCAGTCATGTTAATAATGACAGGCAGAAGAGAGTGCTGTTGTGTCGTAATTGCTTGACTCTCGCCTGCTAGACCGAAGGTCTTCAATTTAAAATGGGTACTATGTGATGTCATGGGAAGTAAATGCGGACGGGGAAATATTGACCACATCATCCATCATTGGCTGATTGGTCTGCTAAATGTTAGCATCATATGTCCGATGTGCCACTAGCTGGAAGTGGTCCCTTATTTTTGGTATTGGGATGGGGGGGGGGGGTGTCCCCTTAGACTGACCAAAAGAGTTGGATCAGTTATTCAGATAGTGTTTATCTGTTAAAAACGATTTTAGCGATAATATTTAACTTTCTATAAATTGGCCTCATTCTGTGATAAGCATATTGTTTGCTCCGCCCACCTTCAACACTGGTGAATATTTATCTCCTAGTTTGACTTTTGTGTATTTTTTCTCTCGGCCATTGTTCACTGCTTCTGCGGTGTTGTTCGTTTTCATCATTTCATTCAGTGTATTAACTTTATTATTGTTGTTAATATTCATTTTCCTACATTTAACTTTGTACTTTTAACATTGGAACTCTTACATGTCATCGTATCTCATCGTTTTAAGTCTTAATTATCTTTTTTTTTGGGGGGGGAAGGGGGGGGAGGGGTTTCAGCCCAAATTTCTCATTTTGTTTTTGTTTTTAGTTATCCTCCCCGTTACTACATTTGTTTTATGTTTCCAGCGCCCATCGTCATAGAGGTAGATAAGTCCAGATGGAAAATGAATTTAGAGGTGAAAACACAATGGAGTGGATTTTGTTATGGAGTGTAAAATGTTGAAATTAATCTTGTGTAAATAGCCACTTGCTGTCATTACTTATTCAAAAAAAGGAATTAAAAATACAGTTGTTCCAAAAGAAAAATAAAAAGTTTTCGTGTCAGAGAATAACAGATACATTTCTAACCACTGCCTTGTGTAATGAGTCAGACAGCAGTCCCGGTAAAAATACAACAGCCCGCACACTTATCAGATGCGCAAAACAGTCGCTAGATGTGCTACTATTAGTACAGTTTGTCAATAGAATTGATAGTCGTAATTGATAGAAGCAACAGTCACGAAAAAAAAAATGGCAGGTGCCCAGAGATTACTATAGACTTTATGTTTCTTCTTCGCGTTCAATGACTGGGAACTCCAGCGTAAAATTAAGGTTGTTCGTCCACTTCTGGACTTTGGTCTTGCTTCGGGACTTGAGATCTGCATGCACATCCGTCTTAACAGAGCCATAATTAGTCGACTTTTATGACATGCTTTCAAGGGAGCAGTGGGTTCCCCCCACCCCCTTTTCAAATGGACCTCTGAACCAAAACCGGGAAGACTGCTACAAATGACATGCTGCTACTTCTGCTGCTATTAGGTATCCTTGTGACATGTGCAGCTCATTGTGTCGCACCAAGCACTCAGCTCAGTAGCTGGCAAAGACACCGAACGTTAGTCAAACGTACACACACGCATATATACAATTTACATATTTTCCCCCGTGTTAAAAACAAGAATAGACCAACTGACACCGAAACGAGCATATGGTAAAACTTTTGGGGAGCTGCTTTCAAAGTCGGAGTACATCAGCCTGAGAGGCTAGGAACCAAGAATCGGCACACACATAAGCAAGATCTGTGAAACGGATGCACACACAAAACTCAGGTCCTGGATCAAAGCCAAAGTCCAGAAAATGGACGAACAACCAGGTCTTTCCGCTGGGGTTTACAGCCGGTGAGCGCAAACAACAAACAAACATTATATATATATATATAAATGGACAAAGTAATTTTATGAAATTGAGAATAAAAATCCATTATCATGCCATTCACGCCTCTAGCAAAGGGTGCTCCTTTGTTTGTCTTTGCCGTTAGAAGAGGTTTGACTCAAAGTGTTGTGGTTTAGGCTAGATTGTGATATCTGCGCTGTTCGGCCCAACACATAAGATTTTTAGCAAACTCCTAATTAATGACCTATTACGACATGTTTAAAAATTGTAATCTTCTTACCCATATTGAACCCTACATTTTTAGAGACCAATCTACACTCGGTTAATGATATAATCAGCGTCGAGCCAACTGTCTTTACTTCCCATAAAATTGTCTGCTTTATATTTTAGTTTGGATTTACCTATGAGACAATGTTGTTTCTGTTTTGTTTCTTTTAATCCGTCTCTGTACGGATTCAAACCCAAGAATATCAGGCCAGCAGGCAATCGTATAGCCAGTGCCATGCTAACACTCCCAAACATATTTTAACAAATTAATAATTGATGAAAGCATTAGGAATCTCTCAGCGTCCTTTTACAAAGAATTCAGTGAGCAAACCCACGTCACGTGACAAGGTTCATAGGAAAAAATCTTCTTAGCAATATTGCAAATGTGACATCATTATATGTTCTGGCTCTTCTTCTTCTTCTTCTTCTTCTTCTTTTCTTCTTCTTTCTTCTTTTCTTTTTTTTTTTTTTTTTGTTTCTACTTCTTCTTCTTCTTTTCTTCTTCTTTCTTCTTTTCTTCTTCTTATTTCTTCTTTTCTTCTTTTTCTTTCTTCTTCTTCTTTCTTCTTCTTCTTCTTCTTCTTCTTCTTCTTCTTCTTCTTCTTCTTCTTCTTCTTCTTCTTCTTCTGTTTCTTCTGTTTCTTCTTTTTCTTCTTCTTCTTCTTCTTCTTCTTCTTCTTCTTCTTCTTCTTCTTCTTCTTCTTCTTCTCCTTTTTCTGTTTCTTTTCTTTTTCTTCTTCTTTTCCTCCTCCTCCACCTCCTCCTCATCCTCCTTCTTCTTCTTGTTCTCATACATCATCATCATTTTATTCTTGTTTTTATTCTTTTTGTCCCCCTTTTTCTTCTTATTCTTCTTTTTTTCTTCTGTTTCTTCTTCTTATTATTATTATTATTATTATTAATATTATTATTATTATTTGTCTTTTTATTTTTGTTTTCCTACATCATCATCATCGTCTTCTTCTTCTGTTTCTTTTTCTGCTTGTTCTTCTTATCATCATCTTCTTCTTCTTCTTTTTCTTCTTTTCTTCTCCTTTTTCTTCTTCTTCTTCTTCATTAGCTTTTACAGGAACGGCTTCAACGTTATACTGTGGTGTACAGTCAGCTGTGATATCTTCGCGATTCAGTTCTTCACTTATGATTTCAGTAAACTCCTAATTAGTCGCCTTTTGCGACATTCCTGTTAACAGTTTGTGGGTCTTTACTCATCGTCTTTCCACCTCTCTTCTTGTCCGCGTTGGGGACTTCGCGGCGTACACGGGGATGAATCAAGTGAAAGAAATAATAAAAAATGCTTTTCAGAAAAATGTCAGGGACAGATCATCGTTATCCTTTGTTGACTAAACCATCTACATATCGTCCAGGAAGTTAGACTCATACTTTGAGCCGTTATGGTTGGGGTGAACAATCAGTTGAATTGTTTATCCAGTGCTCGCAGTGAAGTATACAAACTGACGAACAGTGTCTACAAAGACGTGTGTTTATTACTGTGTGATAAGTGGGTCAGGTACGCCATATCTCTACACTAGCTTATTTTGTCAGATTTTTTCCCCCGTACAGTCATGGGTTTTCTTTGGTGGCAGCGCGTATAAAAATAAGGTTTGTAGAGACCTGACCAGATGATAACCTCCATCACATGTTATCTTTTATCTACTTCAGTCTGTCTTACTCACCGAAACAAACAGGCCGGTTCCAATGGTGTGGTCGGTGGTATCTAGTGACACTCACATTAGTACCATGTGAAATGCCATATGTTAGAAGTACACAATAGTGTTGAAAAAAAAAGTGGGTAGTACGCCAGTGAATGATATGACAATTATTGAGTGAACCCAAACTATTACTAGGCGGCTCAATGGGGGAGGGACAAGGACGTGAAATGATAGGGGAGGGGAGCGGGGCGCTCACGGACACAAGCAGGTTTTTCGACCGATGTTTTTATCAACGAATAAAATACGAATCTTAAGCCACAATCTAAAAAAGAGGAGTAGCTTTGAGAAAAATAAAAAAACAGACCAGTCACTGCAGAGCAGTGGCTAAAGTACTAACTTGTCTAACTCTTGACAGTGGTCGGGGTTCGAAAGCGTAATCGACAGGGAAGTAAATGTTTAGATACAATTCCCCATCGTGATCATGTCGACTCATCTTAAGAATACCATGTTTTAACGTTATAGGGAGAGACGGCGGCCAATGTGATGTTGATTACATCCCCATTTCCAATACATCTATTTCATGGACCCCTTTGAGTGCCAGCTGGTATATACAAATATGGGACAAGCATTGTAATAAGAACTCATCAGAGAAACATGCACAGCAAGTGTCCACCGATTATCAGTAGAAAGGTCCCTCGTAGAAGATTGTTTCTGCCCATTGTCTTCCTAGTCTGCCCTTGACGACCTCGGAAGGTGGGACGACCTGGTTAATGACGCCAGGCCTCAGAGATCCCTTACTGCACTTTATCGAAATTGCAGATAAGACGAAATGGTGACTTTGCAACAGGTATAATGATTTTTGGTGTTTTATATATTGTCACTGCGGTAGCCGGCTACCTCCACGACCAGAGTGACAACTTAAGGTTGGTTCATTGACTAGACTTTACACTTTGTAGAAAGATGTAGAAAGATAGAAGAACACACTACCGCTAAGTCACTGTACTTCTCGAGCCTGTACATGTGGCCTTCGTCCATTCGCGACTCATACGCCACGGTTAGCTTGATCAGGATGAACTGACGTTTCTCCGCAGTGTAGGAATATGTGATTGTAAAGAGAGTTGGGGTAAGCTATTTAGAAAAAACAAAAATCCACTCTGTTGGCCATATTTCTAGACAGCATACTCTTATAAAAGCTATATTGGCGGGTTAAATCAAAGGTTCAAGAGCGCAAGATACACGGAGATAAATGCAAGATAATATCAAGGGCTGAATTATCAGTAAGCTGTTTACATGTACCGCTGGATAAAAAGAAAGAATTATTGTTCATCCACTGAGTTACCGTTTGTTGTAAAGATTGCATTCAACAAAATTATTAGCGCATACATGTACAGCAGTGATTGTAAAGTGGATAGTCCACTGGTATATTGTCAATGGAGGGTTTGTTCAGTTCTAAACTGGGCAAGTATTTCTTTACAATTGCATAGGATTTAAGAGAGACAGGATGTGTAAAACCATTTCTTTGTTGAGACAGATTATTTTTTATTAAGTACTTTGGACCAAAATTCATTAGTGCACGAGATTCAACCCGTTGCTTAAATACATTTGATGGAAAATATACTGACTGAGTGAGTGCCTAATTTTGAATTACAATTGAGTGAATGCAAAGGCAGCATTTTGCTTCATAGAACATGAACATATTCTTCAATGCACTGCTGGCTTGCTTGGGTTAGACTACACGTACAGAAAATCAAATAACAAACAGGATTCAATAGTAATCTTGTCTAAAGAACGTCAATTACCAATGGACCCAGGGATAATGGGGGGTTTTGTTGTTTGTTTGCTGACTAATTTTTCCACAGATCGGCTCATACTAGTTAGGTACACAGGTGACTGTGGCGCAATTTATAGTTTGCGAGAAGAAAACAATGGTTTGAAGCAGGAAAAAAAAAAAACAGCACAGGTACTGGAAAGAAGAAAGACAACGAACGAACCAACAAGGGCAAAAACAAACTTGATTTCAGTCAGTCTGGAGTAAGGCACGCACACTAGTCTTACAGTTAGCAACTAATATCTTCAATATTGCATACATACATTAAACACACCGCATTAAGAATGATCACTTCTAATGTTACTTTGAAAGCATCACTCACTAAAGTTATTTGAATTCTACGGTACAATTTTAATAGTTATAAAACGGGTGCTTTAGAGTTTAGAGAGACCATAACGTCATTTTAAACAAAAGTTTGATCTCGCGATATAAACTAATTGACCGCATTTCATCGTATTTAAAATCTACTTTTACCTTACTTTTACATAGTAGCAACAATAGTACCTACCTTGACGTTACAGTACAGACAATATCTACTTTCACATTATAATAACAACAGTATTTACTCTGTTTTCACTGCCAAAAGTATCTACTCTAAGGATGTTTAGAGGATATTTAGGATTATTTACCTCTCTATTAGAGAAGTATCATGTTGGGAGGTTGTGAGAGCAGCACTTCAACATCTTTGCTAAGAGTGCTAGAACTGGGAGTGCAGATCGGCACAACCGAAAAGTACACCGGACGCACGAGAAGTCTTGTCAACCAACAAAGGACTGGGACTTTCAACTGCGGGACGCTGATGTGAATGTTGAAGTGGGAATCTGAGCAGCTATGGACGTGTCCGGAGTGCTGTGAAGATGATCCAAATCATACCTCATAACTCATCTACTTTGAGGTTACATTACCAACTGTATCTACATTAAGGTTAAACGAATATCGACATCTACTTTTACGTTACAGTAACAAACATCTACCTGGGTATTATTATTATTATTATTATTATTATTATTATTATTATTTTAACACATGATTTTGATGAAGTCAGAATCTGTAAATTTAATTCTTCGTCTATTTCCTTCTGCTTTAGTCGTAAATCATCACAATGAGGAGCTAGAGGTAGTTTCCTGTCTCTTACTAGTTACCTAGCTGTAATACTGCGTTACTGTAGTGACTAGAGCACTACGATTTGTCTATGGTCGAAGCGGCCAGAATAGCACGATGCTGGACCTTATATCTCTCTCGACACCCGAAGCGGTAAAAGAGGACGTAAAGAAGAAGAAGAAGAAGAAGAAGAAGAAGAAGAAGAAGAAGAAGAAGAAGAAGAAGAAGAAGAAGAAGAAAAAGAGAAGCAAAATATGGATTGTTCCGGGACTAATTGTGTGTTCACCATTTGTCGTTGTTGTTGTTGTTGTTGTTTTATTGGAACACTGAGAGACATTTCATTTGAATTTCACTGATAAAGGAACGCAGCAAGTATGGGGAAATCCGACTGCAGGGAAGTTAAAACTTCGACTAAGACTAAGACTTGCACACATTGTCAAAGCTAATTATTGCAAGTGAGTTGTTTTACCAGACTTTTCAAACTTTAGTGACACTCCTATAGGTATTCTTATTGTACTCATTTCTATTACACCGGATGTTCTTCAATGCTGCTCTTGTTGTTTTGTGCACTCTACCGCAATCTTCTTATCATTAATTAAACACTCGCTTCATGTTAACGCAAATAACTGCATTTTCTCTGCCAGCCCTCGCCTTCTCTATGATGAAACAGCTATTTAGTTATCTCTCTCTCTCTTATCGGGAACGAGATTTTGTGTAGTTTTCTCTCTCTACATTTACATAGAGGAGCGGAAGTTGTGATTCGAAAAGAATGGCGAATTTAACGGCTGTTGCTCCATGAACTAACTAGCTTTTATAACTCACATGCTCTTGAAAGCTGTCCCAAGTCAGGTTGTTTTTGTACAACTTTTATTTTGCTCATCTTCATCATTGTACCATCACAACTACACATGAGACTCCCATTAAACGTGTACACCACGCAATAAACGCCACATCCTCTTACAATCGCCACCAATCTTTGACATTCATTTGGTCGTTAACTCTTCGCATACTTGCATTGTAACGAATACAGACGCAGGCTTGTTACAGATAAATATGATTTCTTTTTTGTGTGTGTGTGCTAATGTGGTCCTTTCAAGGCACGTGTAAACACACGACGTGTTAAAAGATGTAGCTGATACCGTCAGATACAAGCTGGTCGGTCAGAATGTCTTCTTGTTTTGTAGAGTGCTTACTGATTATTACTTAACAAGGCATTAATATAACGTCTTAATATTAGGTAATAAAAAGGAGTCTTTAAAATTGCTTCCTTTTTAAAAAAATAAGCAATATAACATGAAACCAAACTATAGCCTCTTCTTGTTTATGTGCTCTGCTACTCGAATGCCTTGCAGTATCAGCACAGGAAGAGATCTTCAGTTTTCCTTCATATATACCACTTTTCAGTGTTTCCGATTTTCTGCGGGTCGGCCAAATGGCTCTGTTACAGCTATGTATGTATAACATTGCTCTGGATGGTACCTTATCTGATGGCAGTCTTGTTACACGGACAAAAATTTTGATATGTTATCTATCGATAAAGTTCAGTATCGGTTCTGTGCCGACTCTCCTCCTGATATGATCGTTTTTAAGTCGATATTTTCTTGTCACACCTAGCTTGATACGTAAACATTTCATTTCTGTCGTGACTATCATCTGTTTTCTGAAGCCAGTGTCCATGCTTGACACTGATAACATGGCGTTAGTAAGAATATTGAACTAAAGAGTGCTCTTTTAGTGTTAATAACCATATGCTTGCATTTCAGTATCGGTGCCTTTTGTCCTATGGCTTGGTTGGCTTTATTACATCTTTGTTGGGTTTCTTTGCTTATTCTTTCGCTTTCTGGAAAAAAAAATTACTTAAATATGTAAGGTCTTTCACCGTTTTTAACTGATGTTTATCAATGTTTGTGCTGGTGGTTTTCCATTTCTAGAGAATTTTAACACTTCTATTTTGTATTCGTTGATCATAGTTGTCAGGTGCTGAGAGGAGTCTGTTAATATGTTCCTGTTTGAAAAAGGCGGGAGCCCGAAGACAGCTTATCACAGACATCAGAAGGAGACAGGCATCATTTTTCGGCCCTGTTATGATATGAGAAGAGGGAAAATAGAACATGTTGTGAGCACTGGAAAGATCTGTGGAAGGAGGGATAGAGGAAGACAACGAGAGAAGATTCTTGACAGTCTTATTGCATGAGATGGAGGTATGTTGGCACACGAACTGACACATGCTGCAGGAGATCGTGGATTAGGTAGAGGCATGATCACCCACGCCAGTTGGCATGGCACCTGATAATGATGAGATGTGTCGCTAAAACAGTTGTTACATTTTAACGTTTAGAGCACACAATAAAACACGATAGTTACGCACTAAAAACAAAAACAAAACATATAGAAACCAACAAAAGTCATTATAACGTTTTATGCTATTAGTAACTACTCTGGAATATGGTGTTAGGCGTTGATTTTATTAATTTTGTTAATTATATATTATATATTATATATATATATATATTTCCATGTTATTCAAACATCGTCTATCTCAGTGTTTAGCTCAACTAATTTTTGTCATAAAGTATTATATTTTTAACCCTCTAAGACTAACACACGTTACATTTCAAGCAACAAATGCTTAGTTTTATCTAGTTAAAGTAGTTAAGAGATGGTAATGAAAGAAAATGTTAAGCAACAAATGCTTAGTTTAGATGAAGCCGCAGTAATACACGGCTGGTAATGAAAGAAAATGTTTAAATCGCTTGCACAGATAACCCAGAACCATGTGAATGAATGTATCTTGCCTGGTTTATGGACTAGTTTATTTCCGTGTTTTGATGTTTTACCTACTGACACTCGGCTTTTACGTTTGCACTAAAACTAGGAATGCACCTAATGCAAAAACTAATAAGTGTGCGCTTAGACGTAGGAGAAGCAGATTTACAAGAAAAGCAGA
>CAJHNH020000932.1:0-5000 GCA_905116865.2 Candidula unifasciata | reverse complement strand
TGTGGAGATAACAAACAAAGAGTACATATCCAGAAGACCCCATCAAGAGACTGAATAGAAATTTTCCATCTTAAGAACAGGATACCTTAGGTTCAACTTTGACATGCTTGAAATAAAGACTACACAGTCCCCACAGTGTGCATGTCAGTCAGGACCACAAACACCTAAGCACTTTCTGCTCGCCTGTTCACTAAACTTGCACCAAAGAAGGGAAAGAAAACCTGGCCTCAAAAGCAGTTTGTGCAGAGCAAGCTATGGAGAACCATGGCGAACCTGCAACTGACATGCGAATCTAGACAGGCAGCCCCCCCCCCCCCCCCACCCCTCCCCCCTCCCTTCCCTGACGGTCTGACTTCATCATACAAAACCGAACACCAAGATAAAGAGGGGGAAAAAATGAAAACTTACATTTATAACAACAATTGATCTAGGCTCACTGGTCAGTCCAACCTAGGTAGAGTAAAAAGAAATATTTTGATTTGGGGTGGATTCTTACCTACTAATAATATGTGGGGAGGCAAGAGTTTTAGCCAGTATGCTACCACTGTTCAAGGGATTTACAACCAACTCAATATCGTCTAGACACAAGCCACGTCATCTTCGTGGTTTGTCGTCTGTCTTTTTGCTACCGAGTTGTCACCCACTGTCGTGATTTTCTATATTTCCTTTGCGCTTGTGTGATGGTTTTGTTCATCTTTTTTTTTTCTAATTCCATCATCTTTCCGTATCTTCCGTGGTGTTCCTCCCGCCTTCAACTAAAATATTCTGTTGTAGAAGGTTTTATATACAGTTTGGTCTGGCTGCATTCTTACTAGATGGTTGAAGCAATAGATTCTCCGTCTTTCATTGCGGTTCAGGCACAGTCCTGATACAAGCAATGTGATGCCCTGGAGCAAACACCTGGTGTGACCCGTGTAATATGACTGCATTCCCCTTTTTATTCGGATATTGTTTGTTTGTTTTAGTATCCATAAGCCATGAGTTGTTAACCCTTAGGCTCGGTATTATAGATATTGCAACCTTTCGGCCTTGATTCCATTGTAAATACCGTAAATCTGGGAGAAATGTGGCTTTTCTGCCTACCCCCGGAAGTGAACCCTAACCACAAGGAGTTCGTTACCCGCTCACCGCGCAATCTGGTTTAGCCAACTACGCTAGGGAGCCGGGCTTTTATTTGGATATAAACATAGAACTACATAATCAGCCAGATATTACATTATCTTCTTACAGGGCGATATTTCTTAAGACACTTGTAACACAAATGAGTCGCTGACTTTCCACACCGATCTGCCTTGAAACCAACACATAGGATTTGTAGCAAGGTATTTCTTTTTCTCAAAGCTTTTTTATAAAGTAACAGTTCTATTCAAGTTCCGGTAACTCCTCAGTATTCACCACATAAAATGTTGTCGACATTTTCGGTCCTTCATCTTTAGCTGATGGAATGCCAATATGAGGGAGCCGCAGCAGAGGAGTGGTTAGAGCTCGCCTGCCGACGAGGAGGTCATAAGTTCAAATCCATATCAAGGGGGATTTTATTCTTTAATATATCACTTTATACATTTGTATTACATCTATTTGAAATCCTTTGGCTCTAACAATATTGATATCATTTTTTTCACTCTATATTTATGAAAAAATATTAATACAAGCACGTTTTGTTCCATTTTATCTGGTCAACCCAGGCTTCACCTTGTACCCAGCAATTTCCTTGGAAGTAACCACACCTGGTGTGATGCTGATCACATCAAGCAGCGCGTGCTCACTGATCTCTACACGCATGTCTAGCATCATGTGATCGATTCGCCATTAACCTAAACACAGTCCTTTACGCGCGCGCGCGCGCACACACACACACACACACACACACACGTATACACACACACACGAAAAGAGAGCTGCTGACATACTTTGTAAAAAAAAATACAGAGATAGTTGACATATTTCGATCACCCTGAAAGACTTACCACTTTATTAAATACCTTACCTATCTGGAGGTAACGCTCAGAGACAAGAGACCAAGAGGTAGACAATGTTGCAATTAGTAGAACAAGATCAAGACATAGACGATGAGCAGTCTCAGAGTGTCTTCTAGCAAGACATGAGACAGGAAATGGTAAAAGTCCATTGTCACCAATCTTTGTTCTGCATTCTTCATTTTGATTGCTAGATTGATGTACTTTTTTGATTTGTTGACTGACTGACTGATTGGTGGGTAATTGATTGATTTATGTTTTGCTTCATTTGTTGATTGACTGACTGATTAGTGGATGGTTGATTGATTAATTGTTTGTGTGATTTATTGACTGACTGACTTATTGAATAACTAGTGGTTGATTAATTGATTGATGTTTTGTTTGATTTGTTGACTGACTGACTGATTGACTAATTGGTGGATGGTTAATTGATTAATTTTTTGTTTGATTTACTGATTGACTGACTGATTGACTGACTAGTGGGTGATTGATTGATTAATTAGGTTATGCTGTGACAATATAGCACAGTTCTTTCTTTTTTTGTGTGTTCACCAGCTGTCAAATAGAACCGAAAGTTCTGGTTGTTCGTCCACTTCTTGACTCTGGTCCTATTTAAGAATTTGATCTTTGCATGCACATCCGTTTTACATATCCTTCTTATTTGCAAGCATAACGTTGGTCCCTTGCCTCTCAGGCAAATGCACTCCGACTTCGAAGGAAACGGCCCTAATCAGTCGACCTTTACCATTTGCTTGTTAGGGGGGCAGTGGGTCTATTCAATTTCTCCGCAAAATGATGCCCCAGAACCCACACGGGGATTATAGCACTCAATAAGGTAAGAAATATCTTACTGTAAGTTGTAGTCACTAAATGAAGCATAATCGGTTTGGTGTGTAACAAATGAGTTCAGATGGCCTATTTTTCAGAGAATGCTTAGTTTCTCTTTATCTTTTTAGGGATAGGAATGTTACTAGTTTGATCTTCCACTGTTTCACTATCGCATTTGTATGTTTAAACCATAGTTGAACCAGAGTAGAAGACACTGCATCATATTGTTTCCCCATTATTTGGTCTTCACACGCAGGCGGTGCTCCTAAGTACGAGAACGGGAATATCAGAATCAGATATTTTAAGGGCCGGTCAATATTGTAATCACTGGTTTTAGGTGAGCAGACACTGCTTGTAACGTTCGTAAATTAATGTAACGTAGGTATTTCCCACACGACAGCACACATAATAAATACACGGTCAAATCTTCTTCTTCTTCTTCTTCTCCACCTTTTACCTCATCGAAGTGTTGGGGGGAGATGTAATGTTCGTTGATGAGCTCTGTCAAGACTGATGTTCATTTCTGTAAGGCTGTTCCTACTGCCATCATTCCATATTTTCCGAGGTCTTCCACTCGCTCTATACCCGTTGTAACGTTTAAGTGTGGCTCGCTGTGGTTGATAGTACCAGGGCATTTTTTGTTAGGTGTCCAAACCACTTCATTTGTTGTTCTTTGATGACCTGTAAGACTGACTTTATTCCTAGCTTTTGTCTGATTTCATGATTTCGTATTCTGTCTTTCCTTGAAACTCCTGCAGCTCTTCTAAGGCATTTCATCTCTGTTGTCACAATTTTACGTTTATTGGAGGATGTTTGACATTGATAGCATAGTGTTGGCCAAAAAAATAGTTTTGATAAGATTCACTTTAGTACTCTGAGGTATCTGCTTGTGTGTCAACAGGGGAGACAGTTGACCCATTACTTGATTAGCTTTGACATATCTGGAGCTAATTTCTCTGTCCAGATTTCCGTCGGATGTAAAAATTACTCCCAAATACTTAAATTCCTCTGTTTGTCTTAGGGTGCTGTTTTTTAATTTAATTTCTAATTTGTCTTTATGTCTTCCTATCATCATTGTCTCTGTCTTCGTAGTGATTATTTTCATATTATATTCCTCCCCCTTGTTACTAATTTGATTTAGGTGGTTTTGTAGGCATTCCGCATTTTCTGCAATGAGTACCTGATCGTTGGCGAAGAGTAATTCTGTAATATCTTCTTCATGATATAAAGTTCGTTTCGCTACCTATGGTATCCATGTATGTTATAAAAAGAAGCGGCGATAGTACACAGCCCTGACGCACACCAAAGTTCATTATAAAAGTTCTTGACAACCTGCCTTCGATCTTATGCAGCATTTACTATGTGTGTACAGGCTTTTGCAAATATTAATGAGATGATTGTTGATTCCTTTTTTTCCAATGCATTCCCACAACATATTCCTGTCGACTCTATTGAAGTCTTTTTCTTGGTCTATTAAAGTCAACAAACATGTCTTATCATGTTCTATTGCCCTCTCTGATAGTTTCTCAATGTATAAATGGCATCTGTGCAACTTCTGTTTCGTCGAAAGCCCATCTGTGCTTCTGAAAGTTCATACTCTATCAATGGTCTCAGGATTTTTTTCGATGATCTTAGCATACACACGGTCAAAACAAGTATAGTAAATCAAGCATACATACATGTATACATACATACATACATACATACCAACCTACCTACCTACCTACCTACCTACCTACCTACCTACCTACCTACCTACCTACCTACCTACCTACCTACCTACCTACCTACCTACCTACCTACCTACCTACCTACCTACCTGCCTGCCTGCCTGCCTGCCTGCCTGCCTGCCTGCCTGCCTGCCTGCCTGCCTGCCTGCCTGCCTGCCTGCCTGCCTGCCTGCCTGCCTGCCTGCCTGCCTGCCTGCCTGCCTGCCTGCCTGCCTGCCTGCCTGCCTGCCTGCCTGCCTGCCTGCCTGCCTGCCTGCTGCCTGCCTGCCTGCCTGCCTGCCTGCCTGCCTGCCTGCCATGCCTGCCTGCCTGCTGCCTGCCTGCCTGCCTGCCTGCCTGCCTGCCTGCCTGCCTGCCTGCCTGCCTGCCTGCCTGCCCTGCCTGCCTGCCTGCCTGCCTGCCTGCCTGCCTGCCTGCCTGCATGCCTGCCTGCCTGCCTGCCTGCCGCCTGCCTGCCTGCCTGCCT
>CAJHNH020000931.1:117500-210000 GCA_905116865.2 Candidula unifasciata | reverse complement strand
TAATAAATCATGCATTCAGCATCTTCTTCTTCTTCTTCTTCTTCTTCTTCCTCTTCTTCTTCTCTTCTTCTTCTTCTTCTTCTTCTTCTTCTTCTTACTTTCTTCTTCTTCTTCTTCTTCTTCTTCTTCTTCTTTCTTCTTCTTCTTCTTTCTTCTTCTTCGTTTTTTTCTTCTTCTTCTTCTTCTTCATCTGAATTTCTTCTTCTTCTTCTTCTTCTTCTTCTTCTTCTTTTTTTCTTCTTTTTCGTTTTCTTCTTCTTCTACTTCTTCTTCTTCTTCTTCTTCTCTTCTTCTTCTTCTTCTTTTCTTCTTCTTCTTCTTCTTCTTCTTCTTCTTCTTTCTTCTTCTTTCTTCTTCTTCTTCTTTTTTTCTTCGTTTTCTTCTTCTTCTTCCTCTTCTTCTTCTTCTTCTTCTTCTTCTTCTTCTTCTTCTTCTTCTTCTTCTTCTTCTTCTTCTTCTTCTTCTTCTTCTTCTTCTTCTTCTTTTTCTTCTTCTTCATCTTCTTCTTCTTCTTCTTCTTCTTCTTCGTTTTCTTCTTCTTGTTTTTACTCTTCTTCTTCTTCTTTTTCATCATCTTCTTCTACTTATTTTTCTTCTGATTGTTTTTCCTCTTCTCCTCCTTCTTTTTCATCTTCTTCTTTGTTCACTGGCTGTAAGCTCCGGCGGAAAGTATTGGTTGTTCGTACATCTGGACTTTGGCTTGGGGCCTGGGCCTGAGTTTTGCGTCTACATTCGTTTTAGTGCCTTTTTTGTGTACAGTTGGTTGTTCTTTGCCGCTCAGGCAGATGCATCCGACTTCGAAGGAAGTCCCCAGTAAGTCGACCCCTACGACATGCTTACTGGGAAGGCAATGGGTACGTTTTTGTTTTCTACACAACGGGGCCCCTAAACACACAGAGAAATCCTTCATTCAAACGGAAGAAAAAGATATAAAACTGAACGGAAAGTATATCGTTTATTCAAACAGGTGCTGTCTTTACAATAAAGATTGCCTGCAGTGGATCACCCAACACACTCTGTCTTTCGCTTAGGATATATATCTTTTAGACTGGTATTATCCTCCCACTTGTATCGCTGTCATCTTCTTGCTCGCTTCTTTCAACCTTTTTTCTCTAGTGTGAATTTTATAAGAGTTGTTTGTATTTTTTTTTTTGCAGGGGGAGGGGGGGGGGGGGGGGGGGGAGGTTAAATGTCTTCCAAGCTTTCAAGTTTTCTACCTCCGATATCACCGGCCTCCACGCATCTATATGACTGACCTTCTCTTTCCAGTTGTTTACTCAAATGTTTAGAGATCTACCTGTATATTGTTTCTCCATCGTTCTCTTGGTATGTCTTGTTGTCAAGTCCTAATCAACTCTTTTGTGCAGGCAGTTCTTGTCTCTTCTCTCTGTTGTGTACCATAAGACCAAGTCACCACTCTGTTGTGTACCATAAGACCAAGTCACCACTCTGTTGTGTACCATAAGACCAAGTCACCACTCTATTGCGTACCATGTGATCAAGTCACCACTCTGTTGTGTACCATAAGACCAAGTCACCACTCTGTTGTGTAGTACCATGTGATCAAGACATCGCATTCTGTTAGCCCTCATAATACCAGTTATTACTAGTGGTTTACCCAGATAATGAATGTCATTATTGCTTCTCACTCTGGATTCTCCGCTGTGTGCTTAACTGAATTATTTTTTTGCCGTTTCCGTTGTTGTTAACATTATTATTTTTTTTCAATATTAGTTCATTATAGAATGTTCACATTTCATAAACATACAGATATCAGCAAATGGCCAATGATGTAAAAATCTCTAAGATATTTTTTCAGAGTTGTGAACCTTACCTTCGCAGTCCGACGTATTAATAGCTAAGTACAAGAACTACGAAAAACGTTTGGCATTTATCCGTAGTATATATGTTATATATCGCGCAATTATCTAGCGCTTAGAGCCCCATTATTCATACACGGTGATTCCCAAACTATGTGAATAATTTCATTACATTTGTAGGAAATGAGAGGTGGGGGGGGGGGGGGGGACAAGTAAGTTCAGGACACTTTTCATTCCACTGGGGCATTCGGTCATGCTCATAATTTTATATAGCCGGCATTTGATATGGGATGTGACGAGTTCCCTTTTACTTCTCATGAAATTTTGATAAATCAGTTTTAGGCTAAGTCAACGTGATTAAGTAAGTAAATTTTACCCCACCAGGACATCATACAGAGCGATAAACACCCGGAGACACAAAGTGCCACCACGCGGTTGAGGATAACCCGTGGAAAGGTCCCAGAAGCCGCGTTCAACCGTCAGGTTATATTACACCCCCCCCCCCCCTTTTCCGGCAAAAGCCGGGTGGGGCTTCAGATTAGCGAAAAATTGCCTCCCGCGTAGGGACGACGATAATGATATCAAGCCAACGTTGAAGTCCTAGGCTAATTATATTCCCTTTCGCATATCCGCCCCTCCCCCCTTTTTTCCATACGTCCCTAAGTTAGTTAAAACTCAATGCAGATTCGAACTCGTTGATTTGGAAGGCAAGCGTTGAGTCCACGCTCTTATACTTATCATTTTATTATGTGTACAATTCAAAAACATATCTAATAAAATGACTGCTGCTTGATTCGTGCCCAGTTTCAGAACCGCCTATACCTGTGTTTCTACTTTTAGAGTGATTGCCCCAATATGAATATTCATGCAATCTGCACTAACGCGCGCGAAGTTTTCACAGTTAATTTTCTAATATTAGTCACTCGTGGTGTGAAATTGTCATTCGATGTTGTCTTACTTGCTCTGTACATACGCTCTTGTTTTCTCATATGATCATTATCACACATAGATCTATTTTATTCTGGGCGATGCATACCATTATAATAATATTATTACAAATGTGCGTAGAGTCTGTGTGTGTGCGCGTGCGCGCCTGCTTGTGTGTGACTGTGTGTGTGTGTGCGCGCGTGTGTATGTTATCGTCACGTTCCTTGATGATTGGCTGTGGCTTTTTTGCTTCTTCACACATTTATTGCCTTAACCACTAAAAAAAAAAATTAGTTGTGTGTCCATTTTATGCAGCAAACCAACCCCAAATTTGTGTAGCTGAGACACATGCTCCACTTTGGGTAAGAAGGCAGAAGACCAATAACATGGCGCTACATTGAACACTTTTTAGAAGAAACCCGCACAGAATCAAAAAAAAAATAAAATTGGAAACAGCAGGATTACGGAAGGAAGGACACCCAAAAGAAACCCTGAGACTAACGTTGATGAGAGAGGCCAAAGCTGCTAAACTGGATTCCATCTTTGATGTTGAACTGATTGAAAGGATAGAACAGAATGGAGGAATAGACTGCGAGCCTTACGTGACATATACTGGCATAAAGGGATAATGAATGAATGAATGAATGAATGAATGAATGAATGAATGAATGAATGAATGAATGAATGAATGAATGAAAACAAGAATAGACCAGAAAGAGAAAAGAAATCTATGCATTTTAAAGAGCAATCAATAAACAAATTCCCAGCAGCCTGTCGTGAAATGATAGCCATTACGCATCGGTCTGTAAGGCTGATAACCTGACTTACCTGTAATCTGCACAAAATTCAAACTTGGACTCGCCCGGAAAGATATAGTCCCTTATATCTATATATATAGGCCTTTATTGGGCAACATTATTATGTCTACCTTTTCTGGTTACTTTAACTAAACTCCACTTTTAAATGTATATATCTTCGATATATATGAAGGGAGTTATTTGAGGTTTCGGGGAAACCGATTTACTCCTTGCTCATGTATACTAGGGACTTCTTTTTGTACCAACGCCTGAAGTGTTTAAGTGACGCTATTCTCTTTGCCAGCTTCCTAGCGTCCAGACATGTATTATTTCATTTTTTCAAGGCGATCTGGAATGTCTCAGTTTTTACAAATGCTTGGGTAAGTTAATTATAGTTTACGAGTACCTAAAATGATGTCTGTAAAGTAGTCACTGCTGTAGAGAGATCAGTATCGGCTGTGTGATCACACTTAGTTCGACCGTTCTTGATCGCTAGAGAAGCGGATTCGAACGTAGACCTTCCCCTGTACAGACTAAATAGCTTATGCCCTCAATAAACCACCCATACTGGTAAAACTTAAAACCCTTACAATTGTGTATGTTTTAAACTAACTATAGAAGTTGTGCATACCAAATGGGGACAGAATTAGGTCAAGACTTTGTTAACCAGAGTATGTGTGTGTTTGACCCAGATCAATGAATGCTAGGGCGAGCGTTGGGAAATCTAGGGAATGCAGGTACTGACAGTAAATATTGGTGTCTGTGTGCAGAGGAGGGAGAGAGAGAGAGTGATATGTGTGTTAGAACACTTTATCTATCTCCACTGTATATCTGACTTGCCTTCTCTTGCACTAAACAGACAGATGAATATAGGAGACTGATGTCTCTTGGTCTGGAGAGGCAATCTGAGGAATGAAACAGGAGAGCAGGGGGGAGTCAGCAGATGGGGGTTGATGACTGATGCTTGTTCTGTCTTTCCTGTCAAGATGTTACCCTCTTGGTGATGACTAATTTTGAGTTATTTTCTTGACAGGATGTATCTTTTGTGAGGAGCTGCAGAAGTTTTCACAGTCCAACCAACACCCATCAAGCAATCAAACAACCCTAAACTAACTGTACCCACCAGCTAACACCTGTGAAGGTTGCTGACATCTCCAACATGTGGGAGATGGTACCTCAAACAGCCTACCAGTGCTAGAGCTTAGGGTAGCTCAAAAACAATGTGTATTCTACTTGGTGATAGAGACTTGCTAAGTACCAGTGCAGTATTGTGTCCTCTATGGTGAGGTATTCTCTGACTATTTGATCCAGTGGAGCAGAATTCCCAGAGTCAAAGACAGTCGAATCATCCGGAGCCGAAGGAGGCATCATAGACAGAAAGGATAGAAGCTAAGTCTGATGCTTCATGTGCTGTTATTTTCCTCACAGCTCATTTGTTTCCAATGATGACATATAGTCACCTCCAGGACCGGCTGTCTGTATAGTTTCCTTGGGATCTAGACATTAGTTGCTGAGATTCTTTCACTGATAGCTGGAATTCACTTCAATATTATATGTACATATATTATACTAAATACATGCATTCATTTTCATGGCTGACTTAGGTTTCTCTATGTCACCTTCTTAAGTGTTTAGCAGTTGTATGTGTATGTATCTTCATTATATGTGTTAACATGGTTATGATAATGACTTATCATAACCTGGGGGCTTTCTTTAGTAAGTAGTGGGGGTGTCCAGCCAAGTGTGCCTAGAAATATTGTATTCATATACTGATATATTTTGTAGTGCCAATACTTGAGTTGCCCTACTCCAGAGATAAGTTGAGCGTATATTGGCCACGGGGAATCCCTTAGACCAATACGAGCCAAACGACTCAACATAATTATCTCTGAGTGCTGTTGGTTCTGAAGGAGAAATCCTTACATTAGGCACGCAACAGGAGTGATATGTGACACAGCCTGATAACGAAAGAGTTTATCCACCTCGATAGGGATTTGAGCTTAAAACCGCCTGGTTTTCTAGCCAGCTGTCGCGTCACTACACTACCAAGCTATAAGTGTGTCTCGTCTATCGTTAAACATCAGTATGACGTAACGTTCTTAACGGTCTCCGTCTTCTATTTCAAATTTAAATAATACCGACAGTTCTGAATGGGGTTCTCTAGAAATCTAGGTTCTAGGGGCTTTGCTGGGAAAATATTGTCACCTTCAACCAGCATCCCCGAAAGGAGGAGCTTTCGGTTATAATCGTGACTAGTTTATGTGCACCACATAAAATGGCTTAATATTGCACGTCACCAAGGGCCATGAAAAGAACTCCTGCAGTGTTGATGCGATCAAAGGAGACAGACTGATCCAAATACTGTTCTGACCAACGACGAAGTCGTTTACCGGCGAGCCAATTGTCGACCCCGTCGCCAAAGTGATATGTATCGAAATCTGAAAATTATTGTTTGAGAACCACTGTGTATCCTGGAAAATCAAATGGGAAGCCCTGAATTTGATTATCGAATCCATAGCAATAGCAGATGTCATGGTACTAGATTTCACTTGAGACTTGGAGACCTAGGGTGATTGGATCACTCACAATTGTTGATGACGGGGGCCGGAGGTGGGGTGGGGAGAGAGGGGGGGGTGAATTTCCCGGCAGAAAAAAAAAAGAAAGCAATAGAAATAGAATTGTAAACAGTAGTGTCAAAAAAATCAATAGATTTTACGACGTGCCCGCCAAATTGGCTCCACGTCTGAACAATGTCACGAACACGGCTCGTGCGGTGGAGCATTGATCCCTATGTGTGGGGGGAGCACTGATCCCCACCTGTAGTCTTCTCGGCGCTGGTCTGTGCAAGTTGTGTGAGTCTGTGTATTGTGTGTTTGTGCAGGATGAGGTCAAAGGTTTGTAGAAAGTTCTTCCATTTTCAGGAAAAAATACATAATTCGTTTTTTTTCTGTTCTTCTTCGGTTTTGGTGGAGAGAGGTGGTGGGGGTGGGGGGAAGGGAGAGATAAAATGTTTTAGTTGTCGATCTTCTGTAAGCTTTGGCGATCGGGTCGCCCATTAGCTGGCCGGTAGACGACATCTTTGTCGGTCGGGTCAATTTTTTTGATCAGTCTCGATTGATTTCAACAACACTGAATGAGTTTTCAGGGCTCTCGATGGCGTGCAATGCTAATGTTTTCCGCCTTCTTTTCTATCTTCACTCCCTGCTGCAAACCCATGTTTTCTATCTTTACCCTTTGCTGTAAACCCTTGTTTTCCATCTTAACTCCCTGCTGCAAACCCATGTTTTCTATCTTTACCATTTGCTGTGAACCCCTGTTTTCCATTTTCACTCCCTGCTGCGAACCCACGTTTTCCATCTTTAACCTTTGCTGTGAACCCTGTTTTCCATTTTCACTCCCTGCTGCGAACCCACGTTTTCCATCTTTAACCTTTGCTGTGAACCCCTGTTGTCCATATTTACTCCCTGTTGTTAAGCTATGTTTTTCATCAGCACACTTTGATGTGAACCCCTGTTTTCATTCTTTGCTTCCTGCTTCGAACTCTTGATTCCAGTCTTTAACTAATTCTGAGAGCCTATGTTTTCCATCTTCATTACTGCTGCTAATATTACTACAGTGGCTGCTAAAACTACTAATAATACTGTTGCCACAATTACTATTAAAACCGTTGCTGCTACTACTACTACTACTCCAACTACTACTACTACTACTACTACTACTACTACTACTACTACTACTACTACTACTACTACTACTACTACTACTACTACTACTACTACTACTATTACTACAACTACTACTACTACTACAACTACAACAACAACTACTACTACTACTACAAACACCACTACTTCAGCTACAGCTTCTGCTGCCGCTACTACCATTGACTAAGACTGCTATTATTGTTGATGCTGCTGTTCGTACTATTGCAAGAATACTGCGGCAGCTGCTTGGGTTAATGCTATTACTATTGCCGCTACTTCTAATGCTGTCGGTACTAATGCTGCTACAAATATTTCATTGAATTTCTGCTGCAACTACTGCTGCTTATGGTACACTATTGCTGCTACAACTCCTACTACCACCACAGCCACCACCAACACTGATTTTATTAATATTGACACTGATGTTATTAACATTGCTACAACTACTGGATGACAGTTCAATAAGTGAAATCTCAGATCTCTCGTTCAACCTCCAAGAAATATATAATTAGTGCAGTCGCAACGGTTGAACCAAGTGCTCTCTCACTCATAGGCAACGGAACCCGGAAAGATGTCGGGAAGGTGGTTGAGGGGGAAGACAAAAACAATAATTGTTTATGAGGACTAAGAAACCATCTTAAATATGTATACTAAATTTGTTGCGTATCCTTTACAGGACGTTGCAGAACCAACCACAGCACTTTCTGGCTGTTGTGGTTTTTCTAGGCAAATTTACGTCCAGTAGCTTGCCATTACTTTCTGGACGGTTGGCCCCCTGATACCACTGTCGAAACCAACGCAAGGCGCATGGCCCGCAGCTGGGATCAAACCCGGCACCCCGACAATACGAAACATTCGAAACGACTTAGCCACAGAGCCGACAACAATGTATACACATTACCTAAAAAAATGTGTTCATCATTTTATATTTCAATAATAACATTAACAATAATAATTCCGTGAATTAAAAAAAATAATATAGTAAAAATAATATAAAATATACAAACAAATTATGTAAAAGTTAATTTATATATATGATTTTATTGATGTATCCTAGCCTTCTTACAAAATTATGGGGTGAGTTATTATGGTTGAGCCATTTTTTTTAAACCTTTACAAGCTTTCCTGGCTAGGCTAAAAAACAACGAATGAATGAACAATAATTGATCCAGTAATTGCTTCGGTAATTGATTAATTGTTGCTATGACAACAAATTAAAATATTCCTGTTTGACTGATGTAACGGTTGAATGATTCTCCTGCTGTTTCATTATTTTATTTCTGACAAATAAATAACAGATTTTATAAAATTGTGATTGGAAAGTTAACTTCTTGAAAATAATAAGTCACGTTCCGCTGAAGTGGCCGCATCAATGATTGCGCCCTTAACTAGCAATCTATAGTTAGTGTAAAGCAAACCGCAGAGTTCAACAAAGCTAAACGTTTAAACTGTTTCATCATCATCATCATCTTTATCATTATCATCATCATAATCGTCATTGCCATCATCATCATGTAGCATGCCAATATGCAATGGGTCTAATGTTTCACCATTCCACACAATCACGGGAATACGGTTAAGTCAGCAGTGCTCTCAACCCATCCCATACATGCGGGCAAGCAGTTTAAAGTATGCATCTCTTTGCTTTCTCCTTACTCTTTTGCCAGCAATCTTGCCAGTCGTTTCCAGGTTATCGGGCCCATTTCTTCTCATAGCATGTCCAAAACATGTTCATAGTCTACGTCTAATTTCGCCAGTCAGCTGTTTTCTGTCTCTATATTTGAACTCTTTTTTACAATGTATAATGAAATGTATAATCAAAAAAAAATTTTAGGACTGGATTTGAACAGTTGACATCCAGACCAGCTGGTAAAAGTGCTAGTGATTGGAACACTTCAGCTTCTATATAATTCTTTCAATTAGTACACATTTAAAAGTGGGCTGTACATAACGGTATATCTACATCCTAACTTTCTAATTTCATTATAATTGTATGAATACTTTCTGGATGGTATTAGAAGGCAGGAGAGAAAGAGGGTAAGAAAAACGGATGAGAATGGGGAGGAGAAGGAGGATGATAAGAAGGATGGAAGAGGAGGAGGAGGAGGAGAAGAAGAAGAAGAAGAAGAAGAAGAAGAAGAAGAAGAAGAAGAAGAAGAAGAAGAAGAAGAAGAAGAAGAAGAAGAAGAAGAAGAAGAAGAAGAAGAAGAAGAAGAAGAAGAAGAAGAAGCAGAAGAAGAAATAGAAGAAGAAGAAGAAGAAGAAGAAGAAGAAGAAGAAGAAGAAGAAGAAGAAGAAGAAGAAGAAGAAGAGAAGAAGAAGAAGAAGAAGAAGAAGAAGAAGAAAGAAGAAGAAGAAGAAGAAGAAGAAGAAGAAGATGATGAAGATGATGATGAGAAAATGAAGAAGAAGAAGAAGAAGAAGAAGAAGAAGAAGAAGAAGAAGAAGAAAGAAGAAGAAGAAGAAGAAGAAGAAGAAGAAGAAGAAGAAGAAGAAGAAGAAGAAGAAGAAGAAGAAGAAGAAGAAGAAGAAGAAGAAGAAGAAGAAGAAGAAGAAGAAGAAGAAGAAGAAGAAGAAGAAGAAGAAGAAGAAGAAGAAGAAGAAGAAGAAGAAAAGGTGATGGTGATGACGGTAGTAGTAATAATGGTCGAGGTAGTAGTGATGGTAGTGGTAGAAGAAAGAAAAAGAAGTTCAACAACTTCTGCAACTAAGCACAAAGACGCTAAAACCCATTTCACAATCTCTTCAAGGAATCAACTCATTGTTCCACTCTATCGACTGAAACAAATCTTCGATCTGTCCGGTCCCTAAGCCAGAGAAAAACGGCCGCAAGCAAACCCTCACACAGCCACGCCAAGTGAGAGCTAGGCAGCAAGAGAGTCGGAGAGATCGAACGTGTTTGTCAGTGTATGAGTGTGTGTGCGCATAATATAAACAGCGGGTTGTGTTTTCGGTAGCCCAAGGGTTCTCAGCCTTGCCCGCATGTGCGCTTTTTATTCGCTTCAGGAAAATAGCTAACAAATCTAAGAAAAATAAAGACTGAGAACTTTTATGTGTGACTAAGTTTTGACAATATTTTTCTTCTTCTTCGCGTTCCCCGGGTGTAAACTCTAGTGGAACGTTATGGCTGTTCGTCCACTTCTGGAATACAGTCTTGTTTTAGAACCTGAGTGTTGCGTGTGCATCCGCTTGACAGATCTGACTCATTTATGTACAGACTGTTGGTTTCTTGCCTCTCAAGCAGATTCACTCGGACTTCGAAAGAAGCTCCCAATTAGTCGACTCTTACGACATGCTTTTGAGTAGGCATTGGGTCTATTCTTATTTTTCCTACAATATGGCCCCTGAACCCACACGGGAATTGACAAATATTATATGTGTTGGTGGTAGTTGAGATAAATTCACTTGCATGCTTAAATTGTCAGCGCATTTGGTGCATTTAATTGAAAATGCAAAGGAACAACAACTGCCATCAGAGCAGCTGATGAACCATCGGATTGGTTCGAGGTGCAAAAGGGAGTAAGGCAAGGCTGCATTTTCTCACCATACCTACGAAATCTATGTGAAGAAAACGTATTGACAAATGTCAAAAATAACCAGGCTTGTGACAGTCATGAACTGCTCATAATTGGTGGCAAAAGTCACTATGCAAAAGACACAGTCCTCCTTTCAAACAATGTAAATATGGATAGAAAATGAATCAGTTCTGTCCAAGAACACAGTGAAGATCAAAACCTATTATTGAATTGAAAGAAAACGAAAATAATGTCAACAGACAAAACTGGCTGTCACCAACAAAATAATAATAAATGGTGAAGAGATTGAAAACGTCACAAACTTGGAATATCTAGGCTCTAAAGTAAATAGCAATGGATACTGTTTGACAGAAACCTAAAGGAGGATGGTCGTAGCAATGCAAAGATTAAACAGCATTATAACTCTATGGTTATGCACCTGCAAGGAAATCAAAATTAAACTTTTGAGAGCATGCATCTTTCCTGTAGCAACATATGGATGGGAGTCGTGGACTGTCTTCAGCTTTTGGGCTGAAATGTTAAAGAAAAATTCTGATAATACCATGGACAAAGAAGAGAAGAAATACTGTCAAGGAAGATTGGCTAGTAAACAGCATCTTGTCTCGGAAGCTGAAATACGTTGGTCATATCAAGCACCATGGGGAATTAGAAAAAAATAATAACAGAAGGTGTGGTACCAAGACAAAGAGGCAGGGGCCCACCAACACAATGATGGGCACAGGATATAAACTGACTCCTTGAATATGAAAATACAAGAGGCAGGAAAGCTGGCGAATGACCGAGTTTTTTTTTTTCTTCTTCTTCTTTTTCTTCTTCTTCTTTTTCTTCTTCTTATTCATTCTTCTTCTTCTTCATTATCACTTCCTCTTTCACTGCTTCGGGTGTCTAGGAAGATGTCAGGTTCTGTCTCTTGTTTTTTCTGGCAGCCTCGACAATAGACACATCGTGCTGTTGTGTAGAGTTTCTTATCTACTCTGGTCACTTCAGCATCACTTTTCATACACCTCAGTGTCATGGTTACTAATTTTCTTCTTGTTTGTTTGAGCGACCATGTCTGGCACTAGTAGCATACACTGGGAATGAAAATGCTTTTTATGAGATGTTTCTTTGTGCTGACTTGGATTATTTTATGCTGAGTACGTAGTACACGCGTATTTTTCTGAGAGCTACTGTAAAAGACAACTTGTGGAAAAACCGTCACCTTAACCGAACGGTTATAACGTCGGGCTCTCACGCGGGATGCCCAAGTTCGACCCCCTTAAGGTGATAGAATTTGTTTCTGTCGGGGGCAAAATTAAACGTCCTACCCTGAGATGTGGTTCTTGAGAAGAATTTTGCGAATACCCTACACTGCCTGAATAACTCACAGTGATTGCCTGAAAATGGCTTAAGAAGGTAGAACATTATATACAACAATGAGAAGGAAACAATGTTCTTAGGTCACTTGATGAGAAACATCGTGACGACTGGAAAGGTCACTGGTTGAAGTGCCACAGGCAGACCAGTGGAAATTATGGCGGATGGCGTAAGACATTGGCATGGAGAAATATCCTCAGCGGAATTGACCCAGAAAACCAAAGACCGTGATTTGTGGAGATGCATGAACGCCTACTCCAGCTGGCGGGGCACTTGATAATGATGATGAACCTGCACAGTCTGTGGCGACAGCCCTAGCCTAAATCATCAGGCTCAAGGCCTCGCTGTCTACATTGTACCCAAAAAAAAGTGGTAAAAGAGGCAGTAGTCACAGTCACCGTCACCCTTTTAGACACTTTGTAGTGAGTAGTGGCAATCTGTTTTCTTGAAGGGGAAAAAAACACTGATTATAAACACTATTAACGAGTAAAACATAGAGAACGATGTGTCTAAATGTCTCCGAAATATAACATGATTCTAAACAGGACTCCGCAAGTCAAGAAGTCTGGGAACCACTGTACTGGCCAACTCGAGTCGTTTCAGACCTCCATCTGCCTGCGCACTATCGAGCAGACAAGTCTTGTTACTGGCCTGGCATTGTTGTTTCTAGCACTACTATTTTCGTCAGTGATTGCTGTGCTTTTGTATCTGTTTTACCAGTTGCACATTTCGAAGATTTTACATTCTAAAATACCCATTGTGCGTTATTACTCTCGCTGTGAGGCTCTAGGCGTGGCATTAATTCCAATGTAGTAGTACTCAATCCTGGGTAACAGATTTTCCCGACGCAGAAGTGAGTAATTGCATTGGTTTCCTATTGTTATTGTTACAATTAGTGGTGATATCATTGATGATATTATTATTAATGCCAGCTCTATTGTTGTGATCGTGGTTGTAACATTTTGCCAATGTTGTTACTGATGCTGTTGTTACTGTGTTGTTGATAATGTTTTTGCTGTTGATAATGTGTTGGTTTTTTTTCTGTTGTTATTGTTGTTTCACCGTTGTTTCCATTGTATTTTTGTTTTTGTTTTTGTTATTGTTGTGGTTTCTGATTTGTTTTCGTTGCCGCCTCTGTTTTTTTTTTTACTATATTGTAATGGTTGTCTGTTTCTCTTATTATTGTTATTGTCACTTTTACCATTATTGTTTTCCTTCAGTTACTATAACCGCTGTTATATAGTGCTATCGTTGTTCCAGACAGGGTTGGTATTTTTGTCACTCTCGATAATGTTTTTGCTTTTATATTGTTGATATTATATGGTGCCAATTATTGTCTTGTTCCTTCCGTCGCTGTTGTTACTGTTGTCGTTAATGCTGTTTTTACGATTGTTGTTATAGTTGATGATATTTGTGTTTTAGATTTTAAATAGCCATGTGATTATGATTACGTTTCCATTAGTATCATTATGTGAACCAGCAAATGGGAAAATAATTTTGAGGCGGCAGAGATGTGGTTTCTGAGACCACTGTTCATAACTTGAACTGCCAGAGTAACTAACAGTCACTGTTATCTTCACAACCACCATCATCACTACCAGCATCATCAACATCACTACCATCATCAACATCGCCACCACAACCACTACCATCATCATTATCAACATCATCATCAGCAGTAGTAGCAGCACAACTGCCACCTGTATATGTCAGACAGGTCTCGCAGTCTTGTCTTCTATTCCGTTCTATCCTCTACAGTCCTTACAATACCATGGCTGGAATCCAATCCAGCGTCTTTGATCTCTTAACAACGTAACTTTTAGGGTTTCTTTATGTCATCTACGTTTCATTCTCTCAGTACTTGACAATACATCGCACGTTTCTTGATTACGGCCCCCTGCGACGGTTACAACGAGTCCTGAAGTCCAACCGGGGTGGTGTTTTAATATCAATAAAATGTGTGTCCTATGTCAGGACACGTTTTTAGTTTACTTTGTAAAGTGAAATGCCTTAGAAGAGCTGCAGGAGTTTCAAGGAAAGACAGAATACGAAATCATGAAATCAGACGAATGCTAGAAATAAAGTCAGTCTTACAGGTCATCAAAGAACAACAAATGAAGTGGTTTGGACACCTAACAAGAATGCCCTGGTACTATCCGCCACTGCGAGCCACACTAAAACGTTACAACGGGTATAGTGCGAGTGGAAGCCCTCGGAAAAGATGAAGTGATGGCATTAAGAACAGCCTTACAGAAATGAACATCAGTCTGAATAGTGCTCTTGACAGAGCTCATCAACGAACATTACATCTTCCCTCGAGACTTCGATGAGGTACAATGTGCAAGAGAAGAAGAAGTGTACACACTTTTTAAAATCGACCTCGGAGGTGCCATGGTTATGTTGTGAAGAAAACTGTGTTTATGCTCGGCGAGTTTTCTCCTTTGTCTTTATAATCAGTGTCCGGTTTAGTGGGATCAGTTTATCACGAATTTTCTGATATGCCGAACTATTAAACTGTTTAGGTTATATACTTTGCCTGCTTAAGTCGAACTTTTTTCAAATACCTGAACTTTATACAACTGTTTAGCGATTTTCGGAAATTACGCCCTTCTTCGGTTTTATAGTTTGAATATTTTTTATCTTAAATGGCTGGAAATTTAAATTGATAAAAAAGAAATGGCAGGAAAGTGAAAACTATACAGACGTCAGTGCAACCCCCAGCCTGAAATCAAAACAAACAAAAAAAGAAATAAACTGATAACTCATACTCGATATATGAAAAATATGCCTTCCTGCCTGCCTGTCTGTCTGTCTGTCTGTCTGTCTGTCTGTCTGTCTGTCTTTCTTTCTTTCTTTCTTTCTTTCTTTCTGTCTGTCTGTCTGTCTGTCTGTCTGTCTGTCTGTCTGTCTGTCTGTCTGTCTGTCTGTCTGTCTGTCTGTCTGTCTGTCTGTCTGTCTGTCTGTCTGTCTGCCTGTCTGTCTGTATGTCATCATCATCATCAGCATCATCAGTATCAGTAAACACTAAATGAAGGCTTAGACAAGCCCACCCCATAATATGTATAAGGTGGGTTCATTCCTGCGGAGTCATGCCCTTTGCCGTATTCGACTGCGCGATACGCATCGTCTGCCGAACATCTAAACTGTTGAAAGGACAGAAAAAGACAGAGGGGAAAAAACGTTGGAGGATAATCATCGATATAATTTATTCAGAACACCAGCGGGCGAGATCTATTGGTCCCGTCTGGCTGTTCAGGCGAGAGTGCTCTACGGTGATATAGGTAAAGGTGAGAGGTTCGACTCTACTGCACGGGTTTTATCTCATATGGCTCAGTCTTTCTCAGCATAACAGCTAAGCTGTTTGTCTAGAGGGTCGCACAGAGACGAACTCCGTAGCTCTGGCGACGATCCCTATGGATCTCCGTAAAAACTGCACTCGTGAATTGAACGGCGCTGCCATAAAACGAACCCTTGACCTCCACCAGAGCGCGAGGCATACGGTTTGACAACTTCGCCACGGAGACTTCCCCTCCCGCTGATATAATGGGAAGCATGGGAACGCAGCCCATGAAGATACTGGTTAAAGCAAGGGATGAAAGATCCCCCTCTCCGGAGCACAAATCTTGGGCAGTGGGCGAGTGCTGTACGAAAACAAAAACGCATAAGCTGGTTGACAAGGCACGTGATGAGGATTATCACCGCTATTCTTTGACGATTGCTGTCATGATATTGACAGTCGTACCATATTGTTGACACGTTCATGACTGTGCAAACTGCTCCGTTATCATATTGACATTAAGAATGTCATGTTCCCATCTGTATGAGTATTATATTATTACGTCATGTGCCAAGCCGAGAAGCATAGGTCGGTAAGGCGTCAGAAGCTAGGTGCTTAAGCTGCTTAAACAGCCCCCCCCCCCTCCCCACCCCCGGGCCATTGTTTTAAAAATCAACATGGATAAAATTTGTTTGTAATACCTGTTTAGTATTTTCCTGTTGTGTTGTTTCAAGTATGTTACTATATTATTTCACATATAGCATATGTTGTGTTGTTTCAAGTATGTTATTATATTATTTCACATATAGCATATGTTGTGTTGTTTCAAGTATGTTATTATATTATTTCACATATGGCATATGTTGTATTGTTTCAAGTATGTTATTATATTATTTCACATATAGCATATGTTGTGTTGTTTCAAGTATGTTATTATATTATTTCACATATAGCATATGTTGTGTTGTTTCAAGTATGTTATTATATTATTTCACATATAGCATATGTTGTGTTGTTTCAAGTATGTTATTATATTATTTCACATATGGCATATGTTGTATTGTTTCAAGTATGTTATTATATTATTTCACATATAGCATATGTTGTATTGTTTCAAGTATGTTATTATATTATTTCACATATAGCATATGTTGTGTTGTTTCAAGTATGTTATTATATTATTTCACATATGGCATATGTTGTGTTGTTTCAAGTATGTTATTATATTATTTCACATATAGCATATGTTGTGTTGTTTCAAGTATGTTATTATATTATTTCACATATAGCATATGTTGTGTTGTTTCAAGTATGTTATTATATTATTTCACATATGGCATATGTTGTATTGTTTCAAGTATGTTATTATATTATTTCACATATAGCATATGTTGTGTTGTTTCAAGTATGTTATTATATTATTTCACATATGGCATATGTTGTGTTGTTTCAAGTATGTTATTATATTATTTCACATATAGCATATGTTGTGTTGTTTCAAGTATGTTATTATATTATTTCACATATGGCATATGTTGTGTTGTTTCAAGTATGTTATTATATTATTTCACATATAGCATATGTTGTATTGTTTCAAGTATGTTATTATATTATTTCACATATAGCATATGTTGTGTTGTTTCAAGTATGTTATTATATTATTTCACATATGGCATATGTTGTGTTGTTTCAAGTATGTTATTATATTATTTCACATATAGCATATGTTGTGTTGTTTCAAGTATGTTATTATATTATTTCACATATAGCATATGTTGTGTTGTTTCAAGTATGTTATTATATTATTTCACATATGGCATATGTTGTGTTGTTTCAAGTATGTTATTATATTATTTCACATATAGCATATGTTGTGTTGTTTCAAGTATGTTATTATATTATTTCACATATAGCATATGTTGTGTTGTTTCAAGTATGTTATTATATTATTTCACATATAGCATATGTATTCGTCATTGAGAGTATTACTACTACTGCTTCTACTCCCATAACTACTACTTATTCCTAATCTTCTTTAGTATTCTGAGCCCTTGAGGTTCACTGCTGCAGATATTACCCGCCTCCATTCATCTCTCTGGTTAGCCTTCTCTTTCCAGTTGCTGACACTAAGTGTTTGCAGGTATGTCTGGACATTATCTCTCCATCTTCTTCTTGGTCTCCCTCGTGCTCTACCATCATTCATCTTTCTTGTGTATACAGTTTTTACTATTCTGTCATCTGACATTCTCTCAATATGCCCCAACCATTTCAGTCGATTAGATCTCATGATGCCAGTGTTATTACTACTAATATTATTTCTGCTGCTTAATTATTATTACAGTTATAATTATTATTATTGCGCTGTAAAGCATGTCTTACGTCCCTTGAGGCCCCCCCCCCCTCCCAACTCCAATCCCAGCCAGCAAGACAAATGAACATTTAGCGCACCACCCCCCCCCCCCTCCCAACTTCAATCCCAGCCAGCTAGACAAATGAACATTTAGCGCACCACCCCCCTCCCCTAACTCCAATCCCAGTCAGCTAGACAAATGAACATTTAGCGTACACCCCCCCCCCCCCTTTTTTTCCCCAACCCAACTCCAATCCCAGTCAGCTAGACAAATGAACATTTAGCGCACCACCCCCCCCCCCCCCTTTTTCCCCAACCCAACTCCAATCCCAGTCAGCTAGACAAATGAACATTTAGCGCACCACCGCCACCCACCCCACCCCCCCCCCCTCCCACCCCCAACACCCAACATTATTTACAAAACAAAAAGCTTATAAATTTCTTTTTCATAAGCAGTTTGTACATCTACAGATAGAAATCTAATTAATATCATAACACAGGCATTTAATTATTAATTTAAGATCACATTCTCACCAAAACGTATCTCCATGCTGTCTGTTTCTCTTGTTGCGGAATCTGTTGTTCTCCTTTTTTATTCACATTTGTTATGTTGGGTGGGGTGTGGTGAGGGGGCGGGGGTCTTGCAGTATGCTCGAGGGGGCGTGGGGGTTTTGACATATACTCAAGGGGGCGCCACCTAAGACAGGTTTGAGACCGCTCCTCTATAAAGTTTTGTCTTTTTTCTTCTGCTTGTCCAAGATTCTCAGCCATGTGTAAAAAAAAAACAACTTCTGTGGAACACGCCAGAATTCGTTTTCTCACGTCCAAAGACGGATTTATTGCATAGGATGTTATTCTCTTGATTAAAAGCTGTTTTTGCCTCTCATATTATTTTGTGACACATTTTATGTCTGATATTATTCACGTGCCTAGAAATGAAAATAATTCTCCGGCTTCAAAACTAATATGTTCAACACAGACGGAACGAGAGAAAGATTGGCCATATCTCTACGAAACAACTTGGAGGCTTGGACAGGATATATATCGATAAAGATGGCAGGAGAATGATAACTTTTGAGATGTCAGTGCAAGAAAAAAAATTACCAAAATTGAAAAAAATTAGACAGACAAATGACTCTTACTTGATGTCTCGTCACTCAGGGAATAGAGAAGATAGATAAAGATTAAGAATAAAGACCGGAATGTCAAAGTTAAATAGAGAGAATAGATAAAGAATAAAGAAACGGAATGTCAAAGTTAAATAGAGAGAATAGATAAAGAATTAAGACACGGAATGTCACAGTTAAATAGAGAGAATAGATACAGAATAAAGACACGGAATGTCACAGTTAAATAGAGAGAATAGATAAAGAATAAAGACACGGAATTTCAAAGTTAAATAGAGAGAATAGATAAAGAATAAAGACACGGAATTTCAAAGTTAAATAGAGAGAATAGATAAAGAATAAAGACACGGAATGTCAAAGTTAAATAGAGAGAATAGATAAAGAATAAAGACACTGAATGTCACAGTTAAATAGAGAGAATAGACAAAGAATAAAGACACGGAATGTCAAAGTTAAATAGAGAGAATAGATACAGAATAAAGACACGAAATGTCACAGAAAAATAGAGAGAATAGATAAAGAATAAAGACACCGAATGTCACAGTTAAGTAGAGAGAATAGATAAAGAATAAAGACACGGAATGTCACAGTTAAATAGAAAGAATAGATAAAGAATGAAGACACGGAATGTCACAGTTATATAGAGAGAATAGATAAAGAATAAAGACACGGAATGTCACAGTTATATAGAGAGAATAGATAAAGAATAAAGACACGGAATGTCAAAGTTAAATAGAGAGAATAGATAAAGAATAAAGACACGGAATGTCACAGTTAATTAGAGAAGATAGATAAAGATAAAGAATAAAGACACGGAATGTCACAGTTAAATAGAGAGAATAGATAAAGAATAAAGACACGGAATGTCACAGTTAAATAGAGAGGATAGATAGAGATAAAAAATTAAGGCACGAAATGTCAGTGTTAAATAGAGGGAATAGATAAAGAATAAAGACACGGAATGTCACAGTTAAATAGAGAGAATAGATAGAGATAAAGAATAAAGGCACGAAATGTCACTGTTAAATAGAGAAACATCCAATAGAAAAGGTGGGTGGAAAATCATGAAATCATTAAGTGCCAGAATTAAGAAACCAACTGAAGAAAAAGAGGGGACGGTTAGGAACAAATCCGGGAATGCCAAACTCAAAAATTTCAGTAAAAGTGTGTATGTCTGCAAGTGTATCTGTCTGTCTGCCTGGCAGCCTGCCTGTCTGTCTGTCTGTCTGTCTGTCTGTCTGACTGTCTGTCTATCCAGACCTCGGTATCTTTTTTCTGCCAGTATGTCTCTTTGGCTGCCTGTATGTATGTTTGTCTGTATGTGTGTCTGTTTGGCTCTCTGACTATTCAGAGCTACATAATTCTTGTCTAACAGCGTGTATGTCTGTACTGTGCTAGACCTTGACACTTAGGAGGTCTCAGCACAAGAACGGACTAAATATCGAACGTCGATTCTTCTTCTGTGTCTTTCTTCTTCGCGGTCACCGGCTGTAAACTCTGGTTGTTCATCCCCTTCTGGACTGCAGTCCAGTTCTAAAACCTGAGTGTTACGTGAGCATCCGTTTTACAAAACTGACTCATTTGTATGCAGACTGTTGGTTCCTTGCCTGTCAGGCAGATGCACTCCGACTTTGTAGAAAAGCTCCCAATTAGTCGACTCTTACAACATGCTTTTGGGTAAGCGGTGGGTCTATTATTGTGTTTGCCTATAACTGGGCCCCGGAACCCACACAGGAAGAACGGATATTTGAAAAGGGAAAGCGATCTGCAAGGCTTCGAGACAATAGGCAGCACAAGCAGGCTAGAAAGACCCGCACAGCACGCCCCTTACCTACCGACACTGTTCCCTACCCTCATTGTTCTTTCGGGTCTGTATTGGGCTTATAAGTCACCTCGGACTCAGAACTCAACTATAGTTTTGTGACGTATGAAAGACAGAGTGATCCTCATCACTTGTGATGGACAAGCAGGAACAACAACTGTGCTATATTTTACTCTAACAACAACCGCCGACTTAGCTTATATCGATCGAGGTCCACGACTGCTGGAACATCATGTCATGTCGAAATCCCCCCTCTCACCTCCCTGGTATTTGATATCAGGTCAAAATAACGACTATTTTATAACAGAACGATTCCGATGGACCTGCTCTGTATCGATCCCTAGAGGCAAACATTGGACTGCCAGTGATGGGGAATACTTATTCAGGCACGATAGTTTTCCTCTCAGCAAAATGGATGCAAAAATTGGGGTTTCGGGGATTTAGTTAGGACGTGTGAGAGCAAGCACGGTTGTAAAATTATATTTGAATTTTGATAGGGATTTGGGGAAAAGGTGAGAGGGGGGGGGGGGGAGTGACAGAGATTCGTAGATTAGCAGGCGGGAAGTAGAGCCATGTATGCAAGAAGGCAGAAAGGCAAACGCAGAGAAAGAGAGAATAAATTTTGGTCAACTATAGTAGAAAGATAGAAAGTTTGGAACACACACACACACACACACACACACACACACACACACACACACACACACACAAAACACACAAAAAACACACATAAAACACAGCTAGCTAAATTTTTTAAAAATTGATGAATGGTGAGATCTGTCTGTTTATTTGATGTATGTGTAATGGTCTGCTTGTTCTTATTATTGTTATTTTTGTTATTTTGTTTTCTATTCTTCTATCTCTTCTTGTTTGTATTATTAATATTATCATAGTTATTATTTTTTTTTTTTTCAACTCAATACTTCTCATCCTCTGTGTTTTCTTTTTCTTCCTACATCATCAGATATTATTCCGAACATCAGCAGCCAGTCTGATCTTGTCGACATCCTCACAGTTGGCTCAGAAATAATGTACTGTACTTGTTATCAAGCCTGCAGCTCAGCACATCCGCTTTCCCCGACGATTTTAATGGCATTGCTTTCCTTTGTCTAACCCTCTGTCTCCGAGCTTGCCAAACTTGTCATGTTGGTGACACACTTGTTTGATATACCTAGTTTCCGACTGTCTTCTGGTAATCCAGAGTTAAAACTAACAACTTTTATAATAGATATACGGACAAATACATAAACTCTAATAGCGAAATATTTACTGCACAACCCATCTCATGAAAACCTTTCATTTAGATGAATTTTTTTTTTTTCCGAGATTAATGTTATGGTTAAAAGTTAGGAGTAACAAATAGTAAAAGGTATCAAATAATACAAATAAATACTTACCAGTTTAATAAGATTATATATATATATATATATATATATATATATATATATATATATATATATATATATATATATATATAAGTTACGATTTGGGTTATCTTCACGGCACTCCGGACATGTTTTAGGTGCTCAGATTCCCCCTTCAACATATACATCAGCGTCCTACTGTTGATAGTCCCAGTCCTATGTTGGTTGACAAGACTTATCGTGCGCCCGGTGTGTTTCTCGTGCCCGGCTGTGTCGATCTTTACTCCTAATTCTTGCACTCGTAGCAATGCTCCTAAAATCCTCCGATCGTCCTATCTCTCTAATGTCTCCATGATCCATGGGCCGGCCTTCTGTAACTTAGGCAGAGCCGGCTAGTCTGTTGGCTTTTTCATTGCCAACGACAGCCACATGCAATGGGACAAAGATAAGATAACTCCACGCACAATGGAGTTTTGCAATGACACGATCCACTATCTGCGTACAAATCCCCTCGACCCGCCGGATCATGCTCATGGAATCACTCAGCAATATATATATGGTGTTTCTACCCTGTGTCCTGGTGTGGCTGGGTATCTTGGAGGGACAACCGTCAGAGGACTGTCACTGCACATCAAGTTGGTGTATGTGCGCGATCGGGCGAGAGTCCATCTGTGGTAGCCGCCTTATACATAGTTCGCTGAAGTTTATTGTCCATGTCTGGAGATGTGGGTGGATTTGACCTGAAGTAGTAGACTTCAGTCATTGATTACAATTCTTCTTCGTCGCAGTGTGTTCGTCGATAATAAAGCGACTGGTCGCACTGTAAGATCATAAGTAGGGTGGTGTAGTATATCACAATACTGGTAGACAGTGTAAGTAGTTGCGATTGGACATGTTAGATGTTAACTTGTTACTGTACCTGGCTTAAAGTGGTGCTCTTGTTTGGGGTGAATATCCTTTCCTGCGGTTATAATCACCCTCAGCATATGCCGTGCCGATGAGAGTGGGCGGCCACAGTTTGTTGATAGATAGAATCCTGTGTGTAAGTTTGGGGGAACTGGCATTTATAAATAATCCTCTCTAGTTAATTGACAATTGTGCGGTGCATGAACCATGACGATGTTTGCTCCACGGTTCCCTGGGCCTCCGAACAAGTACCGAACATGGAGCATTTGCTAAAACAAAGGATTGCCGCGTTACAAAAAACATGTTATTTATCCGTCTTGTACCTCATCCTGATTTTTCTCGCTGCCTTTTAAGTAGCAGAAGACCAAAGGAGAAGCGAACGCAATCGGAGCCTTCCGTCTTTTAGTTTCTCTTGATTGTCCTCGTTTCCTCAGTCCGCCATTTCAGTGCATGTTTGGTGATTCTCTGTTTGTCTCTTCTCAGAATTGTCTGTACAACATAACTTGTGTGGAAGCTAGTGTGTGGGAGCTAGTGTGTGGGAGCTAGTGTGTGGGAGCTAGTGTGTGGAAGCTAGTGTGTGGAAGCTAGTGTGTGGGAGCTAGTGTGTGGGAGCTAGTGTGTGGGAACTAGCACTTGAGCCACGGCCCGAGGTGGAGTGGCAGGACCTTCCTTTGAAGTGATGGGGCAGCTGAGTTGCGATAGGGCCATATATGGAAAGAACTCGTCTAGAAGCTCCTACCCCTATACTGCGGGTCGGGACTCAGGGTTAAGATCTGGACTTTTGGCACCCCCCTCCACCCCTCCGATAAAATTGCCGCCCCTTTACTGCACCCAGCACCTCCAGAAGGCGGAAAGTTCTGGCTGTTCGTCCAATTCTCGACCTTAGATTAATTTGGAACTTTAACTTTACATGAACATCCATTTAACAGATGTGTTGCAGATTTATATGTCAGCTAAATCTTGAAAGGAACCGGCATTTTAAGGATCAAGGGACATAAAGAGCGGAATGTAATTTTAGTTTTAAAATTAATATGAGGGGTGTAATTGAAAAGAATAAAGGTGAAAGTCGAGAGGATCGACTTCATTGCACTAGTTTTTATCCCATATGGCTCGGTCCCTCTCTGCAGAAAGGCTAGCCGCCTGCCGAGAGCGCCGCACAGAGCAAGAGCTTCTTAGGTTCGTCGATGATCCCCAGGAATCTCCGTAAAAATTGTACTTATGAACTGAATGGCGCAGCCGTGAAAGGAACCCACGACCATCAGAGCGCGACGAGAATAAATATTCAAAAGAATACAACTCCAGCGAAAGTTTATTTTACTGGTTCTTGCAATAAATAAAAGAAATGCACACAAACCTGGCGCCGGAATTTACTATTAAATTAACCCTTACACCTATAATGGCAGTTGAAAATGTAACACGTATAGTGGTCACGGTTTGGGAGGAGATAACAGTTGACTTAAGATGAACACACAAAATACAGAAAGGCGTATGTGTAGTCTTAAAGTTGTCCCCATGTGAGATGCAATTTTTTGTTTCAAGCCTCACCCTGTCTTCTGCCGGGAGCCCTGAATATAGCCAGGTCATAGATATGGATAAGCCATAGATATGGCCTAACGGCTGAATCGGTTTCTGGGACCTCTCCAATGGTAATCCTCATCCGCATGGTGGCACTTTGTGTCGCTGGGTATTTATCGCTTGTGTGATATCCTGTTGGGGTACATCTACCTACCATATATATATATATAGAGAGAGAGAGACAGACAGACAGACAGACAGACAGACAGACAGACAGACAGACAGACAGACAGACAGACAGACAGACAGACAGACAGACAGACAGACAGACAGACAGACAGACAGACAGACAGACAGACAGACAGACAGACAGACAGAGACAGAGACAGAGAGGAAGACAGCGTTCTACATCGGTGTAAAAAGGACTTCATCCCAATATCGGGATATATATTTTTATGTTAAAACCCCACCCCTAATAAAACCTATCAATTGAACGGGGCGTCTGGGACTTTGACCAGGGGGTTCTCATTCGAATGTTGGCACTTTGTGTCACCAGATCTTTATCCCTCGTTGTGCGGTCCTGGTGGTGTAGAACCTCACTCATTCACATTCGGTGTTGAATACGCGGTCTCGCCGATTACTCTGTTTAACGCTTTACGCTCACATGATATGCCTTCACACTGCAGATGATATAGTAAGGTGTCACGACACAGTTTGAACAGCTCCCCTCTACTTAATGAGAGATTACATCTGCTACTATCCACACCACCAACACAACTTCAGCTCCATCTTTCTGTTTCTCTATCTTTCGATCGATCTACTTTGCATCTAATCACCATTTCTTCAGCCTTACAACAGGCAATCAAAATGCAAATAAGAACAACTCTAGCTTGTACACATTCAGGACAGGATGTAAATGAAGTCATTAACAAACTAGAAACGTATATATCATCATGTAAACAGGGTAGGGGTGTATAAACAGATTTTCTGGTTTTAAAGAGATATTTTTGTTGAGAAGTAACGAAGTAAGCAGTTTAAGCTTTTACACAACAGATACGCAGAGATGTGGCTTCGGATGGTTAAAATGTCTGATAATTTTAAAAAAAAACGTTATATTATTTAAAAAATTTTAATTGATATGCCCGGAATTGTAGTTGGTGGGCACAATATAAACAATTTACGTTATGCTGATGGCACAGTCTTGATAGCAACAAGTCAGAAAGAACTACAGGAAATGATAGACATTGTGGTGTTAGAAAGTGGAAGAATGGGCCTCAGTTTGAATAATGGGAAGACAGTAGTAATGGTCGTATCAAAGAAACGAATTATTCCTAATTGTGTAATAAAAGTCAATGGTGTTATTTCAGATGGAAGATGCATAACTGAGATAAGAAACAGAATAGGACAGGCAAAAACTGCATTTTATAAAATGAAGAATATCTTGTGCAATTTATCTTTGTCATTGAGAGTTAGAAAAAGAATTCTTGCTTGCTACATACATACAGTTTTAACATATGGCTGTGAATCCTGGACCAAACAATTTCTTGAGGCCTCAGAGATGTGGTTTTACAGAATAATGCTTAGAATACCTTGGACAGCCAAAAAGATCAACCAAGAGGTTTTGAAAGTGGCGGGAGCCCGAAGACAACTTATCACAGTCATCAGAAGGAGCCAGTCATCTTTTTTCGGCCATGTTCTGAGAACATGTTATGACCACTGGAAAGATATGTAGAAGGAGGGATAGAGGAAGACAACGAGAGAGGATTCTTGACAGTCTTGTTGCATGGCATGGAGGTGTGTCGGCACACGAACTGATACATGCTGTAGGAGATCGTGGATTATGGAGAGGCATGATCACCCACGCCAGTCGGCAAGGCGCCTGATGATGATTATACGTTTGGTATCATACGCTTGGGAAATATACAGATTTGCGGGACATCAGGAGCCTCGCATGGCAGTGGTGAAACGTTGCAAGCTAGCTTGGTTTGGGCACGTGGTGAGACATGATTCGATTACAAAGACTGTACTTCAAGGGGGTAGTCGAGGAAAAGGAGGGCAAAAAAAAAACTAGAAAGACAACATCAAGAAATGAACAGGACTAAGTTATCATACACTTATTTATCAAGCTGAAGACATAGAAATATGGCGGGTTTTATGTGCTAGTGCTTCCATCAATACATCTCCACGACCCTAATAGGTGAAAAGTTATGTTATGTTATACGTTTGGTATTAAAGATATACACCCACTCGCAAAGCTATACACCCAATCGTAAAGACATACACCCACTGGCAAAGACATACACCCACTCACAAAGACATACTCCCATTCGCAAACACATACACCCACTCTCAAAGACATACACCCGCTCGCAAAAACATACACCCATTCGCAAGGACATACACCCACTCGCAAAGACATACACCCACTTCCAAAGACATACTCCCACTTGCAAAGACACATACAAACAGACATTCTCACTTACACACACTCATATAGACACATATATTCACACATTCATACATACACAAACTGTGACATACACACATCCACCCAAACTTAAACATGCACACATAGACATATATACACAGACACTCACATAGATATATTCATGCATTGAAATACGTACACTCTCACATACACATGCACCCACATCCATACATATAAAACATGTTTATTAAGTGCATACTCATAAATAAAACAAAAATGCATGCGCACTCTGTATGCACATACATTTGTGCACACATGCACATACATAGACTCACACATACATACAGACATTCATAAATACATCCACCAACAAACACTCATACATACATTCACATACATGCACAAATATGTCCATAAATTCATACATACGCATATATTCATAGATTGTACACTTACATACACTTTCATACATGCATGAACACCCATGTATACACACTGTCATACATACCCGCACAGGCCCACACGTGCATAAATACACATACAAACACTTAATTCATACATGCTCACTTGCACAAACATACATACACAAACACCCATATGTAAACATATATGTTGTTGTTGTTTGCGTTCACCGGCTATAAACTCCAGTGGAAAGACCTGGTTGTTCATCCATTTCTGGACTTTAGCTTTGTTACAGGAGTTTTGCGTGTGCATCTGTTTTACAGATCTGACTTATGTGTATGCAGATTGCTGGTTCCTTGCCTCTCAGGCAGATGCACTCCAACTTCAAAGGAAGCCCCCAGTTAGTCGACTCTTACAACATGCTTTTTGGGTAGGCAGTGGCTCTATTCTTGTTTTCCCTATAAAGGGGCCCCGGAACCCACACGGGGGGTACACATATATAACATAACCTTTGGCCCATTAGGGTCGTAGAGGTGTATTGTTGGAAGCACTAGCACATAAAACCTGCCATCTTTCTGTCTTCCGTTAGATGAATCAGTGTATGATAACTTATTCATGTCCATTTGTTGATGTTGTCATTCCAGATTCGTCTCTGCCCTCCTCGTCTTGGAACTCCACCCCCCGCCTCTTTGTTTTTTCTCCCCAAACCCCCAATGTTTATGAAAGCAGTCCTTGCAGTCGAATCATGTTTCACCACGTGCCCAAACCAAGCTGTTCGTTCGTCCATCACAAGTGATGAGGACCACTCTTTCTTTCATCCGTCATGAAACTGCAGTTGAATGTTTCTGAGTTCAGAGGTGACTTATATGTCCAATACGGTCACGGAAAAGTTTAGGACAATGAGGGCAGAGCTTAGTGACTGTAGACAAATGGCCTGTTTGATGGTTCTTGTTGTACTGTCTTTGCTGTTCAGCTTACCTTATTCTAGATGCCTCGCAGATCGTTGAACCATGTCGGATATATGTGCGCCATAAAGTACGGTCTTCTGCTGCAGCATCCCAGGTGTCCGGGTTTATCCTGAATGCTTTTAATGATGCCTTTAGTCTGCCCTTTGAGTGCTTTTTTTTGCCCCCCTTTTCCCCCCATGAGAACGTCGACGGTTACGTTTCTCACCATAGAAGATTATTTTTGGGAGCCGATGGTCAGGCATTCGAACAATATGGCCAGCCTATCGAATGTGTGACTCCGTCAGGTTAGTATTGATGCTGGGAATGCCAGCGGTGTCTAGTACAACAGTGCCCATGACCATGTCTTGCCACTTAATGTTCAGTATGTTTCTCAGACAGACTGTACGGAAGTGGTTAAATTTTTTTTTTCTTTATTTGCCTGACGTCTGTATATAGTCCAAGTTTCACCTGCAAATTGTATATTTTGTCTCTGACATATTTATTAGTTTTGTGTTCTAAATAACTAAGTCATAACATGCGTCTATAGCATTGACATTCGAAAGCCTGAATCATCGTTTCCATTTCTCCAGTTTGAGTCCAACTCTCCCATCACAGAAAATAGACAGTACGGGTGATTTGTGAATATTGACCTTGACTGCAATGCTGATTTTGCTCTTCCATATTATATTCAGCTGTGACGTCGCGGCTGTTGCCATATCGAGTCTTGTCTTGATCTCTTTGGTACAAGTACTTGATTATTGTGACTATTTAAAAGAATCTTTCCTTAGAATTAATGTCCATGTCATATTTACCATAGAGTGTTTCTAATTTTGTAATAAGTTCTTGGAGTTCTGTTTCAGAACCAGTCATGAAATTGATGTTATATGCAAAACGGAAACTACATAGTTGTCTTCCGCCAATGGATATAGACATTTAATGATTTTCTAGTGTTTCTATCATGATGTGTTTCAAATACAAATTGAAAAGCACAGGGGATGGTGTAGGACACCCATACTTAGACACGCTTATACATACTCATTTACTCACACATTGCACCGGAGCTACTGCGAAGACCGACAGAGCCATATGAGATAAATCCGATGCAACATAATCGATCCTTGCGACTATAATCTTTATATAGAAATGTGATTTTTAGCATCATACGCCCGACACGCCACTGGCGTGAAAAGGTCTTTAACCTTTACTTTAAATGACTTCTCGATTTAGCTTGTCTGCAGTCACCTCTGTTTCCCTCAAATATTTCTGTTCAGCAGACATTCTTCTGCCCTCATTCTACAGGTTAACGCTTGCCTCTGAGACGATGAGTGTTGCCATGTTCTCTTGAACGTGCCAGTGATGGACAAGTGGTGTGCTCTCCTTCCTTGTCATTGGAGCAGGGACACGGTTCTCTTGCACTGGAGAAAGTTGTTGAGGTAGGATGCTAGCGTGTGAGACTTAATGTTTTAAATGTTAATGTATGTTAAACATGTGCCAGGGGGGGGGGGGGGGGGGGGGGGGGGGTCGAATAAGAGAAGAACAAAGAAAAACCTGGAATGACAACATCAAGAAATGGAAAGAACTAATTATCATTCATTTATTCATCAATCGAAAGACAAAGAAAGATGGCGGGTTTTATGTTGTAGTGCTTCCACCAGTACATACATCTCCCCGACCTAAATGGGTCAATGGTTTTGTTATGTATGCTAAACCTCATACAGTAGTCAGACTAGAAAGCCTTGATGCGAAACCTACAGGGGAAAAGAGATAGAGGACAACGTAGAATCAGAGACAGATGAATACTGTGTGGAGGAGATGGGGTGAGCTGAAGGATATGATATTCGACGTAAAGGCTTGGTTTGAGTTGGTGTAGAGCATGCAGTTTTAATGGGCAAAAAAAATGGTGATGCGCTGATAATGATAAGATGATGTTGATGATGATGACTGACAAGGAAAAGGAGGAGATGGAGAAGCAAAAGCAGCAGCAGCAGCAGGGGAAAAAAAAAAAGAAGAAAAAAAAAAACAGAAGAAGAAAGAAGAAGAGAAGAAAAAGAGACTACATGCATGGCTATCTGAATCTCTACAAGGAAAATTTTCATGGGAAGTAAAGGTGGCATGTTGAGTAACCACTGATCAATAACTGTGTAGGTTTAGGACACCATGAACCTTGCGTCATAAATCTATTAACACAATGCATTGATTCAGTAAAAGCCTCCTGACTAGATATTTTATGGATAAAATGTGGGATGTCTCATCTCTTTTTCTCTTACAAAAAATAAGAGTACTAACCTAGCGGCTAGACTCAGCCTGCCGACCCGACTGATTATGGTTCAAATCGGCATAATGGCGGATTGTTTTCTTTAAAACTGACCTAGGCTTCCTAGTGTACCCAGGCGTAAAAGTGGTCCTTTGCTTACCTGTTTTGTTTTCATTTTCCAATCAACAGTGGTCTTGTGGCTGTCGTCAGTATTGCCATAATTGGAACCATGTGTTTCTGCACTGCGCCATACAAGCGAGAAGCTTCAGCACCTTGCGATGCTGCGAGCAGTGTGTCCCACGAGGTCCCAGACACATGTCCTTGGCAGTTGGTCATGTCTGACCTGGCTCACAGGCTTCGTTTGCTGGAAATGGCTTTCAAAGAGCAAGTCGTTGCAAGAGAGGTCAGTGTGCAACTGCTTTATTTGATTATTTTGAGTAGTGTATGAGCTTGAATCAACATTGAGTGGGTACCGGGTGCAATCCCGGGAAGTAAAGGCGGCCGGCGTGATGCTGACCACATCACCCATCTTGTGCCGATTGGTCAATAAAAATTATAGGTCTAGCCCTATATACCCTATACGCCTAAAGGTGTGAAAAAGGGACCTTTACTTTTTGTGTGTAGTGTGCGCGCATGTATGTGTATGCGCATGTGTGTGTATGCTCGCAGTGTGTGTATTTGAAAAACAAAGTTACGTGCAGGCGTGTAGGTATTCTGCTTGACGTTAAAAACATACATTGGCTTACCTTATATTTGATGGATTGTAATAACTGACGACATAAAAAACGAATGTTTCATCTGTGAGAAACGTTTATGTTACTTTTGTTCTGTAAGTAGTTCCTGACTTTTCCTGAAACTTGTCAAGACATCAGGCCTGGTATCTAGAGAACAGTTTTGAACTCTACGGTCAAATAGTCTCAAATCTGTACGAAAGTGCCAACTTCGGTAACTCTGCCCTCCTTGATATGACAAACTAATGTCAGGAGTCTTCTCACGCTGCCTTTCTCTATTTCTCTTTCAACAGATCTTTCCAGTCGTCACAGCACGTTCCTGTTACGTTCTTTTCATAACATGACCAAACAAATTATGTCTCTTTCTAATGTTTGTGACAAATTGTCTTCAAGCCCCCGCCTGTTTCAAAACATCTTTGATGTTCTTTTTGGCTGTCCAATGAAAATTCTAACTATTCTTCTGTAAACATAGTGGAGACTTCAAGAAATTGTTCGGCTTGTTTATCATCGGTCTGGGATTCACAGCCATAAGTTAAAACTGGCGCTATATATAGCATGCAAGGTTTCTTTTCCTAATCTCCAGTGACATTGATTTATTGTGTAACATCTTCTTCCTTTTAGAAAATGCAGTTTTGACATGTTCTGTTATGTTTATGTATTTGTATATATATATATATATATATACCACTACTCTTCCTTCAAAACTCCTCCTTCTTCTCCTCCTCCTAATTCTTCTCTTCTTCTCCTCCTCCTTCTTTCCATGCCAAGATAAAGCTTAGAAACTCATCATCAGGATCCTATGCCACTGCCCCCCAATCCCACTAAAATACTAGAATACCCTGTAGGGGATTGGAACCCAGAACTTTTCCACTCGGAAATCAGCTTCTTTTTGACACTAAATCCAGTACAGTAACATCAGTAGATAGCTAACATCCCTCGGCGGGCTGGTAGCTCCCGGTAATCCTTCCACTGCTTTGTTCTTCTCTCTTTGTCGTTTTAACGTACAAAGTCTGCTGAATCCGCCCGTTAGCCACGTCCCCAGTGAGAAGCCGGTGTCTCTCCTTCTCATCAATTTACTTGACGTTCAATAGCACCGTCTAGCATGAACTGTGGGGCAGTAATGTGATAAGATGAAATCTGCTTGAAAGACCGGAGCCGGCAAATTCCACTGACGTAGTTGGGATATAAAAACATACATTTACGTCTGTTTAAATCATCACCGGCGACTGCTTCGCCCATTGGCTCGCCGGTAGAGGACTTCCTCGACTGTCGGGACAGTATTTGGGTCTGTCTCCTTTGATCGCATCAACACTGCAGGAGTCCTTCCCCTGGTTCTTGGTGTCGCGCAGTGCTAAGCCGTTTTTTTTTTTTTTTTATGGCGCACATTACCTAGTCACAGTTGTAACCTAAACCTTTCGGGGACGCTGTTTGAACGAACGTTACGATTTTTTTTTTTTTTTCAGCAAAGCACCTACCTATCTCTCTGTTTAAAAACTGCATTGGGTAATTATTATTATTATTCGCGTTCACTGGCTGTAAACTCCGACTGACTTTCTACCCCACTAGGACATCACACAAGCGATAAACACCTGATGACACAAAGTGCCACCATGCGGATGAGGATCACCGTGGAGAGGTCCCAGAAACCGCGTTCAGATAATTGGCCATATTGATGGCCTGCCTATATTGCGACCCCCGGCAAAAGAAAGAGTGGGGCTTCAAATAACAAAAAATTTCATCCTAAAAAGGACAAAACGGAATAGAGTTTCTCGTAAACTCCGACCGAAAGTCCAGATGGTTACCCGCTTCTGGACTTTAATTTTCTTCCAAGACTATAGTTTTGCATGCATGTAAAGTTTACACTTCTTGTTTATTTGTGCGCAGACTGTTGGTTCCTCCTCTCTCGGGCAGATGCGTTCCAGCTTCGAAAGAAACGTCGATCATATCCACGTTGGTCAGACTCCCAGTTGGAAACCTGTTTCTAAGATGACCACAGATAAGTTTACAAGGATCTTGAACCCATAACATAACATAACCCTTGACCCGTCAGGGTCGTGGATGTGTAATGATGGAAGCACTAGCAAATAAAATCCTGCTTCTTTCTCTGTCTTTCATATCATTAACCCCGTCCCCATGTGGGACGTATTTTTCGTTATTTTGAAGCCCCACCTTGGTTATTGCTGCGGCTCTAATATTTCCTAATTGTTGAACGGGATTTCTGGTACCTCTCCTCGTCCGATTGGTGGCACTTTATGTCACCCGATGTTTATCGCTCAGTGTAATATCCTAGTGGGGGTAAAAATTCAGTCAAGTCTGTCTTCCACATGATGAATTAGTGTTTGATATCTTAGTCCTGTCCCTGTCTTAGTGTTGTCACTCCAGGTTCTTCTTTAACCTTCTCTTTTATGACTACCTCCCATTGTTCTTTAAATCACAGACTGTGCAATCGAATCATGTCTTAAAACGTGCCGAAACCAAGCTAGGTAGTAGTTTAAGCCCAGGACCTAATGAAATCAGGGCTGCCATAAGTTGTTGGGAATAATACCAAACTCTTTTTTTAAAGTACCAAGACACACAAAAAGGTACACAAATTTCAATTTAAAAACCGTTCAAATGAATTTAACAAACACATATTTTTGCTGGCTTAGCTTACATTTGATCGGAAAAGAAATTCTGTGTCCGTTACATCATTGCGGTACCATTTGTTTATTCGCGCAGTTTGTTATACCGCTGCTGTAGCGACTTCCAGTTGGTGCAGTGAATGTCCTGAAGCAATAACTTTGATCTTATCGATGCATTTATTGTTAAATTCTTTGACGAAAAGTGTTTTTTTAAGTTCTTATATTGTTAAGGAGAAAAAAACCTTAAACGTACTTAAAACATTGAGCGTGCTACCAAAAGGACAGTTTGGCTCGGCCAAGGTTAAATAGTATCAAGTGTGTACGAAGATACCAGTTTCAGGAGCCCTGCGTGGAAGAGGTTAAATCCGTCTGCTTCCCGCATTGAGGAATAAACTAGTGTGATCGGTACTCTTGTCTGTCGATGTCGTAGGTTTCCATTGAAGTTCCCCCATCAGGATTTTTAAAAATAATTTTTTCACACACACACACAAAACATTGATCCTGCCAAAAATCTGCTGTCTAAGCAACTAAGAACGATGGAATCTCATTCGGAAGACTCGGGTTCGAATTCTCGGTAAAGGTCATTAAGTTTTCCATGTGGCCCTAAATCCTCAAGCTCACAAATCCCACTGCCTACAACAAAAAAAAAAACTGGCAAATATAGGCACTAACTGTAAGTGGGATGTCTAGTCTCTGTAAGCAAGCCAGATTCTTCTAACTGGACACCACTGATTTGGGAAGTATGGAAGACCACTTTGATTTAGAATCTTATTGTGGAAATGTATGCAGTTAAATCTCCCAGCCCGGTTTTATTTCAGGTTACTCTGTAATCGTCGTATGCCCAATATAACTGTTACATACAAGTGTGGTTGAACGGGGTTTTCTTGACTTGTGCCTGTTTGATTCTCATCCTTGAGCTGTTACTCATAATGACTGCAATGCTGGAAAACAAAAGGAGGAGGGTGAATTATTTACATTACCTATTTACTGAGAAAACGAGACAACATACCTTAATGTATGGGGACCGTACTGGAGTACACCTGTCGGCACTTCAATGTGTTTAACGTCACGCCGACCACCTAAACTTCCCATGACATTTCCTCCTACTATTGCTTGGCTGGGTTTACCTGGGAGCTGTCGGTCAATTATTGTTTTTTAATTGTCCCGAATTTGATTTTCACCTAAGACATTTCAACCGACAGAAGAAGAATGTGATGATGATAATGATAAAGAAGACGATGAGTAAGGCGGCGACGACGAGTAAGAAGGAGAAGATGGAGAAGGAGGGGTGAAGAAAGGATTTTATTACTGGCGTTACACGGTACCTGCACTATTTTTAGAGCCGCGGTGATATCACATTGTGTTGACTACTAGCACCTTTCTCAAACACTTTGTAGTGAGTATCGCACTTTTATTTTAAAAAAGAAAATAAAAGCCATGAGAAGTTATGTGTATGAATTATCAAAAGAGATTAATACACGTTATGCAGATACCTAAATTCGCAGTGAAAATGATTCTTTGACAATAAACCGCACTGATAACTCTAACAGGCATCGCCGCATCTCAGCGACCACCTCTATCCCCATTCTCATATCAAACTTACTTGATGTGCACATCCCGTATTGTTGCAGGTAATAGCGGCCGAGGTGACCAACCAGTCCTATTCTAACCTGGAGCTGGAGCGGAAGCTGGACGACCTAATGTCCGCTATCAAACAGCTGTCCCACAGACTGGACAAAGTCAAGGAGCAGATATCTGAGGTCTCATCCAGGCTCTATTCTGATGGTAATTTTCGTTTGTGGATATTAGATCAATGTTGTGTTGAAGTAAATAAGGAATCTTTTCAAAACACAGTGAGTTAATGATTTTAACTCGATAGTTTGATGACTTGTTGTTAAGATGTGTTATGGTTGTCACATCGTTACTCTAAAGAGCCGCCACTTGTCTTGTTTTACACAAATCTAGGGATTGACTTCATAAATAAAACACACACTTTTAGTTATATCTGTAAACCTTATTAAATTTCAAAGTTGTGCGCATTCTCAGTGTAGCATGTTTTTATAAATTATTTATTAGTTATTACTGTTATACAGTTTATTTGCCTGTATATACTCCTCTTAAAATGTATTAGTTATTACTTACTACTACTACTACTACTACTACTACTACTACTACTACTACTACTACTACTACTACTACTACTACTACTACTACTACTACTACTACTACTACTACTACTACTACTACTAACAATAATAATAAAAATTGTCAGGGACCTAATTTACTCTATTTAATGTATATGGCTCGCTAGGTAGGCCAGCTGACAGACTTAACTACCCAGACACACTTAAGACAATACTCCTGCTGAGTACAAACATAGGAATAAACTCACAGGGAGCAAGTACAGCAGGGATCTACCAGTCGTCAGTAGAAATTATCCTCGTCGACAAGTGTTTCGGCCCACGATTCCTAGACACTTTCGGAGGTGGGCCCACCTGAGTTCATGAAGCTCAGGGCTGGTACCCTGCTGCACGAAATTACCGGATGGTGTTTTTCTTTCGGATAGGGACAAGACGACTTGGTGGTTTGCAGAAGGTACTGTGAGATAAGAAGTCGTCGCGGCAGCCTAATTAAAGCAGTCAGCATACCTGGACGACCGAGCGACAAGCTTACGATTGGTTTACCGGACACATGTTGGACTTTTATTAGCAGGTGGCAGAGGATCACTGGCAGACAATTCGGACACGATGGACTTTCAAGGGGTGAGAAACCCTTTTCCGCTGGACACCCGGACCAGCTTACCGAGGCCCGTCCCCTACGTTGTTCCGTTGCGTCCAAAGCCAACTCGAGGCCCTTTCGGCTGCCTCGCCCATTTTTTTAAGTGTTCGTTTCCATTCATTACCGCGCAATCCTAGTTCTTTAACCACATTGTACAGTGAAGTGGAAACGAGGCCTCTCGCTGCCACTTCGACGGCAAAGACCCCTACCGTGTACGCCTCGTTTCTTCTCAGACCGGCTGCTAAATCATTGTATTTCTCGAGCTTATACATGTGATTCTCCTCCATACGCGACTCGTACGGGACAGTCCGCTCAATCAGGATGAGCTGCCGTTTTTGCGCAGAGTGGAGAACTATGTCAGGTCGCAGGCCGGTCTTCCGGATTAACTCGGGGTACCTTTCATGGCCCGGCAGATCAACCGCCAGTAACCAGTCCCTCGCAGAGTCTAGCACAGATGGAGCGAATGCGTTTCGGTTGACCTTACCTTTTGGAACCTGCCCAGCCTTGAGGAAACGAATGGGGACGATGGTAGAACTGGCTTTGGCGTTAGCCCTCATTATAGCCTGGTCTACAACGGCTGCTAACTCTTTTAGCACCTTGTTGTGTCGCCGGGTATATCGGCCTTGACCTAGGGCTTTCCTGCACGCGGACAGGACGTGTTCTAGCGTCTGCTTCGCTTTACACAGCGGACAAGTCGGATCGTTAGTCGCAGACCATTTAACCATGTTAACACCCGACGGTAATACATCGTACGCCGAACGAACGATAAAGCTCAGTCGCAGCGGGGTCATCCGCCAGATCTCACCCCATGTGAGTATTCTTGGCAATGCGCTCTCCAGGGTGACCCAATGGCCCTGCTGCGACTGCTGGGCTGCTTTCTGAAACCGAACCTCGTTTTCATTGTCCCTCACCATTTGTATTACCATGTCTCGGCGCTCTTTGGCTGAGGCCTTTGACCACCAATTGACCTTTCCGTGCCCTAGGCCTCGACGGTCGGTTTGAGTGTATCCCATTATCTCCTTCAATTTTAGTGGATTCTGGGCAGATTCTATCGCATCGAGAACTCTCCACTTCTGGCCAGTCTTTAGAGCGGGCTGGACAGCGATGACATTTGGGTCTGAAGACTCGCGCAAGAGCATGGCGAGTTTTACTTTGCCAACTTCAAACTCTTCGGTTATCGATTTGAACGGGAGTACCAGCTTAGCCTGCTTGCAATACAGAGCCACGTCGGTCAGACAAGGCGGTGCACCAATCCACTTTCTCAAGGCTGTGTAGATTTTCTTGTCCATGGTTTCCACTGCGGTCATCGTCACCTCGTAGACTAACAGTGGCCAGAGCAGCTTCGGAATCAACATGAATTGGAGACACCATACCTTGAATTTCCCAACCAGCCTGCATCGCTCGATCGCGAGCAGGCCTGTAGCCAGTGACTCGTGTATTCACCGGACCTCCGCTCTATCAAATAACTTCGAATCGTAAACGCGACCAAGGCTCTTCACCGGTTCCCCCAGAACCGTGGGGATCTTGTTCCTTGCCACCGTAAAACTGGTTGCCGACACCTTGCCCTTATGGATTGACAGACTCCTCGACTTCTGCGGTTTGAACTGCATACCGCTCCATTGGACCACCGCGTCCAATCTTTTCAGGATCGTGCGGGCAGACTCCTCGCTGCCCGTTATAATAGTCGTGTCATCCATAAATGCTCGTAGTGGCGGCATCCAGTGATCCCCAATTTGAAGGCCTTGTCCGTAGCCTTGTTCGTACACCCCATAGCTATCCCAATCTGCAACTCAGTCCATCTCGTGGTAAACGTCGAGGTAGAGAAGCGCAAAGCGAACTTAGAGAAATATTGCTCAATCATATCATTGATCTGTGCCGGTACGTGGAACATGCGAAGGGCTCGCCACAGTAGCCTATGGGGGACTGCCCCGTAGGCGTTGGCTAAGTCCAACCAAATCACGTGCAATTGAGTTCTCTAATGCTTGGCACTCTGGATAGCCTCGCAAATCATGGTCGCGTGTTCAAGGCACCCAGGAACGCCCGGAATACCACCCTTCTGAACACTCGTATCGATGTACTTGTTAGCCATCAGATACTGTGTGAGCCGGCGAGCCATGACCGAGAAGAATATCTTACCCTCGACATTCAACAGCGAGATGGGCCTGAATTGGGAAAGACTCTTCGAGTCCTGCTCTTTGGGAATGTAGACCCCATTCGCCTTTTGCCATTCAGGACATATGTGTTTGCGGATCCACGCTTGTCTCAACAAGACGTGAAGCATTTTTAGGATTTTCGGGCAACGCTTGTAAAGAACGTACGGAACACCATTCGGACCTAGGGCAGACTTGCCGCTGGCCTTTTTCACAACTTCCTCAACCTCAGACCAAAGGGGAGGTATCATTATAAATGGTACCTTAGGCAACTCAGGCTGCTTGAGGCCGCTAAGGATCTCTGGATTGTCATCGAGAGGCTCTCTACTTTTTTTGTCAGAGTACTACATCTTGCGTAGATGTGACTCAAGTTCTTCCTGACTGACAACCAGAGTCCCAGACTTCGGTTGCTCGAATAGACCTCGGGCAAACTGATACGGGTCCCTAAAGAATTTCTCTCGCTCCCTTTTGGTTCTCCGTCTGTTGGCACAGAAACGCTCGGCGCGACAGAGGGCACTGTTTCTGTTCTTTAAATGCAACCAGACTTCGTACAGCCCCTCCCGTTCGCTACCTGTAGCGGCTTTGAACCGTTTTCTGAGGGCATTCTTGTCTGCCCGACACTTCAGAATGTCCCTCTGCCTCCTGCTAGTATTCTGCTTGGCACCCGGCTGTGCCTTCTGCACTGTCCCGAACTCGCGGGAGCAGTGTTCATATATAACATCACCAAATTTTGTAAGCTTGTCGCCTAACGACTTCTTGTTTAAATCATGTTAAAGTATCTCACACAATGTAGCCTCCAACTTACACCACACCACCTTATCGCTCGCAGGTGGAAACCTGATCCTGGAACGCACTTCCTCAGAAATCATCAAATGTGCTCCTCCGCAGTCGACGTCATGGGCCTCTCCGGGCGAGTGGGGTTCACCCTGCCCGTCGTTCCCTGACGACTCAGAAACTACCATAGGAGTAGTAGTTTTGCGACGGCGTTTACTGCGTGGAGCACCCTCGCATTTCATCCTTCCGGCATGCGTTCTCAGACCATGCAACCCCGTGAAGCTTTTCCCACATGTACAGAGCCAGCCCGGACGTTGGGCGAGTATCTGAGTCCGGGGGCTAGCATAGTCGTCACCGAGAGTATCAATTTGATTGGGCCCTTCATTCCCCCCCCCCCTTTCAGAGGGCCCTGGGGGCATATTTCTATGTGGTTGTACGAAATCGGAGGTATTATACTGTGTTAGGGGTGATCAACCCGGTCCACAGTCGACATCTGTCTCCAGATGTCAGTTTATTCCCCCGGCGATACCGGGGGGCCAGTCTTTCCATAGGTGTCACAAGGTCTTTCCCGAGAGTCACCATTCTTTCATGGTAGTCTTGTGGGCTAGCCACGTACAATAGGAATAAACTCACAGGGAGCAAGTACAGAAGGGATCTATCAGTCGTCAGTAGAAATTATCCTCGTCGACAAGTGTTTCGGCCCACGATTACTAGACACTTTCGGAGGTGGGTCCACATGAGTTCATGAAGCTCAGGGCTGGTACCCTGCTGCACGAAATTACCGGATGGTGTTTTTCTTTCGGATAATCTTTAATGGACAATGAACAACACGACGTTAAACACTTCAACTGAGCTAAGCAGTCCCCATCCGAAACCCCCTTGGCGATGACAGCTTTACAATCGCTAATCAACCCAGGCCAGTTCCCATGGATCTATCAGGAACACGACTCTTAGCTGGCAGTTTCTCAGTGCTAATTAATCCGCCGTCTATTGCCAAACGGGACTCAGGGATACACGTAAGGTGTATGGCCTAAGCGTGACTGGGCAGTGTTACCGCCATTACAATGCGCGTCACACCTTGATTAACTGCTCAAACAAATACTGCATGAAATCTCTACTACACAAAGAACATTAACTCTATACTATCTAGTCGAAACATTAAATAGAAACACAGCCTATCATCGATACTAAATACAAATATCTAAATACCCTTTTGTATCTCCGCCTGAGTTCACGGCTTGACACGCAGTAATCCGTGTAACCTGAGTGAACTAGACCTGACCCGTTAACTGGACCCAGTTTATTGCGTCATCAAGCTGTCCGCTCTCATACTGAGTTGTACTGAAGGTCGACTGGTTCAAACGTGATGATTCACTATCATCCTTCCCATAGCCGATCTGGCCTCTGACAATAATAATAATAATAATTTTGTTTTTAAACCGTCTAGAATTTTTTTTATGTGTGTGTGTGTGTGGGGGGGGGGGGGGTGAGTTGTTTAGGAAGACCTGTTTTCAGCTCAGAATATTAGTGGAATATCCCGTTTTCAGCTCCAGATGTTAGTGGGGAAGCTCCGTTTTTACCTCAAAATTCAAGTGGGATGTCCTGTTTTCAGCTCCAGATATTATGGGATGTCCCGTTTTCAGCTCAAAATATTAGTGGGATGTCCCGGTTTTACTTAAAAATATTAGAGGAATGTCCCGTTTTCAGCTGGAGGATAAAGTGTACTGAGACACCTGACCAAATAGGCACCCCTGTAAAAATGCGTATTTATTTTTTTTTGTGCCCTTATATCTTTCTGCTTCATTCTTTGAGTGCCTATCAGTACAAGTCTGATATATGTATGTGTGTTGTTTCTACGGCACAGGAGCTCCCGGTTAGTTAATTTCTGAGGACAGTTTATGAGGGATTGCCGGCGTTCTGCAAGGGACTACTACATTATGATAATGGCCTCTATATTGTCAACAGCAACCCCTCAGCCCCCCCCCCCCCCCCAGCTTATTCCATAAGATATATTTAAAACAGAAATATCACAAATATTTCTTCGAAAACGGAGTACATCTGCTCGAGAGGCAGTGAACACAGTAAAACAGATGTACACGCAAAACTGGATATATATTGATATAAATGAAGCAATGAACAAAGCGAGAAGTCTAAATGGACTACGAACAATCAAGATTTTCCACCAGAGCTCACAGACGGTGAACAAGAAGAAGAAGAAGAAGATCACAGAATAACGAGATTGTCTCTTTTACAGAATGCCTGGGTTTCCTGGTCCTAATGTTTGTTCTGGTACAAATTATCCTGGCCTTGAGAACGAGGCTACGTGATAAGCAAGGCCAAGGGGTCAAAGCTCACTCAACTCAAACCCACAATGGTTCTACAATGAATGCTTTAAGGTCTTTCTGTAATAATGTAAGTATGGTTTTTGTAGTAAGTAAGATAAAGTAGTGCTGTGTTCCTCTGCCTGTAGACCCAATAGCGCCTTCCGTCCGAGGAAATTATCCTAGCGGTCCACCAAAAATGTCCTTCTTATCATGAAGCGGCTCTAAGAAACAAAGCTTCAGCCACATATATCAGATTTGGGGGCTGAGTGGTCTCGAGGTATGGCACCCGCCTCGCGTGCTGGAAGTCCCGGGTTCAAATCCTGGTGAAGGCTGGGATTTTTTCACGTGGACTTCTAGTAATTGCCCCTGGTCTTTATGTAGTAAGACTAGATGCTCGTTCGTATTGTTGCGCACGTAAAAAATCTCTTGGCAGCTGGAAATCGAAAAAGAGTAGCTTAACGGCGCTGCCCAGGCACAATTTAGAGTTAAAAATCTACCCAAAGTCTTTCATGATCCTCGCCGATGTAATGGTGCTCGTGCACTGCGCTGAGAATATTCAGACTCAATTTGTTTTAGAAGTAGAAAGGAGCACTTATTGGTTGCACCCGTGTTCCATGATGTTGATCTGTTGAATGTAATTGGTTAGTTGCTTCTTCTTCTTCTTCGCGTTCACCAGCTGTGAACTCTGACGGAAAGTTCTGTATGTTCGTCCACTTCTGGACTGCAGCCCTGTTCCAGAACCCGAGTGTTGCGTGTGCATCCGTTTGACAGATCTGTATGCAGACTGTTGGTTCCTTGCCTCTCAGGCAGATGCATTCTGACTTCAAAGGACGCTCCTAATTAGTCGACTCTTACGACATGCTTTTGGGTAGGCAGTGGGTCTATTCTTGTTTTTCCCATAGTAGGGCCCCGGAACCCACGCGGAGGGGGGGGGGGGGTTAGTTGCGTATCCTTTACAGGACGTTGCGGAACCAACCCTAACAGCCCCTGGCTGTTGTGTGGTTTTTCTAGGCAAATTTACGTCCAGTAGTTTGCCATTGCTTCCTGGATGGTCGGCTTTCTTGATACCACTGTCGAAACCAACGCAATGCGCATGGCCCGCAGCTGGAACCGAACCCGGCATCCCGGCATTACGAAGCGTTCGCATCTACTTAGCCACAGGGCCGACTAAGTAAAAAATATCAGATTTTATAACCTTTAACAAGGGGAGAAGCTTAACAAAATGGATACACATAAACATGTGTACAGAACAACACAAATAACGTTTCGGTAGGCAGCCTTTGTCAAACATAAAGTGAACTACACAAAGGTAACAAAGAGGAGACTATTCGGATCTCTAAGGGGTGACGTAAGCAACGTTTAAAAAAATGGGCTATCCTCCTAATTACGGCCACATATTATGGCGGCCAAACACACACCCTGACAGGGCCTCATTAGGTCATGTGTTGTAAACATTCAAAATTGAACTCGAAAATAATGAGGAACGAAAAAAAGGGAAAATTACGAAATTGCGACAATTGAGGCTTTTATATCTGAAAATAGTGTCACAGAGATTGCAAATAGTGCCCAAAAATCTTCTTTTTGTGGCGCCATTGAAACTAGGCTAAATATGATCGGTGCCGCATTGGTAACGCAGTTTTCACAGCCGAGAGTAACTCCCGCACCGCTACGCTCGGCGCAGATAGGGAGCTTAACTAGATAGCTGGGACTCACGAACAAATAAATTGGAGGAAGTTGCAGGAGATGCGGTAGCTCCTACTCGGGTGTCCCAGCCATGTAGTTTAGGCCACCCCCTTCCCCCCATCCACGCCGCGCGTGGAATACGCTGGGCGGTGAGTTTAATCGGAAAAACACTATCGCTAACCTGCGTCGGAGCGCGTAGTCTTCCTGTCATGTGGCTATTGTCGTGTGTATTGTTGCGTTTCTCGAAATTGTCGACGGTCGGTAATCCTTGTTTTGCCGCGATGTGTTCGTCGAGGAAGTCCGCAATTTACCTGTGAGGCCCTGTCAGGGTGTTGTTTTGCCGTCATAATATGTGGCCGTTATTCGGAGGATAGCCAAAATATGTGATGTAGAGTGAATGAAATAATATAAATGTTGGCTAAAACAAAAATACAGTCGCAAAAAATAAAAAGTAATATTGTTAATGTATAATATAATAGTAGGAATAAAATAAATTAAACTGTTAATGATAAATAAATGATACTGATAAGAGATAGAATAAAGTAATAATATGATATAAAAGAAAAGAAGAGAATTAAAATTTAAAATGGGATAATAGTAAAATGGTTTAGATCAAGGTATGTTGGATATTGATATCACTTGGACTAAGAACACCTAGGTTGTGGATGAGGCGATTTCGCAAAGCGAGGTGCATGGTATGATCACTAGAGCAAGATTTTAATGCTGTGACATATATATCATCTTTACCTCTGTAGTCAGAGCTGTTAAAATGGAGAGGGATTGGTTTAAGTGTATTCTTGTCAAAATCGGAGAGGTGTTCCCGGAAATGATCAGCTAGCTTCCTGCCAGTTTCTCCAATGTATGCCTTGTTGCATTTTTGCAGATAAAAAGGAACATACATAGTCGTAATATGGAAATTCTAAAACTGTGTAATTTAGTGAGCGAATTCTTCATGCTGCACACAAGAATACATTATGGTTCAGCATCTGGGTCGTACGGGATTTCCCGTCAGCATGTGTGCAGCCCCCTCTGGTGTCGATCAATGACTGGCATCTCCTGGGCTGCCCACACTCCCTAGAGTGCCTGGAAGAGGTCGCGACGATTGGCTAGAGCAAAGTCTCAATGACAAACACATCTATGCAGCTCATCCAAAAGATGCTCAGTCACACATGTCTGCAGGCATGATTTGCCAGTGGGTGAGAATGTTGGCAGTCAAAAACTGTGTGGTCAACTGTGAGAATGTTGTCTGGCATCGTCCTTTGAATAACAGGCCTTTCAGCACCTTGAAATCCAAGGACACAGAATTGAAGAATTTCACTGACACATCGTTGCGCATTCAGGTGTCCTTTAGTGTGCACCAAATGGCTCCTTCCATTGTAATTGTTCAGTACCCATGAAGATGAAGAAGATAATTTTGGTGTTGGCGACGCGTAAGGACAGGTTCTCATTAAGGTGGTCATGCCTAAAGTACAGCGTCATGCAGTCTAATCCCAAAAATTTGATCAGAAACATGATGTCCTGGAAGCAATGACTGGCAGGCGAGGAAGCTATTGTAAACCTGTTTCTGAAGTGACAAAGTCGGGAAAAAAAAATAATAAACGATCCATCTACTGCTGTTGTCCCTCTGATTCATCCACTAAGTCTGTCTTAAGTCAGCGGCTTGGAACTGATGCCAGAGTCGACATGTTACTCTGATGCACGTTTAGATGCCCTGCAACCTGACTTAAACTTGCAGTCGGCTAATAACATTGTTCCTTAGATTTATCGGTGGAGACACCATACATGTCTGTTAGAAAATTAAATGAATTTTTTTGTAGCGTTACCCTTTAATAGAGTTTCAGTTCCTTTTTCATTGAAAGTTGTTCACATCAAATTGTTTTGTTTTCTCTTGCTCGCATCATGAGTTATGTTTTTTTTTAATTGGTCATGAACACGATTGACCACTACGTTGTAAAGATTTTTAAAAATGAACACAGTTCACGCTAATATGTCTATTTGAAACTGTAAACAACATTTGAGTCTGCTTTATACATACCCCAGCATGAAATTTCACTTAAAAACTAATGAAAACGAGTCACTAGATAACCAAACGCTTTTTTTTACAGTATAAATCATATTGTCATATATGAAAATGAATCAAGGACGGTTGCATTTTCAGTAAATATCAGTAAATAAACAAAGGTCACCATGACGTAGTGGTTAACCACCTGCTCTCTGCTTTGAAAGTTTCAGATTCTTAAGGTTCATGCGTGCCTGTATTTGGAAGATTTATAGGGTTTTTGGCTGCAACTACAGAGTCTGTTCTTTATGCAACACTCTGCAAACGACCAGTTACTCTGCACAGAGAAATAAGCCATGTGGAGTAATGAAATTGATCCTTTTGACTTTTATTCTTTTTAAAAAAAAAAAGTCATACCGTCTCCAATTTGGCTGCAGTGTATCTACTGATAACTGTGGAAATATTCCATGGTGAGGTCACAGTCTTTTGCAAAGTACAACTCTCGTACTGCTGTCTGAAAACCACAGGATGGGTCTTTTTCCAGACCTTCCACCGTAGGAATTGAACCGTGCTAAACGTTGAAGCTTGCATTGTGAAACCATTTGACTGGTCTCTAAGCAACAGATCTGCACTATGAATCCACTCATCATGTTGAAGGTCCTTTGTAGAACATCGCTCTCATTACAACCTTTCTGAAAGAAACTCGACCTCTCACCAGATCTCCCGCCTCATGCTCTTTCTTACTCAAGGTGTCACTTATAGAATGTGTCAATTGTCATGCTGGTCAGTCAGCTTCAATGATAAGTTTCTTAGGATAAAACTTTATAGTAGTTTCCCACGATTCCACGATGAATTTGGTTTCTTTGAACTCCAACGTAAACCTTCTGTCTGTTCACAGAGCATAAATGGAATATCCTGGCCGTCCAAGCAAAATGTAAGCTTCAAACAAGACGCGTGTCTGGTCACGTTCAGCAAGAGAACCAAGGAGCATATATCAGCACAGACAGACTGTCTACTGGCATACGTCACAGATGGGATCAAATTCCCCATCAAACAAACCTTTCTGATTGATTCCCAAGACGCGCTGAAAGAGTGTCCTCGAGCTAAAGTCTATCTGGTGTTTGTTGATTGCCAAGCTTTGAATGTAAATGATGCTGCTGTGGTTAGGGACGCTGCTGATGCTAATGCTGGCTCCTGTGGTGGTGGTGGTGATACTGGCAGTAACGATGCAGAATCAAGGAAGGAGCATGAACAGGATTTTGATTTCCAGATGACGTCATTAAGACTCCTTCATTTATCTGGTGGTAAGTATAATATAAAGAAGTTTCAAAACTTAAGGTTTGTCTGATGAATCTGTTCTTTCTTTTTTCACCGAGCTTTTCCAGCTCATGTGGATATTCTTCATCATCATCTGCATCTTATCACTATAGGAACATTAGCAATAAAGACTTTGCCAGCGTAGTTTAAAAGAGAGATACCGGCAGTATTAAATACAGTCGGCCGTGACCGGTACCTCCTGCTTCCTGTGTTGTGTGGAAGCTGTTCAGCAGTTCTGGAATATCATCTCCAGAGCACAGACCTTGACATGTTGAAATGGAGTACAGGCTATTGCCCAGGCAGCAGCCCCCCCCCCTCCCCCCCCCCACCTCCCGTTCCACCACACCCCGCTAAGTCGCTGGTGATACCAAGGGAAGTGCAAGTGCCAATACAGCTTGGCACCGAAGAGATTGTAGGAATTGCTGAAGCAGCAGGGTAAACACTGTTGAACTGCCTTAGGAGTTCCAGCTCCAGATTTTTTCTTGGGGTTTACTCCCGAAGTGCTTTTCCTAAATCAGGTATTGCCACTAGGCAGTGAGCATTTAACATCAGAGTTCTTCTCCTCCTATGTGAGCTGCACGCTGTGTTGACGAGCCTTACCCACTGGAAGCATCTGGTTATAGAGCCATGAATTAGAAGAAAAAAAAAAAATAAAATGGCAAATCCAAGAAGCACTGTCAGGTGTAAAAAGTAAAGGACCTTTTTCCACGCCTTTCGAGGTACTTAGCATATAGAGCTAGACCCATATTTTTTAGACCTGGCACTCTACCTGGTACCCATTTGAAACTGGGTCAAGCTGGGAGAATCTAGCCACTACACCACGCCGCCTCCTCTGTTCCACTGTATAACAGTTAAATTGGAAGAACATTACAGTTATGGTGTATCTAGCAGACTTATGTGTTTGGATTAGTTTATTATACCCAGTGATATAACATTTATTTACATTTGAAAACAAATCTTCTCCAGCTCACGTAATCCTGGTGCTGATGAATGAATACGGTTCACAACAACTTGCTGACCATGCCCTATACAACCCCAACTTACCTCTCTTCCAGTCCTACGATATTCTACAAGAACTGGCCTCCAGTGGTCACGTACTCAGCATATGGAAGGATTTCAGCCCACATCAGCTCAGCTATGTCAAAAAGATTGGCCGTGCAGGTTTCAATATTAAGGGGAAATGATTTGCTCGATAAACAAACTATTTGCTGTTGGGATAAACATAAACTAAAATGTTTTTTTATGAATGTGATCGAAAAATGTCTTTCGTTACCAGGTATTTGTTTTGCTTTTGCAATAAACGTGTATAAGTAGAAAAAACAGTCATACAAGTCATATTTTTACTGTGTGTTTGCCCTTAAAAGGGTGGTTAGCACATTGTGGTTTACAGCTAGGTTGTGATGTCTGTATTTTTCGGCCCAAAAACATCAAATTTTAGCGAAACCGTAATTATGTTTTTTTTAACGAAATGTTTAGAGACAGTAGGTTCCCCTCTTTCCGTTTATAGTAAAAGTAAAGTAAAGGACCATTTTCCATGCCTTTAGAGATACGGGGCATAAAGGACTAGACCTATATTTGAATACACCAGTCGGCACCGGTGGATGACTTGGACAACATCATGCTGGAGGGTGTAAAGTACTAGATCTGAATTTCATAGAGCAATTAGTACTACATGGATGACAAGGTCAGCATCATGCGGGACGGTGTAAAGTACTAGACCTGTATTTCTTGACCAATCACTACTCCCTGAGTGTTATAAGCAGCAACATGTGGGAGAGTGTAAAGTACTAGACCTGTATTTCATAGACCAATCAGTACTCCCTAGGTGTTATGGGCAGCAACATGCGGGACGGTGTAAAGTACTAGACCTGTATTTCATAGAAAAATCAGTACTCCCTAGGTGTTATGGGCAGCAACATGTGGGACGGTGTAAAGTACTAGACCTGTATTTCATAGACCAATCAGTACTCCCTAGGTGTTATGGGCGGCAACATGCGGGAGAGTGTAAAGTACTAGACCTGTATTTCATAGACCAATCAGTACTCCCTGGGTGTTATGGGCAGCAACATGCGGGAGAGTGTAAAGTACTGGACCTGTATTTCATAGACCAATCAGTACTTCCTAGGTGTTATGGGCTGCAACATGCAGGAGAGTGTAAAGTACTAGACCTGTATTTCATAGACCAATCAGTAGTCCCTAGGTGTTAAGGGCAGCATGATGCGGGATGGTGTAAAGTACTAGACCTGTATTTCATAGACCAATCAGTACTGCTTGGGTGTTATCGGCAGCAACATGCCGGCTGCTTTACTGCATATGACTCAGGCCCTCAGTCCCTTTTTGGGATAAGTGAACCTGGGAGCCAATGATGTTTTTAGACAAAATCTCTAGAAGAAGAGGAAAGGCACCAAAATACATTTTTAATCATGGGGTGTTTTATAGCTATCCGCGAGGTCGAATCTCTAGACCAATAAGAAGAAAGTCGTGAATTTCTCTGCTTCTTTGATGACATCACATTGCAACAACAACAAAAAACAGTTACAACTGTTCATTAGTCATTAACTTTTTCAGTCCCAGCAGAGGCCCAAGGAATAGTACAGAGAAATGTGTATAATTGGCACATCTTGCATTTACTGAACTTTGAGGTAGAAACCTATGAAAGTATGATGCATTCTTTGGGACTGAAAGAGTCTACAATCAGGAAAGGGTGTTTCTCTACATCAAGGACAGTAATCACTAAATACAAACGGAGCTGAGAATTAAACTGATTTTTTTCCCTTTGACCATTAAAATTAAAAAGTTGTGTAGGTTACTTTACCAGAGAGAGCAATGTTACGTAATGAAATTATAAAACATCATGGTGAGCCCACAGTTTAAAAAGAATCTATTTTTGCAAACCCAGACCCCAAGGAGGGAATGTAACATACCCATTATATCTACAGAATATGGGTCTAACACTGTATGCTTCATGGCGTGAGAAGCATCCTTCACTGAAAACTAGTCATGTCAGCAGGTCCTCTACAGGAGGTTGCTCTTGTCAATACACACCTGAAACTCTCTCTTCCTCTAGCCAATTCTCCAGGTACTTTCACAGCCAATACATCTTCAATGTCTTGTATCCACTTTCACTCAGGTCTGCCTCTACCTCATTTTCTAGAAATTGTACACTCCATCAGCACTCCCCCCAGGCCACCATGAACTTTAAATGGTCAGAATGCCTCAGCTTTCAGGACAGAATGCTGTTTATAACCCAATTTTCCTCATTGCTCAGATCACACAGGGTGTTTCTTCTTCTTTTTGGTCTAGAGTATTCTAACAATCTTTCTGTAGCATTATATAGCATTACAGTTCAAAACTCTCCCTAATGATGAGTCCATGACTCACATCCATAAATTGCTACAGACAAGATGCATGATCTCAAAATGTTTACTCACCTGCAAGCACTGTGCCGTAGCTTACAACTAACACCCCATCAATTTCATTTTAATAATTTAATACCTGCCAATTATACATGTGCCAAAGACAGTACTGTCCCTGTCCTTGCTAGCTTCATGTTAGTTTTCATTTTATACTTATTTTTATTTGTATTGTCTTTATGTTATTTCTTTGATACCAAAAGTGTATTGAGTTTATGTAATATTGTAAATAAATGTTTAGAATGCACTTGACAGCAAACATGCTGAATATTAATAAACATTTAAGTAACAAAGACTAACTGTGATATTTGTTTTATGTATTCGGGGTATATTTTTTAACGATCTTAATATAGTAGGGGACAGGCTAGTAAACATATTGTTTCTCTTACAGTGAAATTATCATCCTGATCAAGTGATGATGAACGACGGCTCGGGTGATCATGCCCCACACTAACCTGTGATCTTCAAAAGCATGCATCATGTTCATGTGCAGTGAAATTTATACAAGAGACAAAACTGCTGATATAGACAACTTATTTCAGGCGAAAGAAGAAGAATGTGCTGATGCACCTCCTTGCCATGATAAAGCGTGTTAACAATCTTTTTGCCTTGTCTTCCATTGTCTCTTTTTCCATAGATCTTTCTAGTGGTCACAATGTGTTCTAGTTTCTACTCATAACGTGACCACAAAATGATGGACTGTCTCTTTCTTTTATCTTTTTCAATCCTTCTGTCAGAAAACATATATCAGGAGACTGATAACCTTTAAGAAAGTTGTGATGCAGTCTATATCATCTTGTGTACCATACAGTTGTTTCTTTTTTATGGTTGGAACAGGCCAGATTATGTCTCTGTTGTCAGTGTACAGGTGACAGTGTTGGAGCATAGGCTCAGCATTTTCATGTGCCATGCTGCAGGGACACATCTCAGTATTTTGTACACGGAAAAGTTTGAACATTTGTTGACAAAGTCTGTTGTGTCCTGTCCTTAGTCTGAATATAATACACTGTGCATCTCTAGAAAGGCAATGAATAGAATCTTGAAAAGAGAATTTGGTGTGTATCCAGCCACCTTTCTTGGATACTAGATAGTATGATTGTCTTATCAAAAGAGAAAGCATACAGAGGTACCTGGGTATCACTTTCGATAGAAGCCTGTCCAATAGGAATCACGTGGAGGCAGTTGCGGTGAAATGCCAAAAAAAGACAGTGCTCTCAAGATTATGGCAGCAATGGACATGGAACAAAGAATGCTGTTCACAATGTTCCAGCAAGTGATCCTGTCAGTGATAGATTATGGAATTCGAATGCTTACCATATCAAACAGTCAGCTGATGAAACCTGAATACATACAGAATGAAGCCATGTGGGTAATTCTGGGATGAACAATAAATACCCCAGTAGTATGTAAGCAATATATACTTGCACTGCCTACTAATGCAGATAGGCTCAAAGTTCTGCAAGCAAAGTTATACCATCTCTTGCATAAAGCCCTGGGTAGATCTAAGGGTCACAGACTGAAAAGAGGAAGGTTTTGGATGGCGCAACCTGAAGATACACAATCAGACGTGTGCAGGCTCTTTAAATTTGTGCGAGGTGAGGGGTGAGGTCAAAGTGTCCGAGCAAGGTGTGCAGGGTTATCACTTTAGGTCGTGAGTGCAGGGACTGGCCAGCTGGCGCTGCAGAATCAGAAGTTTAACAAATGATTCATGATAATTCCGCCCAAGTGATGTGGTTATACAGATGGCTCTGTGTTAAGGGGCAGATGATGTGCATGGGGGTTTCTAGCAAAGGTGAAAGGACATCACTTAGTGCAACAAAGTTTGGCATGTTTGAGAATGGAGGTGGAGGCAGTCACTGCTGCCTTCTGCTGGCTTGACAATCAGCTGTAACGGATGCCGTGATTGTCACTGTCTCACAAATCATGCTGAGAAAGGTGGAGACAGGTATACTCCATGCAGAGTGGCAAGCATCACTTCAGAGGTCCCGGGTAGTTAGTATCCTTTGAATATTCTCTCCAAGTCATGCCGGTGTGTTAGGAGATGAGCAGGCAGATAGACTGGCCCTTCTGCACCACTTGGTGGTAAATTGATGTATGACAAGCTCGATGTTGTGGGGCCCTCTGGGAGCGAATGAACAGTGCCGAAGCGCAAACAGATCATTATGGTCTGAGGAGAATTGCGCAGGGAATCTGGCTGATGCTCAACATTCAAGGGAAGGGCGAGACGGATATACAATCAGACAGTTACTGGTGCCATCGGAATTGGAACTCTTTGCTGCTAAAAATGGGGACAGAGCGCTTATGGGGGTGTCCCGCGTGCTATGATGTTGATTCTAAATTCAAAATTCTGTCTTAGTCTCTTGGTGGGTTACTATTTGGTTGTACCATGTAACAGAGTAACTACTGCTTCTTGCCAAACTGTTCACTTTTTCATTGCATTCCAAGCCACAGTAACCTGGAATCCACAGCATTACAGACTGTTCTACTGAAGAACCTAGGTGAATCAGCTGTTGCGTCAAGTCTACAAACTGAGTGTCTTTTGGGTAAAAAATTGCTTGTAGAACTGATTTAGAATTAGTCAAAAAGACCACTCTGCTATATTTGTTGTGCTTTGGTCCATTCAGGAAAGAACATGCCACCAGAAGTGCATCTGCCTCTGCTCTGTAATTGGAAGAATATGAACCTGTTGATATGCTTGGTTGATTTTTAAACCATTTGGGCATTCAATGTATACTCCTCCTCCTCCTCCATCTCTTACTGCTCTCTTGGCTGAACCATGACCGGCTCCAGCTGATGTGCCATGCTGCTGACATCACTGGCTCAGGCTAACAAAGGGTTAACACAGCGGTTCTCAAACAATAAATAAACTATCTTTGACAGTGGCGAGAGAAGACAACTTAAATGTTAACATCTAAGTATCTATATGCCTTCTTTATTAATTTTACAATTTTTAGTCGACTTTTCTTGATTTTTGCACCCAGTTTATGAACCATTGTGTTAGCGCATCGATAGCCTGACCCAGTGACGTCAGCTGGAGCCAGTCCTGGCTGAACCATCTGTGTCTCTGATTTTTGTGTGATGTTGTCTTTAGACCTTGACCTCTTTTAATACATCCAGGCTGCTCTTTTTTTTTTTGCTTTGCTTTAAATTTTAAGGATTCTTTGGTAAAACCATCTCTGAAAGCTCTAGAAATTGTAGAGCTTGTTTATTAACTGTCAAGATTTCTTAGCTATATGTTAAAACTGGTTCTATACAGCATACAAGAATTCTTTATCTAACCTCCAATGACATGGATTTTGCCTGTCACATTCTGTTCTTTATCTCTGTTATACATTTTCTTTATTATGTTATCAAAGTGCCTAGATACTAAAATTTCTGTAAACTGAAATACTTCTGCCATGTTAAATGCCACTGGTTTGGAGAGAATGGTAATGGAGGGTAAGAGAAGGCAGGGAATGACCAGTACAACAGCAGACACAGGATACCAAGGATACCCTCAGCATGTAGGTTAATGAGGTAGGAAAGCTGGCAAAGAACTGAGTGGCTTTCAGCATACCATGAGAGCAACATCTGCAAAGCACAAGCTACATGATTACGATGATGATGATTAGTTGCATCATTCATATATGACCCCACCATTCACCTCAGTGAAGGACTGACGACACAGCATTGTTTGTATGTGACATATCCTGGCTGTGCCAGCTACTGCTGACAGATATAGAATACTGCAAGCTGGGTACTGTCTCAGAGTTGCAAGTGATGCAGAACATATCCTAGGGAATTAGGCACTGTTCAGGGTAACAAACTTAAGATAAGACAGATCCTAGATAGCCCAGACTGAAAAGACAACCAACAGGGACTACAATATTAAAGAGATTAGCTGAGCAGATGAATGGGTAAAAGCACTGAAGGGTAGAGATGAGCCACATACTGTGCTAATAATCTTGGTACAGGAGCACAGGGAATGGATGCTTGTTCTTTCAAGCACGGAGGTTCAACAGCTGACAGAGGACAACTTCAGGCCAAGAGTGCTGTGAAAATGACTCTACTCTGATAACCCCAGAAATCACTGGTGACAGTCACTGGAGCTACAGAGTGTGTGCACTATGTAGCCCTTTAAAATGAGTGGGTGTGGGCCCCATGGGATAAAAAATGAAGTTGATCCTTTCAAACATACACAACATTATTCAAAGAGAAAAAATGACTATAGTTTATTATAAATATATCAACATACAAAACAAATACAAAAAACACTGGTCCACATAAAGCGCAGTGTTGAAAAAAATAATAACAAAGCCTTCCATAAAACAAATCAAACATACTTCTGGCAAATAAATGTCTTGTACTCTTAAAAGTGTACTCTTATTTTGTAAAAAGAAGAACCATTCTCAAGATGGCAGTTCTGCTGCTGTCTGGTCTCTCATCACTGCTTTGTGCAGGCAGAGTCAAAAGGAAGCTGTCACATTTTACCCAAATTAAAAGTGTGGCTTACAGTGCTTCTCTTCAGTGATCAATGTTCGCTAAGCATATATTCTGCCAAGGGCAACAATCAGGATCATGTGATTGTGGGCTTCACCGGTGTTCCATCTTTGTCTTGACAAGTCACTTTTCAGCAACAGATTGTTTTTTTTGTTTACGTTTTTTTTGTGTGTTAAACTGATAGTACCGTGGATATCTTATATTTCTTTGGATCTCATAATTAAAACAAAAAACATTGTCTTTCAGGCTTGTGTTCTCAGCACTCTCCTTTATGGCAGTGAAACTTGGTCAATCTATTTGCACCAGGAAAGATGGCTAAATAGCTTTCACATGCGATGCCTAAGAAGAATACTTGGCATTAAGTGGCAGGAGAAAATCACAAACACTTAGGTACTGGAAAGTGCAGGTATTACAACAGTCTTTTCCATGCCCAGTCTACATACAAAGGCTCAGATGGCTGGGTCACACCTGGAAAATGGAGGATGGTAGAGTCCCTAAGGACATCCTTTATGGTGAATTAAAGACAGGAAAAAGATGTCAAGGCAGACCTCTACTACGTTATAAAGATGTGTGTGAGCAGGACATGAATGATACAGGTATTGAGGTGGACTCAAGGGAACAAAATGCAATGGACTGTGTTGTGTGGAAAGGGCATATCAGGAAGGGAATGAGAGTGAAGGAAGAAATGATTTCAGAAAGGATGAGAGCTGAGCATCTTAAAAAAAACCGGATTAAACACAAATGTTGACAACAATGGTCCTGAAATCCCATGCTATCATTGTGGAAGACTTTTCTTGACACGGGCGGGTTTTGCTAGTCACACTCGCCATCGCCATGGGCTGTGAGTCTCATGTCTCCTCAAAGCGCCTTATAACACTATCATCTGGAAAGACGGAAAGGTGCCAATCAATCTTTGGATCTCAGTTAAAAAGATTATTGCATTTCTTCATCTTGTTTAGTTCTGAGTAATCACCTGATGATATACTGTGAAATATGTTGGGCAATCCCCCCGGTTCCGGTTCAGGGCCTCCTTGGGGGAGGAAGAAGGGCATGCAAACAAATCCAGTGCCCTCTACAAAAAGTTAAAAGCATCTCATAAAAGGTGAATAATGAGATGTTTGCTGAGACTGGATGTGCTCGGCTGACTGAAAGATGCAGACCCCAGCCTAGCTGTAAACTAACACTTAATGTGCCTAACACCTTTTTAAATATGAATGCAGAAGAAGTCAGGCAAACAACTGCAATCTACTGGTTATGTCTTCTCTGTTTAAAATTTAAAATGTGGTCTTTTTCTTTTTTAAACTGCCTCTTTACCATATCCTCTGTTTAAAAAAAAAAAAAAAAAAAACTAAATTTGCACTGATAATTCTCAACAAGAAACCGCAAAATATCATAGGCAATAATTTGTGAAAACTACTGTTTGCATCTTCTTTGTACCTAGCTAAAGGCGTATTCTGTTTTAAAACAGTCCCTTTACCATATCTTTTATTCCTAAAAGTTAAAATTCTGCTGCCCTACTCCAAAAATAAATGGAAAAATGTGTTAGACAATAAAACACTACAATCTGTGATTTGTCTTCTTAGTTCAAAATGAGAAACAATCTGCCTTGCACTAGTCCCTTCATCATGTTCTTTGTTCTTAAAAATTAAAATTCCACTCTCCACCCCACGAGAAATAGTTTTTAAAAAATGTCAGGTGATTAACTGCCTAATCTGTTATTGGTGTCCCTTAGTTCAAAATTAAAGATGTATTCCGTCTGTCAACAGTCGCTTTTTCATTTCGTCTGTTCTGAAAGTTAAAATCCTGTTGCCGTACTTCCAACAAGAAACAGCAATATATGGCAGGCAAATAACACTGCAGTTTGAAATGTTGTCTCCTTTCTTAAAAATTAAAGACATAGCCTGTCTTTCAACAAACTCTTTACCATGATCTTTGTTTTTAAAAGATAAAATGACAGTTTCCTAATCCCAACACACGTCATCCTTTTTGAGAGTTTTCTGTATCTGTTTCATATCCCTGAGCATGAACAGTGCAGGTTTACCCAGTGCAGACTGCCCGATTGGCTTGTTACAACTATGAGGTTTTGGTTTGGCTATGTTACTAGTATGAGCATGGTATTGGCTATGTTTTACGGGTGCTGATTGAGGTCTTTTTGATTTTTCACTCCTTTTCACTGGTTGTGGTTGAATCTTTTTGATTTCATCCACCTGTAAATAATAAAATACAAGTAACATTAGGAATGAGAATTAATCTGAAATTTGAAAAGCAGCTTGATAAATGAAAGACATAGTTAAGTGTGTATTCTCTATAAGACATTACAGTATCAATCACATAATTTTTTGGCTGTTTGGATTTATTAGACAAATTTATGTTCACCTACTGACAGTAGTTTGCCATTGCTCTCAGAATGGTCTGCTCTCAATACCATTGTCAAAATTAATGCATAGCAGTCTGCTCCCAAATCTGCTGCAGCTGGAATCAAACTAAGTATCTTGGAATTACAAAGTGCATTTGCAACACCTAGGCCACGGACGTTAATTTAGACAAAGACAGAGACACATCACAAACATCAGCGTGCTGCACTGTTCATAAATCACATGATGGGAAGTCAATTTCTCTCTTTCATTCCATCCTGCGTATTCTTGCCAATATCTTAGTTAGTATCTGCTCCTGCCCCTGAGGCCTTTAACAACAAAGTTCATCTTAGACATCCTTGCTTCCTTAGTCCATTTTAGTGCCTGTTTTTTGCTTCTTTGTCTTTTCAATCGAGATGTAATATCCAACAAAGCTTTATCTAATATTTTTAGAATTAAGCAACTGTCTTCCACATCTTTTTCTGGCTAGTATTCATTTCCTGTTTAGGTTCATTTCCTCTATCAACAAGTGCCTCAGAACTTAAACTGGCCGGGCAGGCATGTGGATTTTTCTTGGGCATACCTCAGTTAAGTGATTTTATGTAGTCTAGTTTGTAAATATAACACTGTCAATTCATACCATGTGCCGATGAAGGTTTTCTAGCCGCAGCATTCACTTGTAATTTGTGGTTGTGGTAATGTAAAGCTGAGTAATTCTACTTTTCATTTAGTTTGATATTTTGTTATCTCAATGCTGATAGAGATGTTTGACGATCTCTCTGGCACACCTCTACACCCCAAGGTAGAAGAGGAGCGACTAAGTAAAAAAAAGTAAGTACTAAGTCATCTCAAAATGTGCCCAGTATATCGCACACATCATTCAAGCTGGTTTTTATTTTTGGTAACAAACATAAAGTTATAATTATCAGTTTGACAGAGTACAACCAAAATGAGAGACAGAACAGACAGTGTCAGAGATATGTTGCAGCCAAGTTTTATTATGGAGACAAAATCTGATTGACTGGATGGACAAAGAATAATTGGTGCAAACCTTTTTGTGGTGGTGCCTGATCCTTGATATCTGCTGACTTTTAATTTTCATACTCTGTACGAGACTGTCCAGCTCTTCCTCCAACATTCTCTTGACCCCCGGATCTTTGGTCACCTGCAGCTGATCCACAAGCTCCTGGTGCTTGCTGTGGAGAGACGTGTGCCTTTTGTAAATATCATGGACATCTGCAGAGGCAAGGTTCTGAAAACTCTTGCAAAGGTTAAATAGCATCAAGAACAACTGGAAGAAAAGAATAGCAATGTGCACAGCATATTAGAAAGAGCAAATGAAGATCTTTATATCTCTTCCAAAATACTTCAAATTAGTGACTTGAGGAGCAGAAGATATATTCTTTGAAAACAGAACCATCAAACCGCTAATTTCACAGTCCATGATCCATATGACTTTGGGGTTTTTTTCTGGGTCACTGGGGCAAAAAGATTCTGGGTCTATGCTAAACTAGGAGACTGAAAATAAAAGATTACTACTTTTATTTTGTAATTTTCAGTAAAGAAATCTTTCTGTAATCATCACCAATCAGCGGGTTTTTTAGAATGTTGCTCTCTTCCCGGCTTGCCTGAAAGTCTGCGTCTCTAGCCAATTGCCCTGCCCCATGTGCTTTCATAGCCAGTGCTTCGGTGTCTTGTATCTAATTCTGTGAAGGTGGGCCTCTGCCTAGTTTTACAGAAACTGTACCCTCCAACACATTTGTTTCTCCAGGGGACCATGACCTTTAACTTAGCCAAAATACCTCAGCTTGTGAGACAGAATAGTGTTTAAGAGTCAGTTTTCCTTGATGTTCTGACCATGTAGGATGTTTTTCTTCTTCTTGGTCCCTGATATTCTTAGAATTCTTTAAGTAATAAAGGATTCACTTCTTTCTGCTGTGTACAATTCTTACTAGATAACGACTTCATAAACATTTTGTTCTGCTGCAAAGGATGGGCTACACAAATAACAAAAATGTTTAAATCTTCAACAGTTCTGGCTGAATTACATAAACACACCTGCACAAATGTCCAAATTCATCTTGTAACTGAATCATAAGGTCACTTAGATCATGATCAACACTTGCTGCACTTGAAGCAGTTGAAGAGGCACTCTCTGATCTTTGAACATCTCCAGCTGATGGCACGTGCGAGCAAAGGGCAGCATTGTGTTGTTTCATCATGGCCAGGACTTTTTGTACATTGGCTCCTAAAGCATGGCTAGGACCTGTAGACTGGCACCAAAGAAAATCTTAGACTTAATCAAATAAAATAAAACAGCCAATTGTTTCTCTTAAAGTTTTCCAGTTCTTAAGTATGCCAGCTGTCATTAAGGTCGTCAAATATCAAGTTAATCAGTGTGATGATTCTGTTGTTACTTTCTAGTTAGACATCTAGAAGACACTGGTGTCCTCTCATCCACTTGTTAGATACACACCTACATTGATTAGACACCAATTGAATGTTCTATTACTTTACTGTGGTTCCGACAAAAGTATTGTCTAGTTGCTGTCTTTTGTTCTCACTCGTCATTTTAGGATCAATCATCAATCGTTACATTACATGCACACTGTGCTCAACATGTTGTTACCTTGCATTCCATGCATTCTATTTATACGAAGGACAGGTGAAGGACTTGCATCTCCAACACAGTGCATCAATTTAAAATAGCATCTGCTCAGCCATTCCTGCTCAGATATAAGGAACTTCTCAACGCTGTCAACAGGCACACTGGATAACACGTCATTTATCTCGCAGAACTGGATCCTTCACTCCAGCTGTCAAACACCAACTGATTCTACCTACTTTCTCACCTTCAAACCCCTGCTCATGCCCTATGGGTTTTTCACTTGTAACTGTTCATCCAAGCATGGAATTTGTGCACGTCTCTCTCTCTCTCTCTCTCTCTCTCTCTCTTTTTTAACTGCCCCTTAACTCTATTTCATCATTGGGGACCCTTGGGGATTTCCACCTCCTCACTACAATCAGCTGCTTTTAATTTTTACCAGTTGTCATCAAATTCATCACTTGTCATCAAGTCTGCCAGTTATCAAGTTTACTACATTGTCGTCAGGTTCACCATTTTATCATCATGTTCATCAGTTTGTATCAAGTTCACTGCTTGTCATCAAATATATCAGTTGTCATGAAGTATTTCAGCTGTTATCAAGTTCACTATTTGTCATCAAGTATACCAGTCATCATCAAGCATATAAAAAATAACAAAAAAATGACAATCAACATGCTTTACAGAGAGACCTAAACACACTTCAGCAAACCAAGGTGTGAAGAAAAGTCACCGGCATCAGAAGGGAGACGCACTGCAAACACTTGATAATAGTCAACTAGAATGTCTCTTCACTGAAACCAAAAAGGCAAATGAGGCAGACAGAGATTAAAAAATATTTGAATAAGAAACTTCAGGAAATAACAATCAAAATTTAGAGGACATAAAGAAAGCTGAAAGAGATGCCATAAGACAGGATGGCTTGGAGGGAATTGATTGAAGGCCTTATCCTCCAATGGGGGATTCAGGAAAGAAAAAAGTGTGGAGGAGGAGAAGAAGAAGAAGAAAATAATAAGAAGAAGAAAATAAAAGTTAACTACCTTCCCAGCCACAAAAGGGATCTCTGCCAAATTGAGTCTGTAATGTCTCATAGGTTGTCCTCTACAAATCCCCACAGCAGGATCACCACCTCGGGCAACCTTTTTCTTCTTCTTTGTTGGTTTCTTTGTCTTCAGTGTCTGAGTGGGCACTGCCTTAACACTTTTTTGTGTGGGCATAGTCGGCATTTGATAGCTGGTTGGCATCTGGTAACTGGTTGGCATTTGATGGCTGGTTGGCATCTGGTAACTGGTTGGTATTTGATGGCTTGTTGGCATCTGGTAACTGGTTGGTATTTGATGGCTGGTTGGCATTTTGTCATAGTGGGTTTCTGACTCCAACTAGTAGAATAAAAGTTACAGAGTGATGTGTTTGAGAAAAATATATATTTTTTTAACAGAATTTTTAAAAAGCCAAACTTCACTGTGGAGATGGAATCCAATTTTGAATTTCTTCTTCCTGTGATTATTTCCTTGATTTAAATAGACAAAATCAATTAAGATAAAACTGACCTCTTTTGGAGCTCCTCTTTAGTCCAATATGGCTTTTATATAGTGATGACTCAATGGGCGAGAATTCCCTTATTAATGGGTTGTATAAGTGACGATCTTGCAGGACAATTATATGATTTATGGCTAATGCTGTGGCAACTTTTTAAAAAAATTAGTAACCACAGAAATGAGATGTCTGAGAAGGGCTGGAGGAGTGACCATAAGAGATAAGATCAGGAATGAGATCATAAGAGAAAAAGTTGGCACAGAACCTATTCTGGATTGCATACAAAGACAGCAAGTGAAATGGTTTGCCCACTTAGAGAGAATGCCTTGTGACACCATACCATACAAAGAATACATAGAAATAGAAGAAGGACGTAGAGCACGAGGTAGACCAAGAACAATATGGAAGGATAACATCAGAGAAACTATACAACAGCACGATGTGCCTATGGTCGAGGCGACCAGAAGAGCTAGAAACAGAACCTTATATCTCCCTCGACACCCACAGCGGTAAAAGAGGAAGTGAAGAAGAAAAAGAAGACTGTGGCAACACAGATTTAACAAACAAGCTTATTTAGCCACCGCTACGAGTCTCAATGACAGCAACAAATCAGCAATCTTTGGCTCAAGTTAGGGCATCATGTAATACTGCAGTTTCTGATCTGCCTTCTAGCCCAATTTACTTAAGGATTTTTGGAGGCAGATCTTTAGAGGCAGAGAGTGCTCATTCCTTTGCCTCTATCCCATTTATTATTTCATCCAGTCACCTGTGGCAGTTGAGACCCCCAAACTTCTTCCACTGAATTACCATGGAGAACAAAATCCACCACATGAAGGTTAGGTAGGCTAGAACATGAGAGCTAAAATACACTAATGTTTCCTGAAAAATAACAAAGCTTAAACTAGCAGAAGTCACTGACCTACCTGTTGTGTTTTTTCTTCTAATGTTTTTCTGTGCATATTTTCCTCTTTGATCTTTTTCTCAAGGTCTCTTATCTTAGACTGAAAAAAAAAAAAAATATGCTAGCAACAGGTGAGATTACAATAAACACAGTAGTTAGTTATGCATTCTTAACAGACTTTGCAGAACCAACGCCAGCATAAGCCACTACAGGCTGAGGGACTGGACTGAATGGTTCGATGTGGGATGATGATAATCTGTCGACTAACTAACTAACTCCAGCATATTTCTTGTGTTGTTGTTGATGTTTGTGACTTCGTTAGGCAATTTTATGTCCAGTAGTTTGCCATTCCTCTGTTGAAACCAAATCAAGGTAGTCTGCTACCAAATTAGCCCAAAGCTGGAATCGAACCTACCACCCTAGAAATTAGAAAAGCATTCGCAATGGCCAAGTCACAGATGCTGTTAATAGACCTAATGCAAATGGTATGATTTGTAACATGCGGGGACAATCATGATGGTGGGCGAGGGATATGAAGGGACACATTGGGCATGAAAGTTCATAATGTGGGAAATTTGGCAAGAGACTGAGTGGCTTTCGTGTGTGCTGTGATGAGAGGGACCTTCAGCAAAGGACCTGTTTCATGATGATGAATGTAAATTTACACAAAATGGCTCATGATTTACTGGGTTCAATTTGGGCTTCACTGTCCACCTCTCAGTGGGCTCAGGGTGGCTAATGGAGCCTATGGCCATGTAAGATGATGCTGATCCATTTGCTTCATGGTCTACCTCATGCTCTATAAACAATTCCTCTGCAGGTCATACCAGACAGGCAATAAAATCCTGACATTACTAAGGAGGGCACCCACACCACTGTATTGGTTGGTAGTGCACTATTCAATCATCATCATCATCAGGTGCCTTGCCTACTGGCGTGGGCGATCATGCCTCTCCATAATCCATGATCTCCTGCAGCATGTATCAGTTCGTGTGCCGACACACCTCCATGCCATGCAACAAGACTGTCAAGAATCTTCTCTCGTTGTCTTCCTCTATCCCTCCTTCCACAGATCTTTCCGGTGGTCACAACATGTTCTATTTCCCCTTTTCTCATAACATGGCCAAAAAATGATGACTGTTTCCTTCTGATGTCTGTGATAAGTTGTCTTCTGGCTCCCGCCTCTTTCAAAACCTCTTGGTTGTTATTTTTGGCTGTCCAAGGTATTCTAAGCATTCTTCTGTAAAACCACATCTCTGAGGCCTCAAGAAATTGTTTGGCCTGCCTACCGATTGTCCAGAATTCACAGCCATATGTTAAAATTGGATGTATGTAGCAAGCAAGAATTCTTTTTCTAACTCTTAATGACAAGGATATATTTCACATTTTATAAATTGCAGTTTTTGCCTGTCCGATTCTGTTTCTTATCTCAGTTATGCATCTTCCATCTGATGTTATCCATGTGCCCAGATACTTAAATTTCTGTACTTGTCCTAAAATAACACCATCGACTTTTATTACACATTTAGGATTAATTTGTTTCTTTGATACCACCTATACTTCTGTCTTCCCATTATTCAAACTGAGGCCCATTCTTACACATTCTAACACCATTTCCTGTAGTTCTTTCTCACTTGTTGCTATCAAGACTGTGTCATCAGCATAATGTAAATTCAATACACTATTCAATACATGCATTAAAATCTGTTCTTACTGCATGCCTTTACTAACTACTTTTGCGACGTAGGTGGGGGGTCTCTCTGAACCTGAGGATTCAGGGTCGCAGGACTAGTGGCTGTCATGGACTTTGCAGGTTAGGATCACCAGGACTGTAGGATAGGATTTTATTTTTGTCCTAACAGAAAAAACATCTGCCACCTTACCAATGAGTCCAACCTGAGAGCCCTGGGTTCTTAATCATCAGGCCAGATGCTTCTCTCTTCACTTCACCATGCCGGTCTCTTTAAACTGCTGTTACCCCTAAGATAATCAGGTGCCGTCTCCACAATGAAAGTTGGCTGCAGTGCAACACACTCTGTCTCTCATCCTGGTTGCACACTCTCCGAGACTTCTTCATCCATCACTTGATGCTGTCCTCCCACATGTATTGCTGTTTACCTCATGCTCTCCTGCATTCAACATTTTTATCTCAGTATGGATTTTATAAGAGTGTTATGATGCTGGAGGACTGGCTGGCTGAGTGGTTAGAAAACTGGTCTCTCATAAAAGAGACCTGGGTCAATTAATAGATAAGATAATGGATATTTTCTCTGTGAGGATTAAAAATAAAATCCTAGTCTGACTGTTCACGATGACTGTAATAGCTATGCTTCAGTGTTCAGATTCTATGTCCTAAATGTTAGTTGTGTATCCTTTACATGACACTGCAGAATCAACCCCTAGCATTTATTTGGATGTTTGTGGTTTGAAACATTCATCAGTTTACCAGTTTAAGACTGCTACTGAATGGTCAGCTCTCGATAACAATGTTGAAATCAATGCAAGGTGGTCTACTGCCAAGTTCCCCCCCCCCCCCCCCCCCATAGCTGGGATCAAACCCGGCACCTCAGAATTACAAAGCTGCATTTTCCTAAGCCACTTTAAAAAGTGGTAAAGACAGGCAGTAAAGAGTTATGTTTTTGTCGCCAAAATATTTTCCTTGTCTTTCTTCTTTTTTTAATCGTTTATTTCAAAAACTCTTTTCATACCAAGTCTCTTCAGAACCTATCTGATTTACCTCTGCTATTGTCTGAGTTGTTGTCAGCCTCATCTGATCCTTCTCCAGCTCATTCAGTCTGTCCATATGCTGTTTAATCTCAGCTCCATTTACATCCTTTTCCTGCCTTGACTTCCCGACTTGTTCCAGCAAGTTCTGTTGATTTCTCTGGGAATTCTCCACCATTTTCCTCATCTGACTAAGCTGATCTTCTAAGCCTTGACATCGGCGCTCTGAAGAGGACAGTTGGCCTTCCAATTCTGAAACATGACAATATGAAATATGTAGAAATAGAAATGTTAAGATCTTGGTAATTTTCTATATGGATTTATTTATATATATATGTATGGCGTGGTCAAGGACATGGTTGCCAACATGCAGTTGCCCTGGTGAAACGGACGGTTGCTTGTGAATGTAGTATATGCTGTGTCTCAGCTAGAAGGATTCATTTATTTGCTTTATTTTAATCAATTGTTACTCTAGTATGCGCCTGATGAGGTACAGGGAAATATTCCAGACAATAAATTGTGCAATCTATTGTTTGTGTCTTCTTTGTTCAAATTCAAAATGGGGAAACTGCTTTGATTTTCACAATGTACACAAAAAATCTTATACTTAATTTCTTAGTGACCTGTTTAAAATGGGGTTTTTAAAGTTTTTTTTTTAAATTTGGGAAAATGGAAGAAAAAAAAGGAGGGTGGATCTGGTCTTGAAATGCTAAGGCTTGTCAGTAAAGTAGTCTTTCATAAGTAAAACACTGAAAGAACTCTGAATGGATTGAATTACTTGAATATATGGACCTGAAACAAAACACACAGCATAAGATGAGCAGCCGGCCAAGTTGTTGAGAACGCTGCGCTCTGATTCAGAGACCTGGTTCAAATCCTCGGTAAGGTGAGGCACTAGCCATGCAGCAAAAATCTTACAATTCTGCGTCCGCAAAGTGGTAAATACAGACAGTAAAGGGTTTAAAGATGTGTGACACTGATAAACATCTTATTTTAAACGTGCCATTAGAAAAAACATTAAAGATCATATGTAAACAAACACAAGATATCAAACTTAAGATGGACTTCCTAAAGTCTACACTGTTGAAAATGTCCCAGCTACACATAATTAATACTAAACTCAATTTCCTCACAAACAAAAAGAAACTGCTAACAAATGAATGGAGCAGAGAAAATAAGCAGCATTTAAGACAACACCTGCATGGCATTGACCAAAAAACACACAGAGAAAGGAACTAAAAAGAAGTTAAACAGATGGGGAGGATCTGGGGTAAGCTACTTAGGTTGTGTTGGTTCAGGGCTATGATCCTGTGGGAAATAAAAGGCAAAAGAAGTAAAAAGAATACTCTGTTCTCTACCGCCAATGTAGAGATGGATATTTAACTCTTTAAATACTTTTCACCAGTATACTGGCGAATGAATTTATCCCTACTGGACTAATCGCCAGTATACTGGCGTATCATAGAGACACTCTAATTTTGTTCCATTTGTGGGGAAAAAAGGACATTTTATGAACAAGTTTTTGAACAACTGGGATTAACAAGAGGAAGTCCTTTCATTTGCTAAATTCACGGTGGCTGGTGCATTGAATTGTTATTTTTTTTTAGATTATTTAGAAGGGATACAATTTTTACGTGATTTTTCTATACTTAATTATAAAGGAAAAGGTCTAGAAATGTTTATACTGCTCTGTCGTTAATGAATCTCTGCCAGATGGTGACAACAATCTTGATATTATCATTTATACCTAAAAGACAAACTTATTGGTGATAATTTAGTTTAGGATATGAAAACTGAACAAAATATTTCAATCCGATCAATGTTTTCATCAGCTATTTTCCCGATATTCGGTTGTCAAATGTGACATGTCATACAAAAATTATCATAACTTCCAAAGTATTTAAATTAATTGTTTCAAATAAAGACTAGCTGATACATAATCGAACAGAAAAGGCATGTGCATTCTTAAAATTGGATAGCAGTGTTGCTGAACAAGTAAAAAATTAAGGTGAGCACGACATTTTGTATTTCAAGATTCTTCATCCTTGAATTTTGTGTGATTTTAATATTTTGTTGTAATACTGACATTCAAATAGTTTAGATTTATCCTGCACTCATTTATCTTTGATTTGAGATATTATATGTCCCGATACAGCCAATAGCTTTGTCGTGTTGCAGTAAACAAATTCCGCTCAAAAATAATGCTGCCCAAACCCCAGAAAAAAAATGTGGTATTGAAAGAGTTCATAATAAGCAAAGATAAACATAAAGCAAGCTCATTCTGTGCCATGGTGAACTACATACAACTGTAATTCTTCCGTAGGACATCATCTGCTGGACTTTGGGCTAATGTTTATAGGGAATGTGCCTTCAGAGTTTTTTATACCTAGCGAATGAGTGTTTATTAAAATTGACGTTGCGAAAATAAAAAGACCACATGGTTAACCTTATACTTTCATGGTAAATGTAGTGTACATAGACTTCTCAAAATATTGTACAGTGTGATTTGTAAATTGCAGTTAAAGGAGTTCATATTTTATACTTCAGTAAATGTTTATGTAAACTCTGTAGTAGTACACCTGAAGAAAAACAACAAAATATGCCAGGAAATAAACTGTGCATTATGTAGTTTGTTCGTCATCATGTAAATTAATAAAAACAAATTAAATCTTACTTCTGGTCTGGGTTAAAAACTTGTCTCCATGATCATCTGTCTGCTTGTCTTGAAGGGTCCGTTTACTCTGTGCCAGTTTTTTCTCATGTGGAACTGTTTGTGGTCCAGTTTCTGATGCCAAGGTCTGCAGACTCTTTTCTGCTGTTGTCCTTTCTATTTCCAGCTCTTTGATTTTATCCTGCAGGTTTCTTAATGCAGTTATGATAGCTGTAACGATTTAATATGAAAATAATAATAACGATAATAATATGCAATGTGATAATAATAATAACAACAATAATAATAAGGATATCATCTATGGTGAATTAGAGATGGGAGGAAAACAATTAGGCTTCTACTATTAGGATATAAAGATGTGTGTGAATGTTTGATCTGAATGAGGTATTGAGATGGACTCATTGGAATAGGATGCCATCGATGATGAGGACAGACTGAGGAAACAAGCAGACATGGTGTATTATAACTCATCACTGCTGGTGTGTCACTGGGTTCCTTACAGGAAGCAAAGAGTATGCCTCGTTTTTGCCTCAGCTTTTGACAGCTGTAAACTGGTAGAAGATTCCAGTTGTTCATCCACTTCTGGACTTTGGCCTTGTTCCTTCTTCTTCATCTCTGCATTCATCGGCTGTGAATTCTGATGGAAAGTTAGGAATGCTATTGATGAACTGGCTTCAGAGACAGCCCCAGGTAGAGACAGAATTCCTATTGAGAACATCAGGAGTGGTAAAGACATTCTAACCCCACACAAGCATCAGCTAATAACACTCTGCTGGCGAGAGGGACAGGTTCCGCAAGATCTCAAAGACGCAAACATCAAAACTATGTACAAGAACAAGGATGATCGGAGTGACTGCAATAACTACAGGGGAATACCATTGCTGTGTACTGTTGAAAAAGTACTTGTGAGAATTGTTCTGCGAAGACTCCAGATCCTAGGAGATCATGTTTGCCTAGAGTGGCTTTTACGGGAACTGGTCTACCACTGATATATTTTCATTACGACAGTTGCAGGAAAAATGCTGTGAACAAAACCAAGCACTGTATGTTGCTTTTATTGATCGTACCAAAGCATTTGAAAAGGTCCGTTCAACATATTAAAGAAGATTGGGTGTTCACCTACCCCACTGAGCATTATTGAGTCGTTCCACACAGGTATGAAAGGTACAATCAACTTTGATGGTGTAACATCAGAGGATTGTGTAATTAGCATTGGAGTGAAGCAGGGATGCGTGCTTGCTCCCACTCTTTTTGGAATACACTTCTCACTTTTTTTGGAGCATCCCTTTTGAGATCAGGAGGGTGGCATATTCGTCCATTCTTGATCTGATGGCAGCCTTTACAATGCTTGTAGGCTGAAGGACAAAACCAGGGCAATAAAGGTACAAGAATAGACCCACTGCCTCCCCAACAAGCATGTCATAAGAGGCGACCAAATGGGGTTGGGGGGTGGGGGGGGGGGGGGCCTTCCTTTGAAGTCAAGAGTGCATCTTCCCAAGCGGCAAGAAACCAGTAGTCTGCATACAAATAAGCCAGATCTGTAAAACAGATGTACCTGCAAAACTCAGGTCCTTGAACAAAGCTAAAGTCTAGAAATGCCATTGGACGGTGGACGCAAACAACAACTTATCAAAGAGCTACTGTTTGCAGATGATGCAGCAATAACTACCCACTCAGAGGAGGAGCTGCAATGTTTTACAATCTGCATTTGCTGATGCCTGTTGTGAATTTAGACTAACAGTCAGCAAAAAGCATACAAAGGTTATGGTGCAAGGTGTTAATGATAGACCTGTAATCTACACTGACGGTGAAGAGCTGGAGACAGTTGACGGTGTTACCTTTCTGGGTTCCACAATGAATAACAAACTATCGCTAGACCAAGAAATAAACATCAGAATAGGTAAGGCAGCAACAATAATGAGCAGATAACAAAAAGAGTAGAACAGAAAGCTCATGATTAAAACAAAAACTCTTCACTGTTAGGCTTGTGTTCTCAGCACTCTGCTTTATGGCAGTGAAACTTGATCAACTTATTCGCACCAGGATAGATGGCTAAATAGCTTTCAAATACAATGCCTAAGAAGAATACTTGGCATTAAGTGACAGGACAAGATCACAAACACCGAACTATTGAAAACAGGAGGTATTACAACAATAGTCTTCTCAATGCTCAGTCTATGAAGGTTCAGGTGGCTGGGTCACCCCTGGAGATAGAGGATTACAGAGTCCCTAAGGACATCATTTATGGTGAATTAAAGATGGATAGAAGATGTTGAGGCCGACCTCTACTACGATATAAAGACGTGTGCAAGCGGGACATGAATGATACATGTATTGAGGTGGACTCATGGACATTGTTGTGTGGAGGGGGCACATCAGGAAGGGAATGAGAATGAAGGAAGAAATGATTACAGAAAGGATGAGAGCTGAGTATCTGAGAAGAAACACACTAAACACAAATGGTCCTGAAATCCCATGCTATAATTGTGGAACTTTTCTCAACACAGGCGGGTCTAGCTAGTCACATTCGCCATGACTATAGGCTGTGAGTCCCATGTTTCCTCAGAGCGCAATACAACACTATCGTCTGGAAAGACAGAAAGGTGCCAATCATCAATCATATCATCGATGAGAGCCAGACTGGACACTACATCTCTGGGAGCCACCCTAATTAATTATAATTTGAGACATTATTCATGGAGCACAATAAGAATGTGCAGCAGTTGTCTTGCATGAGGTTCCATAAAAACAGTACAGAGAAGGCTGGCGCCCAAGAAGAGGTTTGGAGTATCTCTTTACATGCATAACAACGACCTTAACTTTCTCTCATGCCTGTGACAGAAATCAAGACACCAGTCTTGTTCCAGATCATGTGCTTTGTCTGCATATATATTTTACATGTGGCTTATTTGTATGCAGACTGTTCGTTCCTCCCCTTTCAAGCAGACACAATCTGACCTTGAAAGAAACAACTCTAATTAGTCAGCTTTAGAAGACATGGTTGTCAGGCCAGCTGGTTTTTCAAACTGGGAGCCATCAGCAGAAAAGGCAGAAAAGAAAAGAAGAGACAACTAATCCAAGAAAAAACCAGAAGAGATAACTTACCATCTCTGTTACTTGTTGGATGAGTATCTACTGGTCTGCCTGCATTCATATAGTCTGAGTTGATGAAAGGCTTGCTGCCTGGATACTCAAAATACCTGGAGGACTCAGTGTTCTGAGACATGCTGAGAGGGATACTGCCTTCATGGGTGCCCCCTTGGTTTCCTTCCATGGTGTGATACTTATGCTTGTTAGAGTGGTAATGTCCTAGATTGTGAGAACCAGCTCTGCTACGGTAGTTGTGTGTCTCCTTGATACCCTGTACATGTAAATCAAAGAGACATTTAACTTTTCTGTAACAGCAGATTTCACAGCAGTGTTTCTTCTTGACTGTAAACTCTAGTAGAAAGTTGGGCTATCCTCAGAATTACGGTCGTAAATTGTCGAGGCAGAAAATAAACCCTAACAGGGCCTCAGTCACGTGTCAGTTGCGCACTTCCGGGGACTATAACGCCACCGCCGAATTGCGAACCTCCTGCAACTTCCGTCACCGCCGAGAATGTCCTCCACGCCACATGAGCGGCGTGGATGACACTCTTGGCGGTGGCGGAAGTTGTCGAAAGTTCCCGATTCGGCAGTGGCGGAAGTCGCCGTAAGCGCGCAGTTTAAGATGACGGAAGTGCGCAACTGACACGTGACTGAGGCCCTGATAGGGTATATTTTCCCCCTCGATAATTTATGACCGTTATTCGGAGGATAGCCAAAAGTTGTGGTGGTTCATCCACCTTTAGACTTTGATCTTGCTCCAGAACTTGAGTTGTGTGTGTGCATCTATTTAACAGATCTAGCTTATTTGTCTGCAGATTGTTCGTTCCTTGTTCCTCAGGCAGATGCACTCTGACTTTGAAGGAAACCCATAAACTCTTAGGACATGCTTTTCAGGGATGCAGTGGGTCTGTTCTGTTTCACCCCCATAGTGCAGCCCAGAACCCACTGTAGATTGTGAATAGGACAATAACTCCTTGTATATGTGTGGCGGAGGGAGATGGAGGGGGGGGGGGGGGAGAGAGAGAGAGGGAACATGCCCCCTTTCAAGCTTGTGGTAAAAAGTGACTAATTAAATGTATGCTAAAATCAGATGAGTTGTGCTAAAAGTGCAGTTAGCTGTAAACCATAACACAACAAGCTAACTGCCCAAACAATATGAACAACCATGAAATACCACAGATTTAAAACAAAAACTGGTGTATTAAATCTGTATTCAAAGAAATCCAGATTTAAAAACACTGTTGGCTTAAACCCACAGCCACAATACTAAAACTAACAAAACAATAATAACAGCCATACAATACTACAGATTTAAAACAAACTGTAGCATTCAACCTATAGCCAAGATAATTTTAATAGCGGTGTTAACAGCCATACAGTACCGGAGAATTCAAACAAAAACCGCTGAATATGACCTACAACCAAAACTATAAAACAAACATCACAATACAGGTACCATACTTTACTACACATGTATTAAAAATATATTATCATTAATTTCCACTTTTGCTGTTAAGCGTCGTGGGAAGGAACAGTTTGCGATCCATTGCTTGATGGACAGCAATGGCTACTGTCATTCCGTGTCCATGGAGAAGCTCTTTAAAGTCATCAATCAATCTTCTTCTAAGGCAGATTCTCGCTTTCACTTCAGATCTTTTCATGTGCAGCGCCCTCTTTGCTAGTTGTTCTGGGTGCATTCTTCTAAATGACCAAACCATTTTATCTCCTGTTTCTCAATGCATGGTGTTGTTCCCACAGTCTATCTGATCATATCATTTCTGTTTCTGGGATTGTGTGCATTGTTAGCTTGCTGCATGGTGATATATTCAGTAAGTTGTTAACTACATCTATACATATTCTTGGCCTTCCTCTGCCTTCAGATGTTTCTATTCTCATGTTGTATGCTCTTGTAACTAGTTATGTTGGGTTCAAAAAATTTCACTCTCTGGTTTTTAAAAATCTAATTACAGGTGTTGTTTCCACCATTTTAATGATATATTCGTTTCATTTATAGTCTCTGCTTGTTATGCCGACTGCTTTTCTTAAACATCTCATGTCGTTAGTTTCTGATCTTGTTCTTTTGCTAGTACCAAGGTTTGGCATTGGTAGCACAACATTAGTAAAAAGATTGCATTTATAATTTGTCTTTTAGTTTCCCTTGGTAATCTTAGTTTTAGCATCATAGCAAAGGGGTCAACCCATAGTTGCTCTGCCCTTGTGTCAATGAATGACACAGAATGTCCATCATTGTCCCTTGTGTAATAATTGACACAGACTGCTGTCTCAGCATATGCACTAGCATACATATGCATTAAAAGCAAAAGGCAGCCATCAGAAGTGCTAACACAATAGTCTGACATTAGAAATGGTGTTTACTATCGACGGAAGCAGCAGTTACAAACAGATCAGCAGTTGCACACGCAATTAACTTTAATCACATAAGGCGCCACCAACTCTGTGGCAAATGGCCACTGGCCATTTTCTGAATCTGCTGTTCACAACACCAAGTTGGTCACAGTCAAAAAACATTCCAAATGAAATCTGCAGTAAAAAGTCTCACAGCATGAACTCAAATCAGTAGCTGGGCAACAAACTATATCCTTTCAGTCTACAACTGGAGGAAAATGCAACAGCCACCATCCGGCAGAAGCAAAAATTGTCTAAAACTAACTGAAAATTGCCTAACCTCCATTGTGCCCCGTGCTGCTCATTGGTATTAATGGGCAAAGTTAATAGGCAAAACTGTTGGATTTTAGACTCGATCTCTCTGTCCAGTCTGCTGCTGTGAGGATGCTTCCAAGATATTTGAACTCATTCACCTGTTTTAATGAATGTTCCTTAATTTTAGGTCGATATTTTGCTGTTCCCTGCTCATGTTTATGATTTCTGGTTTTTCTATGTTGATCATCGCCAAAGGTGGAGAGAGCTGATCACAGTCAACAAAAACTGGTCATCAAACTACACCCAGAATTATGGGACGGTGGTGATCATCGCCAAAGGTGGAGAGAGCTGATCACAGTCAACAGAAACTGGTCACCAAACTACACCCAGTTTTACAGGACAACGGTGATCATCGCCAAAGGTGGAGAGAGCTGATCACAGTCAACAAAAACTGGTCATCAAACTACACCCAGTTTTACAGGACAACGGTGATCATCGCCAAAGGTGGAGAGAGTTGATCACAGTCAACAGAAACGGTCACCAAACTACACCTGGTTTTACGGGATGATGGTGATCATCGCCAAAGGTGGAGAGAGCTGATCACAGTCAACAGAAACTGGTCATCAAACTACACCCAGTTTTATGGGACGATGGTGATCATCGCCAAAGGTGGAGAGAGCTGATCACAGTCAACAGAAACTGGTCACCAAACTACACCTGGTTTTACGGGATGATGGTGATCATCGCCAAAGGTGGAGAGAGCTGATCACAGTCAACAGAAACTGGTCATCAAACTACTCCCAGTTTTACGGGATGATGGTGATCATCGCCAAAGGTGGAGAGAGCTGATCACAGTCAACAGAAACTGGTCACCAAACTACACCCAGTTTTACAGGACGATGGTGATCATCGCCAAAGGTGGAGAGAGCTGATCACAGTCAACAGAAACTGGTCACCAAACTACACCCAGTTTTACGGGATGATGGTGATCATCGCCAAAGTTGGAGAGAGCTGGTCACAGTCAACAGAAACTGGTCACCAAACTACACCCAGTATTACGGGATGATGGTGATCATCATCATCATTTGTTCTTGAGACAGCTATTACGAAGTGCATTAATGTTTTCTTATAGTTATTTGGTTTTACTGCAGAGTATGCCTTGATCTTCAGCAAAGAACAGCTCGCTTATGTAGTTTGGTTGGCCGTTAGTTGATGCTGTTTCCTCCACTTTGGTGACAATATCCACATAAATAATGAAGTGCAAGGGTGATAGAACACATCCTCGTCTCACTTCGGATGTTACTGGAAACAAAAATGTGGTTCCATCTTTTTTTTAATGGCACTCTTATTTCCACGATACACGGCTCCCCAAAACACACTAGCATAAGCATACCTCCGGGAAAGGGGAGTGGTGGCCTACAACACAGTATTAACAACACAGATGTAAATAAAACACACACTGCAATATTTAAGGGGCGAAACCTAACAAAATAATATTAACAACTTTGAATTTTAAACACAGACTGTAGTATTAAGCATATCACTGGATTTAAACCAAACAAAAAGGTATTAACATCTTTAGATTTAAAACAAACACTGTTAGATTTTGAAACAAATACTCCACACAGCACACAGATAGGTCCAAACGCGTTCCCAAACCCAATACAAAAACCTACCCAGTAAAGTGAGTTGTGTGGCACGCTACGTGCTACACTGCCAAAAACAGCACCTACCGTTAAATTGCCTGACTGAATCAATCCTGTAATTAGGAAACCACGACTAACGCCACATAATTCAGTTACTTTGTAAATCAGAACGTTAATGGTGAAACTGTCTTACGGGATATAGTTTCATGTTTATAAAGATCACTGTAAACAGTACACGGGGTAGACTGCCGCTTCGTGTGATAATACCCAGTATGTTCACGACTGCTCAGTTACTAAAAGAATATATGAATCGAGGAGCAAGTTGAATATTCTGTCAGGCAATCTCCGATCAAACGGAAAATGAATGAAAGAGATTTGGGTGGAGACTGCTGGCCTGTTATTTTATCAGTTTTCGGGAATCAGGACGTGAACAATGAACTTATTGGGGAGAATTGGCTCAACTCCCAGGAAACGGGTGTACTACTTGACTACTGATACATCTGGGACAGCACTATTATGTTTCTACTTATGAATTATCATCCCTTATTAAGATCTGGCACGTTATGGTGTGATTTATATCACGAGTGTAATATCTGCGGGAGTCGCCGTTGCGCTGGCGGCTAGTCGCCCGCCTGCAGATCGGAATGTCGTGGGTTCGCGTCCTGACAGAGCCGGGCTTTTTTTCCCTTTAAAAATGACATTGACTATCCTTCAGTGGGTGCCAGGTGGTCCTGTGAAGTAAAGGCGGCCGGCGTGATGCTGACCACATCACCCACCAAGTGCCGATTGGTCTATACAAAAGATGTCTATTATATTCCCTATATGCCTAAAGGGGCGGAGAAGGGACGTTTACTTTTGTATTTGTAATATCTGCTCCTTTTGGTCCAACAAAATCAAATTCAGCATACCCTTTATTAACTGCCTTTTTTCGACCTGTGTGCAATTCCATAAACCAAATATAAGGAGCCCACACGGGGAATATGTCAAGGGATATTAATGAAACCTCCCCGGAATTGTCCTGTCGCTCACTTGAAGTTAAGCCTGCTGTAGGCAGCACCGGCTGAAAGTCCTGGTTGTTTGTCCATTTTGACCTTGGCTTTGCGACAGATCCTTAGTTTTGGGTGTAAATCCGATTTACTGACTTTGTGCAGCTGGTTGTTCCTAGTCGCTCTTGCAGATGTACTTCGACTTCAAAAGAAACTGAAAGAGCAGTGGTTTTGCACCTGGGCGTCGCGAAGAAGTTTTCGGGGGGGGGGGGTGTCACGCAATTTTCAAATGGGGTGCATTTACACTAGAAATTATCTGTTAAATATAAATTTTTTTCCTGTCTATAAATAAAGCATTTTTAAAAACTATTGATACATTTTTTAATGACGTTTTTGCCAGTAGTTTGTATATCTACTGGACCACATTTCTTATTAATAGAATAACATGTGCATTTAATTAAATATTAAGGGTTTTTTGGGAGGGGGGGGGGTGTCTTGCCATATATTCAAGAGGGTGCCCCCTGAAAAATCACTTAACTAGAAAGTCTGTTGAAAAATATAATTCACTACTTTCTACGATCAGCTCCTTCCCCAAAGTCCTCCTTACTATCGCAGTAATGTAACATTATTCGGCACAAGCATAAATCAAACAACGTCCTCAGGTACTCTTTACCCAATTTCAACAAGCGCTATTCAATGCCAGGGCTACCTGTCGGAGATTTCACGGCAATTCGATCTGTTTGGAAAGTTGCATTGGAATCAGGGACGCCGGAACCTAAAGGATCAGGCACCCCCCCCCCCCCCGAAATATGTAAAATAGGAGCACTAGACAGTTAGTAAATCAACTAAGCGCCCCTCCCTCTTCCCCCAAGTGCACAGCTCTCTTTCAAGTTTTTATTTATATTTTTCACATTGTTTCAAATATACTTTATTTATCAGATATCCGGTACATAATCATAAGGATACTATAGCTATTAGTACGCATTTAAACAAGGTTTAAACATACTGAGACACTCCCTGGATTATTTTTAAGTGGACTGAGCGCCTTCTCCCGCCACTGTTATTAGTGTCGGCGCCCCTGATATAGGTTGGGGGGCAGGTCCTGCTAACAGTAAAGCATCGGAATGTCGGGGACTAAATGTTGCAAACATGTTCAATCCTGACTGGGTTGTTGCATTTTTTTAAGGCGCGCGGGGCGGGTTGTACAATGAATACAACACGGGTGACGTACAGTAAAGGGGCAAATGGGCAAATCCTGTTTGCGCCACTGGAATTTTGACACAATCTGTGCTAACATTAATGTTTCTCAATCTTCAGAGGTTAGCGCGTCTGACTCCAGATCAGAAGGTTGCGTGTTTAAATCACGTCATCAGTCAGCATAATTTTGTAAACATGTATGTTTACGTCAGGTGAGACCTATTGGGGGTATCAAAGCTCCATCCATGTCTGGATTTCGGGGTCCTGATAAGGGAGGGGGGAGTGGGAGGAGGAGTACCAGTGCTGGATTTAGGCAGCTTTAGACAGCTTGGGGTCTCACAGTCCGCAGGGTCCTCAAAATATCCCCCACCCCCAGTTGCCATCTTCTTTTAATCTGTGGGTTGTTGTTTTTTTTAATTCCTCAGACGTTTGTACAATTTGTTTTTTAAATAGTATTATGTGTACATTATCTCAGGCTGTTATTTATTCTGACTTGCAGTCTACTTAAATTGAACACAATAGTCAGCATGGTATGCATCAACTTTTTCATTTTTAAACTTGTATATTTTATTTATTATTTCTGAGATTAACTGGTGCAATTTAGCATGGTAGGGGCCTTGAGACTTCATACAGCTTATGTCCCCATCAACTCTGAACCTGGCCCTAAGGAGTATAGACATGCTGCGCCCTTAACAAGCATGTCAGAAAAGGCGACTATCTAAGGGTTTGGCTGAAATCGTATGCGATGGGCCGACTAGCATAGATATCGATTCTGAGGTGTTCATTAAAAAACAATGTGCAAAGCGCCCTTTTAAAGGCGAAAAGAAGAAGAAGAAGGAGAAGAAGAAGAAAAAGAAGAAGAAGAAGAATAAGAAGTAAATTCAAAGGAATAACTGCGCCAAACTGTATCCTACATGACTAAGTCTCTCTTCACAGAACGGCTAGCCGTCCGCAGAAAGCACGAACCCTGTAGCTCCAGCTTACACTGACCTCTGTAAAAACTGCACTTGTGAATTAAACCTACAGTCAGTAAAATGTACCCATGACCTTCAAAGCACGAGACAAACGGTTTGACTACTTCACCGTGGAGACCCCCCCCCCCCCCCCCCCCCCCCAAACCTAGAAGAAGAGAAAAGAAAACAAAGAAGCTGGAGGTCTATAAACTAGTTTTCATGGGCAACCACTACATAAATTATCACCGAAGCCAGAACGTTAATATAAAGACGCAAGATTACGACTTCATACAAAGTGATTTATGTAAAAAATGCGCACTTTAAGCGTTTGTTTATTCTAGAATGCATTATTCATGCATGGATATCCAGTCCTTTACATTCTGCAGTGGCATATTCAGGTGCTGTGCTCTTAGATGCCAGCAGTGTGCTTTGTGTCTATGCTTTTGTTTCTCTTCAAAACTATGGTCTTCTATTACTTAAATGCAAAAGGTAACACCACAGTCAACCTTTTTTCGTTATAACTGTAAAGTAAAACAGTTAACATTTATTTTTAAAAAAATAATTACTGGCACAATAAGTAATTGGGATCAAACCTTCCAAAGAACCTCATTTAGCACATTGGTCAGCGGATGTTTTGAAACCTTTTTTTTAACCCCAGTTTGTTTTGCATTGTAAATAAATTTGGTGAGCATCTCCTTCTTTCTCCCCTTATTCTTTCTTCCTTCTTCATTTAATTTCCTGATAATGCACAGGCTCTCAACCAATTCACTCCAAGCCCTTTGTAGAAGTGTCTTCCATTGCTTGGATCTTGCAGCTAACCAACTCTTCAGTATCTCGTGGTAAATTACAGTGTAATGCAGTTTATCCCTTCCAGGACTGCAGTCTACAGGATTAACACATCAAGGATGATATTCCTACATGTACAAATCCTGGTAAACCCCATTCAACCATAATATTATATAAGGCCCTTGACGAAGCAGCATGTCCGGACCAGGCAAAGATGGGCAGCATGTAACCAGTGATCACATCCTTTAATATGTTGTCGTAACAAATGAGCCAAGTGGACCAGACATATGATGCAGAAGTTAAAATCGGGATGATCAACTTCAACGTACCAGGTTATTCCATATAGCTTGACTAGCTGCCTGTTGACAGTTGCGCACAAAGCACAACTCCGTACCGCCAATGATGAAAACATAGGATTCCCTCTCCGGGCCAAATCTAACATCCATGATAGGAACATATGACCGACAGAGCCTGAAAAAATAAAATGGCTTGCCCACTTTACGACGGAGACCCTCTACTGGTGGATACAACTAATCTTCTTCTTCTGCGTTCATCGGAAGATATAATTGTGTTGTGTCCGTTTACAGCATGGCTGCAATATTTGCACCTTTTGGCCAACACCTCCGACTTCTGCGGGCATTTGTTGACCGGGTTAGCCTTCCCGGTTAGTTTCTGGGAACTTGGCAGACTCATTGTTGTGTGGTCATCTTCATTTCCCAGGACACAGGTGGTGCCCATATCAGGCTGGTCCAGAGAGGCTACATAATGCTGATCAGCCCTCAAGAGAAGGCAGGGCCAGAACATGAGCATTCCCTGCCATCTAGGGAGGCTTCCGCAAATGCAGAGCTAACACATGGTGCTCTGGTACTGGGCTCACCCAAGGAATCGTCACGTACTGCTCATGACTGTTTAACCTCACTTCCATATATTGAACATCTCATACATCATGGACTATTTCTTTTGTAGCCAACTGTATGCACCCTGCAGACCTGGAATTTCATTTACCTACACCACAAAATGAATACTTTGCTTCTTTTGCATGTTAAACTTTTACTTCAGTGGACTTCCTCATCCACTATAGTTTTACGTAGTTTACAAGCTCTGCATCTCTAGGGTCTATCAGCTCAGAGCATCCCGGACAGTTTTATTATTCTTATACCTTCAGAAGTCAGTGTATATTTGAAGAAATCAGCAGTGAACTTGAGGTTGTTGACATCTCCACACAGTTTATCCTCAAAAGTTGCGGGTGTTAGCCAAAATAATTTTCTTTGTTCTGCATATATTGGACCCTCTTGCAGCAAGTGTTGAGCCCGTCATTTTACCATTTCCACAGTTACAATCATCTTTGTCTCCTATCTTTAGTTTATTGAACAAACGGTATTTCAGCCTATAATGTCCTGTGCTGAGTCTAAAGATCACTAATCGTTCTCTTCAGTCAAGTTGGTAGTATGCATCATCATTCTTATAAACCTCTTGGCCTCAGCATATGTTATGTCTATATCAGGCTGTGGTAGTCTTCCACCTTCCTTTGCCAATCTGTCAGCCTCTTTATTCCACATATGTTGCAAAGGGATGGAATCCATTGTTTTATTACTCTTTTTGATTTCTGACTCAGTCCTTGGAGTGCAGCTCTAAGGTCTGCTAGTTCTGTATCATTTTTGCTCTTCAGTGCTGAGACAATTGACTTTGCATCTGTGAAGATAGTATGAATTCCTTTTATTTTTCTCTGACAGAAGCATTTCTCCTGCAGTTCTCAGGGCCTCTACTCTAAAATTACTTGAGAACTTTCCGGTTGCAATTGACTGGTTTTTTTTTTAAATCCATTTTCCAGATTCAGGACAATTTCCCCACCCCCATTTTCTGTTGAATTTTTTGCTGATCCATCTGTATATGCATGAGTCCAGGTGTTACTTGGGTAATGTTCTTCTTTGCAGTTTAATGTGATTTTCCTTCTTTCTATTTCTCAATACCAGGAATATTTTCCATCAATTCAAGCAGGGAGCGTATATGTAATGTGGACAGGTTCGGATACCGATAAGTTAAGGAAAGGATCGTCCTTGATTTTAGTTTTTGCAGCCTCTACAAAGTTCTTTCGCTTTAGTCTTTCCCTTCCCAGATAATTAAACCTTTGATACATGGGGTGATCTGTCAGCCTTCTAAGTGTTTCTGCTTGTTGCTGGGCTCTGCTGTATCTCCTATCCTTCATTGGTTGCTGACCTGTGACCTTTTCTAGTTCAATAATAGGCGCTATAGTACCCTTGGGGTACTCCTTATTCTAACCACATGTTTTTGTTAGTTTGTCCTTGTACTTTTGTCCTGGCAGTTCTATTCTCAAGGTAGTGACTGATCCAGGTGTACATTTTCCCACAAACGTGCATTTTTTATAGTTTTACTTTGAGTCCCTCCTTCCACACTTTATCAAATGCTTTTTCTAAGTCTACCCACACTGCTAGTGTGTGTGTTTTCTCTTGAAAGGCATCCTCTATTTCCTAGGCTATATATGTTATTTGGTCTTCAGTGGATCTGTACTTTCTGAATCCTGCCACTTGTGGAGTTAGTAGGTGCTTTTCTTCTAGATGCCCCATTAATCTGTTATTTATAATGCATTCCATCAATTTCCCTACACAGCTAAGTAGGCTGATTGGTCAATATGCATTTGGTGCCTAAGTACCCAGTCCTATTATCATTTCATTTGCGATCTTATCTTTCCCTGGTGATTCCTTCTTTTTCAGGGAACTCACTGCCTGCTCCAGTTCTTTCATATTCAGATTTTCCATCATAAATTATGATTTCTCTGTGTTATTTTGACATGTCCATTGCTCTTTCATTGCTTTTTTGTGTTCTGTTGTGATATCAATGTGGTTTGCACTAAGCATAGTATTCCATCAGTGTATTTGCAGCCTTTTTTCCTGTTTGTTGTTAACCTGTTTCATAGTTATTTGTTTACTAGGCCCTTCATTGTTCATGGCTTTTACTTATTTCCATCTTTGTCCAAGTTGAGGCTTTCTGTTTTTTCTTGCCAGGTATTTCTAGTTGTTTGATTTAATGTTCTTCTGTATTTTGCTGAGATGGCTTTCAGGAAATTGTTTGCTTCAATTGTTTGTTCTCCCTCTGCTGTCTTCCTGGCCTCTTCAACTTTTTCCTCCAGGATCTGCAGTTCTTTGGTCCAGTATGGTTTGTAATTTTTCCTCGCACCACTTGGACTTCTATGCTGCCTGCAGTACTGCTTTGTTTAGACTTTTTACTATTGTCTTCATGTTGTCATATTTATGTTTTTAACAGTACTCGTCTGTCAGCAAAGCAAATTTTCCCAATCAGCTCGTTTGTAATTCAATCGAGGCAACATTTCTGCTCCTGTGGGATATAATACCTATTTACAACAAGCTTTACTGGTCTGTGATCGCTGCCTGCTAACTGATCTAGTACACTGCGATCAGTTTTGTGAAGAATGTCTCCTGTGCAGAAGGCTAAGTCAGAAGTGGAAGATTTGTACCATCTTCTAGAGTAGAAGCTGGGTTTGTCTTCTGTTTTGTTTATTAAATGAAGATTGTAGTCTATTTCCCAGTCCTCCACTTTATCTCCTCTGGTGTCAGTATCTGGGTATCCCCATCTTTCTGACTATTAAAGTCTCCAACTACAATGCAGTTTGTGTCATTTATTTCCATTCTTGAAAGTGCAAGATCTTTGTTTGCTGGGCTACATAAATTGTATATTCTGATTTTCTCCTTCTTTATCATGATATCAACGCCTATAATTTCTGATTCGTTATTTGAGTTCACAGCTACTTCACTGCTTGGTATAGAGTTTCAAAGAAGTATTAGAACTCCTTCCTTGTGCCCTTCTAGGTCGCAGTGTATAGCTTGATATCCTCTGAAAGAAAATCTATGATGGGCATTGAGGTGTGTCTCTTGGATGCATGCCATATCACTTTTGTCTTCATGAAGATGGTTTGTTAGAGAAATTTTTTTATTTAAAACTCCTTCAGCATTCCACAGTAGTATGATGAGTGTCCTTGATATTTGGTCAATAGTTTTTACCCTAATGCCCTGTGCCTTGACTCCACAGCACAGGGGTAGGTGCCCACCAGTAGTGTTGGGTAGACCCCTTCGAGGCAAGGGGCCCGGCACTATCTCTGCCCAGCAGGGCTCCACAGGAGGATTAGCATCATATCGATATATTTTCATTCGTGACATCATGAAATTTAGGGCATGTTTCTCTTCATCTGGTTCCTCTTCTTCGACCTGTTTGACATGGGAGACCCTATCAGTAGCTAAACTACTGTCATAACAGCTCTTAGGATCAATGGGACACACAAGCCCCTCTAGCACTACAAGGTGGAGACACATCAGAGGGGCAACTAATCTTATACGATGCAAACATGAAGTTAATTTGGGGCTCAATTTTTATACAACCACATCTTGTCGGCTTCAAGATTCCATAAAGAATTCCTAGGGGTTTCCCTGGACAGTGCCAGGAGTTGAGTTATCACTCATGGTACTATTATAAGGGGGTTGAGGTTAGGCCTAGTGTTAAATGAATAGCGACTACTACTAAGCCTAACCCTCATACCCTTATACTAAGGACGGTTCTGGTGATTACCCTACCAAATCTCCAAGCCGAAGAGATGTGGTCGTATAAAGTTAAAGAAACCTTAATTTCATAAACACATACCGCTCACAGTGGCTCTGCATTCCTCGAGAAATAAATATACACCCAGACCAATGTCTTCTCCAAATATCTGGAGAAAGCCTTGTCCAGACAAACCAAAGTAAATTATGGTTGACTGATTTTCTTTTTTTTTTTCACCTTACAAAGGAGATCTCTTCCTACTTCTAAAGTGTACCAATAAATCAACATGATTTTATGCGTGACTGGATTAACCCTGTCACAGATTAGGAAAGTCCATTTTTATGTTAATTTTATCACTGTGTTAATAATATAATGTTAAACTTCATTTAGTTATTTGGTGTTTACAGTCAAGATTAATAACAGAGACCATGTAACAAGCTGCATGTTTTGTGCATCAGGTGCAAAATAATTACACTCCATGCATAAGGAACTATTTAAATGAAAAATCTCTTGTTTAAAAAATAATCATCTTCTAGATAAACAAAGAATTACACATGAAATATGAGCTTCCACTTCCTAACCCAAAAATTAAGTTGCCCATTTCTGCTAAAAAGCTTTATAATCCACCTCTATGCACTTCCAAGAAATCATACACCACAGATAGTATCTCTATGTTGACCAATCAGATATTTTTAAAAAAACTATCCCCACCCCCCTTCCACCCAAAAAAAACCCAGATGGGTATGAGTATCACAGATGGCTCTGCTAAGATGCTGTAAAGGAAATCCACCATTCAAATCCATCACAACCGGACCGCACTACACAAAATAAGGTTGAACGACCCTATCATGGGGGTTGCCAAAGACCATCGGAAACACATTTTCACTTAAGTTATGAAGTAGCCACGAAAATAATTGTATGGTTGGGGGGTCGCCACAACATAAAAACTGTATTAAAGAGTCGCGGCGGGACCACTGCTTTATATGACTTTATTTTGTATGCGGCTTCTGGGCCCCACGGGGTGGAAAATGGGTGGCGGGGGGGGGAGGGGGGGTGGGGGGGCATGCTGCGCCTAGCCTAGCAACAAGTATGTAGCAAATAGGGACTATTTTAAACAGTAATACTTTAGCAGGTTAGCTGAAATTGGATTGGTCCACTCTTATAAACATCAACAAAACCATAGGTGAGCAGTGAGTGAGTCGTGCCAACCGATTTCTGTACCTGAACATAAGCGAAGAAGAAAAAGAATTCAGTGTAAATCACGTCACACCTAACGCCATTCAATTCATTCATCATCCAAGCATGGGTCCGGTCGTCCTCAGTTTTCACAGGGAGAAGGAACCTCTGCGGTAGTAGTTAGTGAACCAAGTCCAATCTGACCTGTTCTGTTCCGACTGAAGCGTTCGGGTTGCTTGCTAGCTCCTTGTCCACGCGTTCTGGTTCTGCTTATTTTTTTTTTTTTTTTTGCTGCCAATTACTCATTTACTGCCTTTTTTATTGAACCACTTTAGCGGTGAAGGCAGGGTCCGGGGGGTCTTTGCTGAGGATTTACGGCCGCGTGGCTAAGTATTTTATTTTGCCCCCGACACACACACAAAAACCTAGGCTTATGGCTTATCGAGTTCGAACCCTGGGTCTCCCACTTGAGAGCCGGAGCCCAGTGTGTTCCAACCGTTTGGGTTTGACCCGGTTTGGCCAGGCGCTTCTCTATCATACGATTATTAAATATTATAATACGGATTAAAGTATAGTATATTTAATATTTAATAAGTAGTCTATAATGATTATAATAATTATAGCGATTTTGATCATTCAAGTGACCCACTTAAAAACGAAAGTAGAGATCGCTTAGTTACAAGATGGCGTCGGTGGTCCACGAAAAATGGCTCCTTTGCCTATCAGTTACTTTGAAATCCCGTCGCTTAATACTGGCTGCTCAGAATCGAATACGTGGGCTCAAAGTTATTCAGAAGAGGTCGCTCAACCAAACGACACCTAACTTACATAGCGATCTTTGTTCAGCCAAATAAATTTCACTATTTGCTATGCGGGAATTAAATTTCTTTAATATCTCTTTTTTAAAGTGAATTTAAATACTTTTAGTTGACATTTTTGGATTCTGTGTCCATTTTTACATAAATATGGGTAGTTTTGCTGGAATCTGTACATCATAGAATATAAAATTTAAATTTCTTCCCGGTCACTTCTTGACAGCTAAATCGACGATTTCTCAAAATGGCTACCGCGTGGCCTAAACGAACTGTTTATCTCAGATTAATTAATCTCGTTATTTATTAAAACAGTTCAAAAATAAGGCAATTTTTATCGTATTTATAATTTACCTTCCTTTAACTTTAATTTTACATGAGTTTTAATAATTTTAAATACTTGAAAATAATGTTTTAGCACGTTTTTAACATAGACTATTTTCTAGGGTATTTTGCGTTGAAAATGGACACAGACATTGGTTTGAACATTTTTAAATATACTTTAAAATCACATTAAAGTAGTTTTTAAATCATTTTTGGAATCTTTAGCCATTATAGCATTTTTTAAGCCATAACCTATCATTTGGCATGAATAATAGTTCCTGTTTAAAGCCTTTTTACCTGTGGACCCCCCACTCTCCGCACCCAGACTGACATTGTGGACGCAGACAGTGGTTTAAACATTTTTTATTTTTCTTTAAAAAAAAAATATAAAGTAGTTATTTAATCATTTTTCGAATCTGTAGCCATTATAGCATTTTTTTAAGCCATAATCATAATAGTTTCTGTTTAAAGCCTTTTTACCTGTTGACCCCCCCCCCACCCCCTCCCCCAACTCCCCGAACCTAGACTGACATTTGAAAAAATGTCTGCCACACATTTCTGCACTGATTTTGTGGTGCATTTTTATTGTCTTAGATAGTATGAATAACAGTTACTATTTATGACTGATACTATTAGTTTTAAAATTATAGTATTGACTTATAGATGCTTATTTAGAAAGTTGACGATTAATAAAATTAATAATAAATTATAATTTGTTTAACTGTGCATAAGTTTACTTACTTACAGCCAAGGCTAATTACAACTTATGATTATTAATATTTAATAATTATTTTCTAAATATACTAATATATATACTAGCTAGCAAACAGATCACATAGGACATAGATACGTTAATAAAATATATATAATGTTCTTTTTCCTCTTACCTTATGAAATGCTGCTCCATGAAAACACAACATAAATCCAAAGCGAATCACAAAAGAGCTTATTTAATAATTTTACTCCATGAAAACATAGCACTGAATCACAAATCAGGTATGAGCAGTTACCTTAGATTATTTTGAACTAGTAAATAAAATATCCAGCAGTGTTAGTTAAGAAGAAGAGGGGGACACTGTGGTAAAATGCGCTCATCATCAATAAAATTAAAGAATAACTCGCAAAGACTGAAGAAGGGATTATGTTAAATCAGTAAAAAGGGTGCATATTTTCACTTGGTTATCAAACAATATTGGGGTCTCTGTAGAAAAGTAGTGAAGCCATTAACCTCGTGCTCGGAAGGTTGCGGTGAGTTTATTTTACAACTGCTTTGTTCGTCTCAAAAATACATTTTGTTTGGGTTAACAGGAACCCCTGGAGGCTGTTGCTGGAGCTACGGTATTCAGGCTTACTGCTAAGGTCTCGGCATGCGGCTAGTCGTTCATGGTTATGTGGAGAAAGACCAAGCCATATGAAACCAGTAACGATGCAGTGAAGTCAATCCACTCGCTATTGAACATTTTTTAACAGTGGAATAGAGCAAATTTCGGTCAGATGTATAAACACTACACACACAATTAAGAGTGCAAGAAAAAGCATTTTTAAACAAATAGGAAGAGATGCATCATAACAAGAAGAATAGTTACAAAAGTATGCATATTACAGTATATGTCTTGGAAGACTCACTGGATAATAATCATTTATTTAATTCATAAATAAGGTTATCAATCCTGATAAACAAACTCATTTTTATGTTATTTAGGTTTGCATCACATCATTTTTTTTTAAAAGGCAACAATTTTAGTCAGAGCCTGCTGTCCTGAAAGCAATGACATATGGTTGCTAAGGGGTTCAGCAAAAAACTTGAGAGTTATTGACATTAAACATGATAAATTGAGGTCCAGTTTTCACTTGGGAACATGCCGCCATCTTGTTTCTGTGTTTTCCATTATAAATTTTTGGGGCAACTTTCCGTCACTGAAATGTGAATATCTCTGCTTAGAATTGACATACAGACTTCATTGAGGTACCGTTGGACTCGGGTTTTCAACCTCTATTCAGCTGTCTTGGTTTAAAAGTAAAAAACCTAATTTTTAAATTTTGACTAAAATCCCTAATAATTAATAATAATTATAGACTACTTTAAGTAGTAGTACTTATTAAATATTAAATCAATATTGATATTCGATATCTTAGGTCTTATATTAATTACACGATAGAAGAGCACTTACCTTTGTATATGCATCCATGTATATTATCGCAGTTTTACAGCAGCAAGGAAGTAGGGTGTTGTTTCGAAAACCAACTATGCCAATCAATACAATTTATAAACAACAATCCCAACCTAACAACACACAAGCAATGCAGCCTTGTTGGGGTCCTCTTCAGTAAATATGTTTACATTCAGCACTACATCCGGTTCTCTCATGTAAAATTTGTACTTGGCCCAAAAAAGTACATCTAAAACTATGCTCCAACTACCGTACCCTCGCAATAATAAGTCATGCTAGCAAAATCCTTTTACGAATTATCATGAAAAGGATTGAAAAGATATTACAAAATGAGCTAAATGATGCACAAGCGGGTTTCAGACAGGGTAGAGGAACTAGGGATCACATCTGTAATCATCATCAGGTGCCTTGTCGACTGGCGTGGGCGCTCATGCCTCTCCACAATCTGCGATCTCCTGCAGCATGTATCAGTTCGTGTGCCGACACACCTCCATGCCATGCAACAAGACTGTCAAGAATCTTCTCTCGTTGTCTTCCTCTATGCCTCCTTCCACAGATTTTTCCAGTAGTCACAACATGTTCTATTTTCCCTCTTCTCATAACATGGCCGAAAATGATGACTGTCTCCTTCTGATGTCTGTGATAAGTTGTCTTCGGGCTACCGCCTCTTTCAAAACCTCGTGGTTGCTCTTTTTTGGCTGTCCAAGGTATTCTAAGCATTCTTCTGTAAAACCACATCTCTGAGGCCTCAAGAAATTGTTTAGCCTGCCTACCGATTGTCCAGGATTCACAGCCATATGTTAAAACGGGTTGTATGTAGCAAGCAAGAAATCGTTTTCCAACTCTCAGTGACAAGGATAATTGCACAAGATGTTCTTCATTTTATAAAATGCAGTTTTTGTCTGTCCTATTCTGTTTCTTATCTCAGTTATGCATCTTCCATCTGATGTTATTCATATGCCAAGATACTTAAATTCTGTACTTGTCCTAAAATAACACCACCGACTTTTATTACACATTGAGGAGTAATTCGTTTCTTTGATACCACCATTTCTTCTGTCTTCCCATTATTCAAACTGAGGCCCATTCTTCCACTTTCTAACACCACAATGTCTGCCATTTCCTGTAGTTCTTTCTGACTTGTTGCTATCAAGGCTGTGTCATCAGCATAACGTAAATTGTTTATACTGTGTCCACCAACCAAAATTCCGGACATATCAGTTAAAGATTTCATTATATATTCACTGTATATTGAAAACAAATCAGGTGATAGTACACATCCTTGTCGAACGTCCCTCTTTTTAAACTGTAAAGTGTACCTAAACAGTTGTTAATTCTTATAGCTGCTGTTTGCTGTCAATACAAATTCTTTATTATTCGTAGATCTTTTCCATCAATGTTTAATTTTCCAACAGTTTGATTACTTCTTCATGCTTCACACAGTCAAATGCTTTTGTATAGTCTATGAAATATAAGTACAAATCAGTCTTTACTTCTATAGCTCTTTCTGACAATGTCCTTAGGATTAATTTGGCATTGTTTGTATATTTTCCTTCTACAAATCCACATTGTTTATCGCTGATTTCTGGTTTAATTTTGTTTCTTATTCTTCTCATAATTATTCTCAGTAAAATCTTAGTCATGTGACTCAAAAGACTTATTGTGCGATGGTCTTCACATTTTAAAGTGCCTGGTTTCTTTGGATTTTAAAAGGTCATTCGGAATATACCCACTATTATAAATATCATTTAAAAGTTTAGTTATTTTTTTCAGTTCCAAAATCTTCCAGTGCTTCGATTTCTTTCAGTGAGATGTTGTCTGGCCCGGGTGCTTCTCATTTCTTCATATGATGTATTGCATCCTGAACTTCTGCAGTCATTATTGTTGGACTATCATTGTTGGTCTGCAGTCCTACATCTGGTCTGTTATCATCATACAATTCCCCTATATACTCTGTCCATCTGTTAATTATATTACTATGTCCCAATAATAAGTCACCATCTTTTGATTTTAAACACCCAGTGCTGTTAGGTGTCATCTTTCCTGTTAACGTATTTATCTGTTGGTACATGAAATGTGAGTCTTTCCTGTGATTTTCCCCAATCTCTGTATACATTTGATTCAGCCAGGTTTTGTTAGCCACTCTGCATTTGTTCCCTATTTATTTTTGTATTATAGAGTATTCCTCTTTATCATTATTTTTCTTCCTTCTTTCATCCATCAACTGCAGAATATCGGTTGACATCCATTTCTTTTTTTGCAACTCTATGGGTTGGTGAGATTGTCTCTTTTGATTTCTGCTGAATTGACTCACGCAACATATCCCACTGTTCATCAATAGTCTGTATAATTTCCATTGCATTATACTGGTTTTGTACAGTGACATTGTACTGTTCCTTAATTTCGTTATCCGTTCTAAGAATTCAAAAATTTAACTTGATGTTCTGTGGTGTTTTTATTATGTTCTTTAGGTTTATTCTAATTTTTCCGACCACTGGAACGTGGTCACTAAAGCAATCTGCTCCTGGGGTCTAGTTTTTGCTCCAACTCAGCAGCTCCGGAATCTTCTTGAAATCAAAATATAATCAATCTGATTGCGGACATTATCGCCAGGACTTTTCCAAGTCCACAATCTTCGAGGATGGTGTTTAAACCAGGTGTTAACTATTATCATTCTGTGCGACTCAGCCCATGCTATCAATCTGTCACCTCTCACATTCTTTTCTCCTAGGCCACTGCCACCCGTTATTCCGTACACTTTTTCACTTCCCTAATTTCGCGTTGAAATCTCCAAGTACCATTGTTACTTCACAATTTTTGCATTGATCAACAGCAATGTCTAACTCGTCATAAAATGCGTGAATATCTTCCTCTGATCTGCTGTTGGGTCATAAATCTGTACTAAGTTGATGTCAAACGGTCTGCCACGAAGTTTTACTAATAGTACTCTATCTGATATTGTCAAAAATCCTTTCACAGTTTTTGAGTTCTTTGGATCCAAAATACTACCAACTCCCTTACTATATTCCTTCCCACCGGAGTAAATAATTCAGTGCTGATCTGAATTCTTTTCACCTGCTCCGGGTCATCGGATTTCACTAATTCCTAATATGTCTTGATGTTATCATCTTGATGTTATCCAGCTTTCCGTTTTGTACGAGTGTTCTGACATTCCATGTACCAATGTTTAGGATGCTTCTACCATTTACTTTTTCTACAGTAGCTGGATGACGGTCGGGTATCACCAGTAGAACATGATGCTCCCTGCAGGACGAGGTGATTCCACTGGAATCCTCATTCACGTCGTTATCTGAATTCGGAATATTTTGAGGCATAATTGGCTAGGGATAAAACAGCGGTGGTTTCCCCTTGCCCTCCGCTGGTTTGTATATGGTCTGACTCCAATAGCCTTTGTCTAAAGAGACTTACCCTGCAAGGCAGCAGGGGGGGGGGGGGGGGGAGAGGTTATGGCGCCTCTTACCCGCCGATGGCCATGTCGTAGAGTTTTGAGGTATTTTATAGTTAGCTGTCCCACCAACTAACTCGCCTCCTCTCAATGACCATCACCTGTTTTGGGTCACGGTCACTTATTCAATAAATTCGTGGCTAACCTCTATATCTAGAAGCCTTTCCACCATCCGCTAACTGGTGGACGCGCCTAGTAGTAGTATATTAGGTATAATTTTTGAAAAATGCAGAGAATACAACGTAGATCTTCATGCTTGTTTTATTGATTATAGCAAAGCATTTGACTGTGTCCAATACCATAAACTGTGGACTATTATGAAAAGTATGGGGTTTCCAGCGCATTTAGTGCATCTAATTGAAAATCTTTATCATGAACAACAAGCAGCCATCAGAGCAGCTAGTGAAACATCTGATTGGTTCGAGGTGAAAAGGGGTCAGGCAGGGGTGCATTCTCTCACCATACCTAATCAATATAAACGCAGAAAATATAATTAGAAATGTCAAAAAGGGCCAGACTTGTGACAATTATGATCCGCTCAAAATTGGTGGTAACCCTATTCCGGAAATATGCTACGCAGACACAGTCCTCCTTTCGAACAGCGTAAAGAGGATATGAAATGTAATATTGTCTGCCAAAAGCACAGTGAAGATCAAAATCTGTTCTTGAATTAAAAAAAAAAAAAATTATGTCCACAGATAAAACTGGCTGTCACTAAAAAATAACAATAATTGATGAAGCAATTGAAAATGTCACAAACTTTGAATATCTAAGCTCTGTAATAAACAACAATGGAGACTGTTTGACATAAATTAAAAGGAGGATGGCAATAGCAATACAAAGATTGAACAGCCTTAAAAGTCTATGGTTAAGCACCAGCAAGGGGATAAAAATTAGAATTTTGAGAGCATGCGTCTTCCCTGTGGCTACATACGGATGTGAGTCGTTGACTATCTCTCAGTCCTTAAGAAAGAGCATAGGGGCTTTTGAGCAGAAATGCTATAAAAAGATTATCAGAATATCTTGGACAAAGAAGATGATAAATATATTGACATCTTAAAAGATCTGAAC
>CAJHNH020000931.1:0-112500 GCA_905116865.2 Candidula unifasciata | reverse complement strand
GATGAATTTAGTTCAAGGTGTCGTTCCCACAATTTGTCTAATGGTATAATTATTCACTCGATCTCGGATGGTTAGGTTGGCCACTTTTCTCAGGCATCTCATCTCGCAAGTGGTGAATTTGCGTATATGGGTTTTAGATAGTGTCCATGTTTGACATTGGTTGCCTAATGTTGGAATGAATATGCTGTTTATAATCTGTCTCTTTGCTCTCATAGTTATGCTTGGATGTCTTACTAATGGTGATAATTGGTAAATAAGTGCACTTGCTTTCTGACATCTGGTTTCGATTTCTGTGTCTATACTACCATCTTCCGTGATCATAATTCCTAGATATTTAAACTCCCTAACCTGATTCAGTTCAGAACCATTCAACTGTATGTGTAGTGGGCCAGGGGTTCTGCTAACTTGCATTGTTTCGGTTTTGTTTGCATTGATCTTCATGTTGTATTTACTACATGCTGAGTTTAACCTGTTAATGTAGTCTTGCAGTCAATCTTCTTCAGGGTAGAACAATAACTGGTCGTCAGCAAATAGTAGTTCGTTTAATGTGGGTGAATCGTTTACTTCTTCTGATATGTGTACTTCCTCGTGATTATAAAAGTCTATGTTGTCTGTATCATAACTTGCTTCTTTAGATATTCTGTCTATATAAATGTAAAATAAAAATGGAGCAGCACACATCCCTGTCTCACGCCTGTGTTGACTGTGAACAAATCTGGGATTCCTTCTTGTGTTCTTACTGCACTCTGGCTTGTGTGGTACATGGCTTGATGTTCTCTAGTAATTGTCCTTGTACAAACAATCCACAGTTTGTTTCTATCAATCTATCGAAAGCCTTTTCCTGATCTACAAACACAATATTCTGTTTGGTATTATACTCAATGGCTTTCTCACACACTTGCCTCAATAATGCATCTGTGCATCCTCTGCCTTTTCTGAAACCGATTTGTGATGCACTCATCTGTTGTTCAGCTATGGGCCTAACTCTCTGTTCTAGTAGTTTTACGTACATTGTTCCTACCTGACTCAGTAGTGATATACTTCTGTATGCTTCACATTCTCTTTTATTACCTTTTTTTTTCCATAAGGGTACTTATAGTGCCTGTAAACACTCAGCTGGGACTTTTCTTTCTTCCCAAGCTATATTACACAATTAAAGTTAGCCATTTAACATCCACTTCTCCGCATGCTTGGATCGCTTCTGCATTGATTCCATCCAGACCTGGTGCTTTGTTTCTTGGGATGTTCTGTATAACTGCTCTTTGAGGTTATATTTCAAGTTTTAATTTGGTATTTTGACCTGTAAATTCAGATACACTTTTCAATGGATCTGGCGCATGCGCAATGTTAACAGTTTGTGTTTTCCGTTTTACTTTTGGAGAAGATAATCTTTGAGAGGGGGTTCTTTTAAAACATATTTATCTCTCTACATTTAAGAAAGCTTGATCGTTTACTTTTTATTATGTCTGTTTGAAATAATAACCAGAGATGGCAGCATTATTTTCGTGCACAAAATGTCATAAGAGATATCCATTTGAGGAATTATCACAAGGCGAGCAACTTTGTAAGGTAGGCACCGACACTCTCAGACGAGTCATGAGCGAGTCTTTCAAAAAAGACACCTCACACAATGTTCAACGGGTTACTACTTTGAGACCGACATTATATATTTATATATATTTAATGAAAGCAACAGTTTGAAAGATATTTGATTATGTTTTGGAGTCTCATAATTAAAGTACAAGTACAAGTGGTATTTGTTTTCATTGATTTTATTTGTCATTTAGCTAACTAGGTCAGAGTTAAAGGAAAGACACGCAAAAGATCATATGATATGATGATAGACGACTGCAACAAGGACAGCCGTAAAGTTAAAGAAATGATGTTAATTATGTTATACATAAAGCATACAGAAGATGCATACATCTATCTCCCAGCTCCCTATACTACACTGAGGAGACGAGGAAGAGATGAACTGATCGAACAGCTGTAGAATACAATCATAGTTGATGTAAATAGTATATCATATCAGATATCAGTAGTTAGTGATAGTGAGTATATATATATATATTATTATTAGCTTTAGTATAGCAGTCAGCGAGTTGTCTCTTGTCTTGAGAGCTGCCAGCACCTCTCTACTGTTAACATTTTAATTTTTTTCTGCTATTTCACAATATCACCTGGAGATTTGATAGGGAAAACCCCAGAATGTCCCATAGTTTGGGGGGGGGGGGTGTGCTAGTGCTATGCTATACTATGGCACGTTCTGGGGATTTTCATTTCCTTACCAAATCTCGGGAAGTGATGTGGTGAAATAACATAAAAGAACCCTTTTAAGGTTGGAAATAAAATTAATCGACATTTCAATTCCGGATCCTACTGGGTCGCATAGCATATTGCAGACTGTCATCAATATGATTTTTAAAATTTAATGGTAGTCAGTCAGTGACTGACTATAAATATCTTTGTTTAGTTTAGAACTGACACACATGCTTTTTTTTTTTTTTTTTAGATACAGTTGAACTGGACTTTTAAAACCTATTCAGTTGTAGTCTCTTAACAAAGATCTGATATTACATTTAAAAAAAAAAATTTGCTGGAATAGGATGTTGTCAGCCAAAAGGTATAGTGGATTTTATCAGACCACAGTGCCATATGCCCTTTTTGAGGATAAACACAGAAGGACACTTACGCTTATAGCAGGTGTTCAGTTGTAGTTTATTAAAATTGTTTCTTGGTTGGTATTTTTTTTTTAAAAAAATCAGCTTGTTTGTGTGTGTTTAAAAAAAAAAGAATAATCAGTTGGAGTATTATATTCTCTATTTCTCTTTCAGGACTGTAGAAACAATTTTCCTGTGGTCAAGTGTACTTACTGTCGGGCAGAATTTCAACAAAACAGGTGCAGGTTTCATTTGAATATGTATCGATTCCTAGTTATATTTGAAATATGACATTGGATATAAATGCTTTTTGTACACAGTTTTTGTGTGTGGGTAATATATTTAAAAAAAAAAAAATCTGTGCTTTCTCCATATTGAAAGTTGTGCCCCTGCTGATGATGGTGATGCCCTCTTCTGTTTCATGGCAAAACTCTCGTACCACTGTCCGAAAACCACGAGAACATTTCTTTTAATAACCGTCCACCGCAAGGAACAAATCCTAGTACTCAAGAGTCATGACATTAACCATATTCACTAACCTCTAAGCCTTGACTGGAACATATAGAGACCAAATTGCAAGTTAAGTTCATGAACCACTGAACTAGCACACTTTTGTTTTCCCTAACAGCAGATTTAAATAAGAGTATAGTCTTTGTTGCACCATGTTTTATCCAATATGGCTAGCACAGAGACCTGACTGTGGTGATGATCCTCAAGGGCTCTCCATTAAAAACAGGACTTGTGCAATAAGGCAAATCCATGTGCTTCGGAGCATGAAACAGATGGCTTGCTTGCTTCGCCATAGAGCTCCTAAAGTAATAGATAACTTACAAGACTGTAAGCAGGCTAATAACTTGATTATGATTGTTTTATTGTTTTTTTTCTTTTTAGCAAAGGAAGTACTAGCTCTATCTGTGCCAAGTGTGCCCAGAATGTGAAGCATTTTGGAAAGGTTAGTGCCATATTTAGGTTCATGTTAACTCTTTTGAGTACTAGACAGTCATTATGGAGGGCATACACCAAAAGAGGATAGGGATATAAAACACAGGGTAGACCACGAACAAGTTTAGATGCAGTGTCAGAAAAAACTCTACAATAGTACAATGTGTCTTTAGTCAAGGCAGCTAGAAAAGCAAGAAGCAGAACCTTTTATCTCTCCCTAAACCCAGACTGGTAGAAAAAGATATACTTGTTTTTGCATTACTCATTTTGTATGAAATAGTTTTATCGCTAATCATGTCTTTGGCTAAAGGAGTTAACAGAATAAAGGAGTGTATCACTACTTGTGATAGCTTGGAAGCCAAGCTTTATGGGTTATTGGAGGACATGGGTCATGCCACAACCTTCAGAGAGGCCTGTGGCTTTCTCCAAGTGAACACTGCTGGCATGGACAATGACAGAAAGGTGATAAAATGGATTAATGCCATAACTAGGTGAGTCACCAAGAAGTAAGAGAAGAATACCATGTCAGGAGTAACAGTTGCAGGGTGAGTTGATTGGTACTGATAGTTTTTGTTTGTTTGTTTAAATGCGAGCAGATCTTGCTAGTAAAAGTTGTCACACTGGGGACTCAAGAAATGTACCCATGTTGACAGGCATTCTAGAATACCGAAGCTGGCTGCAGACTTGCTCCCTATCTGTCATCCATGCCTGGTGTGGACTTCAGGTTACTTACCTTTACCCTCAGGGGCCCCAGTGTAAATAATCTTATAGTTGAATGGGATTTGTAAATGTAGGATTCTCATCCTTGGGGTGTTAATCCTGCAGACTGCAATTCTGGAGGGGACAAAGAGCGATACAGCATGCTGTCTACAAACAGTAGAGAGCACCCAGGTCTGTCCAGTTAGCATTCTTGTGGAAAACAAGCTCTATGGGTCAGTTGAGGACATGCCTCACACCACAGCCTTCATAGAGGCCTGTGGTAATTCCATATAAAAACTACTGATAGTTAGAGGAAAAATAAGAGACAGGCAGTTGCCATTGTCGTCACTTTTATTCTGATACCTTTTTTTTTTTTAGCACAATATAAGACTATCTATCGTTTAGAAAGATGGAAGGGTGCCAGCGACTAGCTATTTTTTTTTTTTTAAATAAAAGGTGTAAGGTAATGTGTTAAGTCTCAGCACAAGAAATTCAGATGGCAACTTTCTTTTTCAGCCAACTGCCTGTGAAAACTGCAGTGTTTTGGCTGCTTTTATTGGGAAACGCTGTCAGAGGTGTGTTAACTCAGAGAAGAAATGGGGGCCCCCACTTGTATGTGAGCAGTGTAAACTAAAGTGTGCCTTTGATCGTCCAGAAAGGAGAAAGGTAAAGTGGCAGTATATTATATTAGCTTGTATTTGTCATCATCATTAATAAGTGCTCTTCTGACGTCACCCTTAAAGTTGGGCAGTTGGCTTGTTGTGTTGTGGTTTATAGTTAGGCTGCAGTATCTGTGCCTTTGGGCTCAACACATTGGTTATCAGCAAATCCCTAATTAGTTGCATCATATGAAATGCATTTGGGAGGGCAGTGGGACTGTTCAGCCCCCCCGCCCCCCACCCCACTCCCTTTGCACCACAGGTGTCTTTTTTTGACCATTTTCTGTGATTAAGGGTGTCCCATAAACATTTTTTTTTTCGTGAAAGCCATTTTTATTTATTTAATATGCTTTATATAACAAGCATTGTTTTGAAACAATATTTCATTGCATGTTTCACTGCTGAAGAAGACATATAAGCACAGCTGAAGTTATGCTTGTAATGGCCCTGGTGATAACGTATGGGGCATTCTACTTTCACATGATTATAAAGTGTTAATAAATAGGATAAATAAAGAAGATTTCTATGATCTCCTTGAGAATATCCATAGAGAAAACTCACAAATGGGACAATTGATTATCTTAGGAGATTTCAGTGCAAAAATAGGAAAACATATGTAAAATTTTAGCAGGCAGGGAAAGCTTACATACGTAAATTCAAACGATAATGAATGGAGATTAATTAAACTAACATACTTTATTTTCAAAGAGTCACAAATTCGGCACGCAGGCCTGTCTTGCCTTCAGCCCTTCCAAACACCCATCTTTCGCACAGCAGTTGTATTTTTTATATCAATAAAGCATGTTACGTTCTTATAATAATATGCATATTATGATTATAAGAAAAAAACAAAAAAGCAAATCAACCTCACAGTAGATAAAGGACTACAGATAAGCAGCACCAGATTTTAAAGAAAAGATATACATAAACAAACATGACAGTCATGTAACTAGATGACTGATAATCAGATAGATCACATTTAAATAAATATTAGAAATGCATCAAACATACAAAAATTAGAAGCTTCAGAGGAGCTGAGTGCCATAGTTACCACTACCTGCTTGGTGCACAATAAAAAAAGTTAAGAGATCCTTCAGCGTCAAGTTGCAAAGATCACTTCCAGGGTACAATAGAGAAAGATTACAAGAAACCTATATAAGAGAAATTTCCAAATTAATTACAATATAAAATTGAAATTTTACAAAATCCATTATGAAATTTTACAAAATCTGCCGGAGGAAGACGTTGACCATTCCTGGATGGATATTAAGAATATAATTCAAATTACTGCCTTTCGAAGAGGCAACATGTGCTGTGCTACAGTTTTATAATTTTTAGCCAGGTTCCCTTAGCATGTTCAGATAGTATGTTAAAGATATTATACCACATCATGTGTTGTTGTGAAATTGAACTTTTTCTGTTATGAAAGGTGACTTTATCGTGGGATCATTTTATTTTATTTTTGTAGCAAAGTATTCCTGTTGTGTTGTTAAGTGATAAAAATTAGTCATTTACTGCAGAAAGAATCAACATGGCCACAATGGACATTCATTGAATCATTCATTATCCTTTTGTGCCATTTATGTTTCACTTAGGTAAGTTGGCACTGTGTTTTAGCACCAAACTGTGATATTTTCCCCTTTTCGGCCCAACATATCTAATTTCAGCAATTTCTCAGTTCCTAGTTAATTATTAAGAGACATTGAGTCTGTCCCCCCGCCACCACCCAAATTGGATCCCGGAACCCACATGGAGAATTGTATCCTGTACAGTTGTTATGAGGGGAAGCCGCCATTGTGTAGCAGCTAGATGCTGGCCTGCAGATTGGAAGGTTGTGGGTTAAGGTCATGGTTGTACTGGGCTTTTTATTTGGTTTGTTTTTAAATGACCTTGGTGGCTAGGTCGATCTAGCCTTGAGTGGGTACCATTTGGAGTCCTGGGAAGTAAAGGTGGCCTGCGTGATGCGGACCACATCAGCCACTAAGGGCCACATGTTCTATAAAATATAGATCTGGCCAGTCTATAAAATACTGTTCTAGCCCTAAGTGCCCAATCCTCATGAAGTTGTGGAGAATGTGTCCTTTACCTTTGAACAGTTGTGATGATATCATGTATGGAATCTTGTTCAAGACTTCTGTCTTTTCTTGTTTGTGTTCATTGAAGGGTTTCTGTTAGGCGTTCATTCTTCCTTAGTCCATTTGCTTCTCTTTCCACTGCCTTTTTGTTATTCTTTGACCCTTTCTTCTTAGAAAGCATTGTATGTACTGTACAGTTTTATTTATTATTTCTCTGTTGGTTTTCAGGTTATCCTGTTTATTATATTGAATATTCCCATATGTTGCAATCACCTTTACCATATTTAGATTAAGTTTTTATTTGTTATTTTAGGTGAATGGAAAATTGATGTGCTGGTTATGTGACCAGGCATATAAAAGAGTTCTAGCGAAAACCCGTAAGACTCAAGACATGGTTCTCAAATCATCAGGGTTATCATCGTCATCGGCTGAATCACCTTCAAAGTTAAATTCATCTGCCAATAATGGACAGAACTTGCAAGCTAGTCAGCCAGTACCCTCATCAGCTTCTTTTGAAGGCATGACTGTACTAGAGCGGTTAACCAAACTTGCCACCAGTGGAGGGAGCAGTCGAGGTAACACTCCACCTGTCGATATTGATAGGCCGGTGAAGGTTGAGGGAGAAAGCAGATTGGCTGAAAAACCCCAGAGCAGTTCAGATGATGCTAAAAGTGGAGAAGGTGATAAAGAGGAGAAGCCTCACAGACACCATCATAATCATCGAAAGTACAACCACCACCATCACCATTCTCACTCAAAAAGACACCTTTCAAAGTAAGTAATTGTCATCATACCTTTTATTTTTTTCTGCAGCAACAACTTTAACCTGATCACCAAAGAAATCCTTTTGAAAAAAAAATATGTTAAAAAAATGTGAACTAAGTAGTGTCCAAAATCAATCCGTTAAAAAAGCCATTACACACAGTTTAAAAAAAAAATTACCACCCAACCCCAGTTATGTAGGGGCATTATTCAGTAAATATGGGCTGAGTAAAAATTACATGGATTACATTTGCCTGGGCCTTAAACACACACATGTGCACACTCCACCCCCACAATTTCCTCGTTTATCATCTCAACTTTAAACTTAACACTTTTTGTTCTTGTATTCATAGCAGTGGTTTCCCTGTTGTGAATTCAAATAATGTGGATACAAGCAATACATTGCACAATTTATTACCTGGCATTTTTAGCTGTACAGGGTCTCCTTGGCTTATGTCTCAGTTCCATTCCAATCCTGGTTGGAAGTCAAATTTATATATTTCAACACTGTTAAAATTCAAGCAGATTATAAATGTTGTACATAAAACACACAAATTATTTCTGTGTATGTATAGTTTTTGTACATAATGTCAAAAATATTTATATACTCAGTTCCAGGAACTTTTTACCCTACCAGCGTAATCTTTCTTAGGGATGGTTGTAAGTTTCATAGGTCGTACGGTGAGGAGACGATACATCTTGTCATGTACCTTACTAAGAGTTTACGTCAACATGTAATGAAGCTCATGAAATGAATCTTAGACTGAAAATGCACAAATCACAATTCCTTGTTTCACTGGTTTTTACCCTGGAAGTTTTAGACCAAACACATGTCACTACTGTTTGCAACAGGTAAAGTGATTGTCTCTATATTACAGCTGGTAAATTGCTTGAAAGGCACAATCCGTATCAGTAATTTGCAAGGGACATGTTATCTGATTGAGATTGTGTTAGGGGTAGTTTACCACACAACCAACTAGTGTGCATTGAAATATATCTATCTCTTCGTGTTGCTGTTGACGCGTAAGGCATTCACAAGCAATCTCGATTGCTGCTAGTCTGCTGCTTTTCTGTCTGTGGTATCCCATATCCTTTTTTTAACATTTGTTTCCCTTTCTTCTGTCCCTCTCCAGGTTTCCTTAGCTCGTCCATGTCTATTTTTTTTTTTTTTATCTGCTGTTCATCGGAGAGCTGTCCTGGGCAAAATGTCGCAAGACATTCTGCAGACATGTCAAAGCGATCTCTGTCTTTTTCTTTGATAACATTTGCCAGTGATGAACATGTTGTATTTTTCTTCAGGTCTTCATTTATGATCTTGTTTGGCCAAAATGTTTCCAGGATTCTCCTTACATTTATTTTGAATAAGGCAGACTGTTTTGAAATATTGTGAGGCAGTTAAATACACACAGCCATTTGCTAGTTATACAAACATAAAGAACATTCCTAGTCTTTAAAAAAAATTAATTTACAGAGAGGATGAGGAAGCAGGTGATGCTAAGAAACCGAAGCCTGAGAAGAATCAAGCGAATGGTGTAGCAGCGGCAGCAGTATCAACCCCTAAGAGGTAAGTACAGACTCAGCGTCTTTGATTTTGTTTGTTGTCACATTTTCTAGACGTTCTTTTCCCATAACTCCTGCAACAATTACAAGAAGCCCCCCCCCCCCCCCCCCCCCCCCCAAAAAAAAAAACTCCAATCTATAACTGACCATTCACCTTTTTAGGTAGGAATTCATGTGTTTCAGAGCTGTTTAGTTTTCGAGCTATTTAGTTATTTTTGTCTGAGGAAAAATAATTATCTTAATCTGCACAGTTTGTGGCAACTGCACTAAGTCTCCAGGCTGAACAGCACCCTGCCCTACACTGCTCTATACTATAGGCAGCAAAGCCAGTTTACAAAAAATGTTTAATGGTTATTCTTTTCTGCAGCCTAATGTTGATGTTAGAAATATTCCCAATTTGAGTTCTAGGGCTCCATTTTGGAGGGGGAAAATAGAATAGACCCACTGCCCCATCCCCCCCCCCCCCCCCCCAACAATTGACCTATTAGGAGTATTTCCTTCACACACACAAATTTGCTTACAAATAAACCAGATCTGCAAAAAGGGTGTGTTTGCAAAACATAGGCTAAAGTCCAGAAGTCTGTGAACAACCAGAGTTCACAACCAGTAAATGCGAACGAGAAAGAAAGTAATGTGTCTTCTGGTATGCTTCTGACACCTTTTTGAGAATATGGACCCACATCTGAAGGAGAGTTTAACGTTCTGGCTGCTTGGTCAGTCACTCCTTTTCCTTCTCACTGTGCGAGTAGAATTATGCTTGTGGCCCAAAATAATTTGTGTACTTTTTCCCCCTTGTTACAGTACAGGTAGCAATATGTCTGACCCCGGTGTGGACACCACGACCTCGGAGAATGTCATCCTGATCACTCAGTTGAGAGAACAGATTGAAAGTATCAAGAAGCAGATAGCCAGCAAAGACCAGCAACTCTTGGAAAAGGATAAAAAGGTAAATATGGAAACTTGTCATTGTTGTATGGAACTAAAAGGGAACTCCTAAAAGTCACAACAGTCAAGTTTATCTCATGAACTTGTCTTCCTGTGTGGGTTCCAGCTCCATTGTAAGGAAAACGAGAATAGACCCACTGCCTCCTCAGCTAGTATGTCGTAAGAGTCGACTGACTGGGTGCTTCCTTTGAAATTGGGAGTGCATCTGCCAGAGAGGCAAGGAACCAAAAATCTGCATACAGATAAGTCGGATCTGTAAAACAGATGTGCACGCAACACTCAGGTTCTGGAACAAAAGTAAAGTCCAGAACTGTGCCAGATTTGTGCAGCTTTTGTTTTACCTGTAATTATGTTTGCAGCATTGTTTTCAGTGCTTGCACTTTTGGCAATCACATCTGACTTCCTCAGACATTTATTGTCTAGGCTAGCCTTTCTGGTTAGTTTCATTGCTCTGTTGTCATTTTTCCTCTTTGAGTTACAGATACTCTGCAGAGGGCTATACAGATACATGCATGCTGGTCAGCCCTAAAGGAAGACGGGCAGAAAATTGGTATTCTCTGTCATTCAAGGATTCCTCTTTCTAGGATAAGGCTAGTATCCTCCCCAATGCGCTCCTCCGCTATCATTAAAGGAGACTTCCATATATGGTACTGGGCTTACCCAGTACTGGACATGACCGCTTAATCTCACATCAGAATGTTGAACCTCCCACTCAACAAGGCTGCATCTTTTAGGGGTCAGGCAGAAGCATTTAGCAGGACTTTGATGGCCTTGCATGCCCAGCATTATTTCATATCATGGTTACCATGGCATTTTCCACATAGATACCTTTTGGCATTCACTGTAGCAGCATAGGCACTAAGTAGAAAATAGCATTTTTTAAAATTATAAGTCGTGCATAATATGTCTTTTTCTCATGGTCCCAGTCCTGCAGGGCTATTTAACTAAGTTTTCTTAACCCTCTTAGCACGGACGGGCCGATTATCGGCCGGCGGCAGTCTAGCCAAAAACACGGAGCGGCCGATTTTCGGCCCGATCGTGTTTCGCCTCATCACCGTAAGAAATCTCCTATTTTGAAACACTGAAAGTGATTATTTTATATTCACTGCTGATCTATCTTTGCATATGGCGATTTTCTTGTGTTTGGTGTCGGCGTGAAATTTGTTGTTGAATTTTTTAGATAGTGACCTGAATCGATAAAACTATGTCTGACGCGACTGTTTCTGCTCCTGAACTTGATATTGATGAAACATTCGAATCAAGTGATGATACTATTTCTAGCGATACAGATGCAGGATTTAGTGTTAGTGATAGTGGGGAATCAGATGGGGACGCTGATGAGACCACAGCCCAACCATGGCTCAGGGTATATCCACCCGAAGATGTTGACACTCCGGCCCATCCATTTCTTGAGCTGACTGGTCCGAAACACATGCCACCGAAAGATGTGATTGCTGTGTTTTATCTACACCTGTTTTTGACTGTGGAATTAATTACAACATTTGTAACAGAAACCAACAGATATGCAGCTCAGTTTGTTGCAAAAAGTGCAAATATCCTGAAACGCAGATCCATTGTACAGAACTGGAAGCCAACAACAATCTCCGAAATGAAAGCCTTTATTGCGATTATTCTGAACATGGGGTTGAACAGAAAACCTACCCTATTTTCCTACTGGACCACTGATAAATCACAAGAAACTCCATGGTTTGGAAGAGTAATGCCTAGGGAGAGGTTTGATTTACTACTCAAATTTTTTCACATTGTCAACAATGAAACCTTAGCTGCTCCAAACACAGATGGATATGACCCTTGTGGTAATTTTGCCCCTCTGGTAGAGCATGCTAACAGAGTATTTAGGCATCACTATACCCCAAAACAAGAGCTGTCTGTTGATGAAAGCCTTATAGGAACTAAAAGTAGTAGTCAGATTCTACAATACATGCCAAACAAGCATCACCATAAGTGGGGTGTCAAATTATGGATGTTGTGCGAATCAACGACTGCCTATGTTCTTGGATTTTTTTGTTTACAAAGGTAGAAGAGATCAAGAACAAGATGGCTTAGGACTGTCTCACAGAGTTGTGAGAAAACTCTTAGCAATTGGCAATTACCTTAGAAAGGGTTACCATGTCTTTGTGGATAATTTTTTTTCAAGTGTGGAATTGGCCACTGATTTATTTGCTGAGGGTACCTACCTTACTGGCACAGTTCGACGCAATAGGCGACACATCCCTAATGGTATCAAGGGTAAACTTGAGCCCAACGAAACAGTGTATTACAGAAGAGGAGCCATTATTACAGCTGCTTACAGGGAGAAGCAAAGCCTGTACTTCTGTTGTCAACAAAAGAGAAAGCAGAGCAGGTTGAAGTCACAGTGAGAGTTCGGCAAAATGACCAACAGCCAGCCGAGAGATCCAAACCTCGTATTGTCTTACAATACAATAAACATATGGGTGGAGTAGACCAAAGTGACATGATGCTTTATTCCTATTTGGATGAACGCAGAACACTTAAATATTGGCGTAAAGTTGTTTTTGCTATTTTTGGACGAATGACTGTAAATGCATACATTTTGTATCGCCAGAATACGTCAGATTCTAGCATTATGACACGTTATAAGTTTACATCAGCTGTTGTGAGTGAACTCGCAAAAGAATATTCTGACTCTAGGCATCCTCCTACTTGTTCTGGTAATGTTGGAAACTCTGGTTTTTTGCAAATTCCTGACAATAAAGAGAAGGACTGTTGTGTGTGCAGTAACCGCTCCCAACCCGGTGGAAGGAAGCGTAGTAAAAACATGTGTTCCTCTTGTGGAAAGGGTATTCACCACTATTGTTTTGAAAAACGTAAATGTAAAAAGGATAAAGATCAATAAAAAGGTTACAAATAAAATATATTTTTGTTTTTAGTTGTGTGTTTCATGCTCTAAAGTTGAAAATTCATATTTTGATTTTCTATTTTTAGATATGCAAATGAGATCATTTGCATATGCATCAATTTATTTTAACGATATTGTGAAAATCATGAACTTCAACCTATATCCTTCAAATAAATATGTTACTTCATGGGGGTCAGAATAACAGAAATGTGTCCAAAAAAAATAATAAAGTAATAACCAAATTTACTGAAAAAATGCTCCGTGTTTTTGGCTAGACCTCTGAAAAACTTCCCGTGCTAAAAGGGTTAAGGACCACAATTTTTAAAATGTGATCATCACGGGCCAGAGAACCAAATTTTTGCCTGCGGGCCAACAGTTGAATAGCCCTGCTATAATAATGCAAGGAGTATGGCCTGTAAGTTTACTTTTCCTGTTCCCCACATGGTTTCTGGGCCCTGTCTTGGGGAAAAAGAATAGACCTGCTCACCTCTCTTTAAAAGGCATGCCATAAAAGGCGACTAATTAGGAGTTTGCTGAAATCAGACATTTTGGGTCAAAAGGCCCTTAAGAATGTTGGACTCTCATGTGGGATATCCAGGTTCAAATCCCCGGTAAAGTATGTGATTCAGGAATGAGGTCATGTAGTAGAGATTAAGTACAGAATTCTTGCATGCTATATGAAGCCAGTTTTAACACATGCCCGTGAATCCTGAACAATTAATAAACGAGCTGAACAATATCATGCGGCAATGGAGATGTAGTTTCACAGAAGAATCCTTAGAATTCCATGGACAGCTTAGAAGAGCAACCCATTTATTTTAAAAAATGTGAGTGCTCAAAGACAACTTATCAAAAAGAGTCAGTCATAATTTTTTGGTCATGTTATGAGATGAGGGAAACTAAAACTTGTGACCACTGGAAAGGTCTGTGGAAAGAGCGACAGGGAAGGACGGTGCGAGAAGATCTTGACAGCTGTCAGCGCATGAACTGATGCACACAGTTTCGGATTGGGGCGAGACATGTTCACCGGTACCAGTCGGCAAGGCACTTGATGATGATGATTGTAGCCTAGCTGTAAACCACAACACAGTGTGCCAGCTGCCCTTTTAAGAGCACACCTAGAAGAAGAGGAACATATACCAGTGCCTACTAGGACTCAAAAGTTGTTGTGGCCGGACAGTTTTGTGATACCTGTCCCTTGCAATGTAGAGGTGCAGTTGGTAGTTCTCCATGGTCAAGTGAGAGACCATGATAGCATTTTTCATGATACTCAAGTCTTCTTCTTCACTTTCTTCTTTGTAACTGCTTCTGGTTTCTAGGGAGATAGAAGATTATGCTTCTTGCTCTTCTGGCTGCCATAGACACCTCGTGCTGTTGTAGATTTTCTCTGATGTTATCTTTCCATTTTGTTCTTGGTCTTTCTTGTGCTCTACATCCTTTCCCAATTTGTGTGTATGTCTTGTATGGTATGACGTCACAAGACATACTTTCTAAGTGGCCAGACCATTTCATTCGCCATCTTTATATATAATTTATAATTGGTTATAGGCCAAATTGTTTCTCTTATGACCTCATTCCTTATTCCATCACTTTACTTAGGATTTACTTGAGAGTCCAACATTCTTAAGAGCTTTACCAGTCTCTCTTCTCCAGATGCACCAATAGCATGAAGAGTCCTTGAGTGCCACTTTACTTATTAATTTAATCAGTGTTTTCTTTGTACATTCTTACTTATTTTTTTACTTTGGAGGTTACAGATTCTATCCCCTTGTGTGGTAGCTACAGCTTCAAATTTTAATGTTTTCTGATACATGTTCCATTTCCTTTTGCATCTGTGAGTTTTAACTAATATATTACAGTTTGTTTATCATATTGATTCTGTGAACTTTATTTTTCCAGATCACAGAACTAAAAGCCCATATGTATGAAAATGACAAAAAATTTCGATCAAAAATTACAGCTATGCAGCAGAGTCACTCCATAGCTTTGGAAACTTTGCAGGTTAGAGAAACTTATTTTTTTCTTTTCTTTCTCTCTGTTTTCTTCTTCTTCTCATCCTGCTGCTGCTTTTTCCTATCTGTCCTCATCTTCTTTCTCCACTAAAGCTTAACCTTTTCACCCTTTCAACGCTTTAAAAAAAGCAAGCAGGAACCTGCAGGAATTCCTAGAGCAAATTCTGTAAAAACTACATTTAAAAATTTGTTTTCAACTTATATTAAGAAAGTAATCAAAAATCACAAATGGAGTGAAGCATTAAATTGAGCACACTCAAAAATGTTTTGATTCGGAATTCTAACACTTAGACTTTGGACCAATTAGGACATAAGAATTTCTTTTCTGTAAAAAAAAGTCATTTTGTTAAAAAAAAACACCATTACATGCTATTTTTATTAAATATATAAAAATCTAGGCCTCCTGAAAACTGGGCAGGTACAAACAGAACCATTAACCAGGCTTCTTGGGGACAGGCCATAGCAGAAATGGCCTCTTAAGGTGACAGGGTTAAACAGAAAAAACAGTACAGCCTAATTTACCCATTATTTTCTTCTTTCAAAATGGCGTGATTTCAAAGACAGACTGCTCATGACCAGGTCAAGCACACTAGTAGTGACCCCAGAGTCGAGTGCTGCCGTTTTGAAACTTGCTACTCCACTCATACATTTGTTGGACTAACAGGCCTGCATCACTATACTGGATCCTCACTCGCTGATGAATTTCTATAGGTTTCATCCCTTCACCGATTTAAAATTGGTTAACGGAATGCTGCTCTTCTTTGGTGCATGTCAGAGGGGGGTTGGCCATCTTTAAACTATCATGACATCTGTGATATGTGCTTGATATCCTTAACAACAGCATTGACAGGTTACAAGACAGTGGCATGGTTGTTGTATTTTTTATCATTTTAAGGTTTTCATTTGGAGCCCCTCATATAATGTTCTGTAGTAATGCGACTGAAGAGATATTGTAAAGTTAGCCGAGCAGTAAATTATGCAATGCATTCTTTGTCTCTTCACTATTTAAATTTCTAATAAGAAACATTGTTTAGCATATTTTCTCACTTTCTCTGTGTTTTTTCTATAACTTCTCATGTGTTATAAAACTTATTTGGTCTATAATAAAAGTAATGTTGTGCATACATTATCTCTGAACAGATAAAAAACAGGGAACTCACTCGTCAAGTAGCATCATTGTCGAAAAGCAAGAAAACTACAGAGACTACAACACTGAGCCTTACTGCCTTGTAACCTCTTTGGCCTCATGTTTTCTGTATTGTTTATTTCATGTTTTTTTTAAATGTAATTTTTAACAGTATACTCAAATGTAGAATTCTTAGGACTGTTTTCCTAGTTTGGCAACAAGAGGCCCTGTTTGTTTGAAATGAGTGATATTTTGTGAAATAAGCATACTGTAGACCCTGTTTGTTTGAAGTGAGTGATATTTTGTGAAATGAGCGTACTGTAGATCCTGTTTGTTTGAAATGAGTGATATTTTGATAAATGAGCGTACTGTAGATCCTGTTTGTTTGAAATGAGTGATATTTTGTGAAATGAGCGTACTGTAGATCCTGTTTGTTTGAAATGAATGACATTTTGAGGAATGAGTGTACTAAAGGTTCTGTTTGTATGAAATGAATTATATTTTGCGGAATGAGCTTACTATTACTAGACCATGTTTGAAGTGAGTGATATTTTGATATCGAATGAGCAATCTAGAAGCTCTGTTGTTAGAATGAGTGACATTTTATTATGAAATGAGTATAGTTCATTTTTTGATGGGTGAGGTTTAAAAATTTGTGAAAGTATGTGCACTACTGTTTGATATGATATACATTTTGATATTGTTTACGTTATTGTAAGTAGTCTACGGATTGCCTAAAGGTGTATAAACAGGTATTCTTTTTGATTCACTTTGTTGGTATCTTTCATCTGTGTCATGTTACAGAGTGACAAGGTTGTTACAGCCAGTTACTGCCCGGAATGAAGGTCTGCCTCTCGCTAGCACAAGCCTGGGCAGTACTGTAGAGACCATGTGTTTCTCACGCTGTGAGATCCCTTTCTCTGCCTGCCTTGTTAACATCAGCAGGTTTGGAACAAAGCAAGCCTGGGGAAGCTGCTGGATCAGAAGAGTAATGCTCTGCCTGTAAATGCTTTCCTTCTAGACCAGCTGCTGGCTAAGGTTAAGGGCCACTGGAATTTAGGTCCTCAACAAACTTATGTCAAACTCTTCTGCCCCATACTTTTTCATGTCCTGCCCATATTAATCTTTGTATGATTGTCTTCTGTGTGTTCCCTCTTTTGCCCAAAGGAAAGACTATAGTTGCATAGTTTTATCAGTGTGTGTCGTATTTAGCGCCAGCTACTTTTCCTCACATATTCCTCCCTGTTTCTTTTGCTCTGTGACTAAATCTTGTGGGTTTTTAAACTGTCTTTTGTGAGTCATACCGTGGAACAGATTGTCCAAAAGACAGTGGTCTGTTATAGCCAACCTTCGTTCTCGAGATAGTACACACACTGTTGACTTTTGTAAAGGAAAGAATCTCCCGACTTTTTGATGAGTCTCTTTCTGTTTCTTTTGCCCTGTGGGTTCCAGAGGAACAATTTTCTAATTATTTTTAACAATTTTTCTCAGTACATGTTCTAGCCACTGTCAACTACTTATCCTGACCTGATTCACTGGCATCTCTCCATCTCCTTTCATCAGCTCCACATTAGTGATTCTGTCGTACCATTTTTGCTCCTCTCTTCTGCACAAGCTTCAAATAATGAATGTTCTTTTTTAAATACAAATGCTCCCTGTTTTTTTTTAAAATATTTGTTGTTATCCATGTCTCACAGCTTTGGTTATGATGTATTAATTGTTGGATACAAAAGTAGTCAACGTGACTTGGAAATAAATCTCAGCAGCTGCTCTGTGTCACACACAAACAAAAATACAAGCACATATTTATCATTATACAGTATGTTTTATTCGTCTGCCACAATTGCAGCCTTTTTTGACAGACATGAATGGGGCACCTTCTGAGATGGTCTATAATGAGGCACTGTTCAAGATAGACTTGAATGGCGCTGTTTGAGATAGACTTGGATGACTTACCGTTTGAGATAGATGTGAACGAGACGTTGTTTAAGATAGATTTGAATGAAGAGTATTTGAGATATGCTCGAGTGTAGCACTATTTGAGATAAATAAGGCACTCTTTAAGATCGACTTGAATGAGACACTGTTTACCATAGACTTGAGTGAGAGGCACTGTTTGAGATAGACTTGAATGAGACTCTGTTTGAGATAGACTTAAATGAGACACTGTTTAAGATAGGCTTGAATGAGACATTGCTTGAGATAGACTGAAATGAGGAGGCACGGTTTGAGTCAGGCTTGAATGAGACACTGTTTAAGATAGACTTGAATGAGACACTATTTGAGATAGACTTAAATGAGGAAGCACGGTTTGAGAGAGACTTCGAAGAAAAGTCACTGTTTGAGAGTTTTGGCACTGCTCGAATGAGGCAGTTCTAGATAGACTTGAATATGGCACTGTTTTTCACTTTCTTAGCTCTGTCTAACATCAGTTTGTTTTTATTTTACATATCTTTTAATAAACTAGAGCAAGGGACACTGTTTATTTCATTATACAGTACGTTTTAATTTTCTGCAAACAAGCCAACTTGTATATTATTAAATGCAGTGAAAAAGTGGTTCCCAACTCAGTTCAGTTCTGTGGACCCCTTTGCCATGTAACCCATACTTTTTAATAGTCACACTGAAGAAATTATACTTATCAAATAGTAGGATTGCACAAATGGAATGGCATTCTAAAGTTTAGTGGGTTTTTTTTTTTTTAATTTTGTTATACAGACAAAAATGGGAAAGAACTGCAGTAACTTATTTCTTTTGTAATGGTGTGTTTGTTTGACAAAAGTAATTAACCTTTCTTTCGGAATTGCTGTGGTAGCACAGTCACTAGACTATATCTGACAGTCCTTGAGTTGGAATCCAAATCAGGGTGGGTTTTATTAACTGAGCCAATGCTCACAGGTTGATCCATCCTAAAATGGGTACCAGGAAAAGTCCTGGGAAGTAAAGATGGCTGACATGATGTGAGCGCTGGTTGGTCTTTTAAAAAAATCTTTGTGTAGCACCATATGCCTGTTTTGTCAGTGGTGTGGCAAGTGGCCTTTGTGACACTGTCTACTTGATGGCAGAGAGCCTTCACCACTTGTAATTTATCATAACCAAGCTTGCCGACAAGAGGAGCCAGCTGCAGCGGTCGGTCTATCAGCTTATACACTAGGCAGATGATAAGTAAGTAAAAGTAAAGGACCCTTTTCCACGCCATCAGACGTATAGGGCATATAGGGCTAGACCTATATTTTTATAGACCAATCGGCACAAGATGGGGTGATGTGGTCAGCATCAGGCCGGCTGCCTTTACTTTCCTGGGACTGCACCCGGTACACACTCAAGGCTGGGTCGACCTGGGAGCCAAGGTCATTTTTAAAAAAAGTCTGGCTCCGCCAGGGAGCAAACCCACAACCTTTCGATCCGTGAGGAGCGTCTAGCTGCTTGGCTATGGTGACTTCCATTAGGCAGATGATACGCTGCAGATTTGTATCCCACAGGATGCAAGCCACTTAGTTCCCAAAACTGATTATTATTAACCCAGCAAAAACAAAAAAGAAAAGTAATATGTATTCATATTGTCTGTATCATTGATAAAAACAAAGAAAAAGGAATAAACTTTAAAATATGATTTTATTTTGTAATTTGTTTTTCTGTGAGTAGAAGACTTGGCTCTCTAGAGGGAACGAAACAAGTGACATAATTACTGTGTGTTGGCGATAGACAGCGGGCAGTGCCCTACTGTCATCATACGGTTAGGGTTTGGGGTAGGGTTTGGGTTAGGTTCAGGGTTAGGGTTTGGGTTGCTACTTTGAGTTTGTGCGACGACGAGATGCGGCGACACTAACCGTAACCCTAACCCACACCCTAACCGTAACCCTACCCCTAACCCAAACCCTAATCGTATGATCATAGCAGGGCAGTGCACGCTGTCTATCATCAACACACAGTAATTATGTCATTTGTTTTGTTTCCTCCTGTCCAGTCCGTAATAGCACTGCAGCCAGGGGACAGAACTCCGACTAACCGGCCATCTACTGTTGTCTACCGGCTGTAGTTGACAGGAGAGCCGAAGACTTTATTAGATTAAGCGTGAAATCAGGTGCCAACTCCACAGCACAAGTGGCTGCAGTGACCTTGTCTTGGTTGTACCATCTCCCAGACTGGTGTTGTGCAGTGACCTTGTCTTGGTTGTACCATCTCACAGACTGGTGTTGTGCAGTGACCTTGTCTTGGTTGTACCATCTCCCAGACTGGTGTTGTGCAGTGACCTTGTCTTGGTTGTACCATCTCCCAGACTGGTGTTGTGCAGTGACCTTGTCTTGGTTGTACCATCTCCCAGACTGGTGTTGTGCAGTGACCTTGTCTTGGTTGTACCATCTCACAGACTGGTGTTGTGCAGTGACCTTGTCTTGGTTGTACCATCTCCCAGACTGGTGTTGTGCAGTGACCTTGTCTTGGTTGTACCATCTCCCAGACTGGTGTTGTGCAGTGACCTTGTCTTGGTTGTACCATCTCACAGACTGGTGTTGTGCAGTGACCTTGTCTTGGTTGTACCATCTCATAGACTGGTGTTGTGCAGTGACCTTGACTTGGTTGTACCATCTCACAGACTGGTGTTGTGCAGTGACCTCGTCTTGGTTGTACCATCTCACAGACTGGTGTTGTGCAGTGACAGACTTGGTTGTACCTCTCACAGACTGGTGTTGTGCAGTGACCTTGACTTGGTTGTACCATCTCACAGACTGGTGTTGTGCAGTGACCTTGACTTGTTGTACCATCTCACAGACTGGTGTTGTTGACCTTGTCTTGGTTGTACCATATCACAGACTGGTGTTGTGCAGTGACCTTGTCTTGGTTGTACCATCTCACAGACTGGTGTTGTGCAGTGACCTCGTCTTGGTTGTACCATCTCACAGACTGGTGTTGTGCAGTGACCTTGACTTGGTTGTACCATCTCACAGACTGGTGTTGTGCAGTGACCTTGACTTGGTTGTACAATCTCACAGACTGGTGTTGTGCAGTGACCTTGACTTGGTTGTACCATCTCATAGACTGGTGTTGTGCAGTGACCTTGTCTTGGTTGTACCATCTCACAGACTGGTGTTATGCATCTCATAATGTTATTCTTCCACTTGTATTAGTTTCCCCTCTGGCTTCTTTTCCTTTTTAGTATGGTTTTTATAATTGTTAGAGAAGCAGCTGGCCGAGTGGTTTAAAGACCAGGGTTCAATTCATATTAAGTGAAAAAAGTAAAGGACCCTTTTCCATGCCATCAGGCGTATAGGGCCTTTAGGGCTAGACCTATATTTTTATAGACCAATCGGCACAAGATGGGTGATGTGGTCAGCATTACGTTCGCCGCCTTTACTTTCCCGGGACTGCACCCGGTACCCACTCAAGGCTGAGTCGACCTGGGAGCCAAGGTCATTTTTGAAAAAAGGCTGGCTCCGCCAGGGAGCTAACCCATGACCTTCCGATCCACGATGAGCGTCTAGCCGCTCGGCAACGGCGACTCCCAATTCATGTTAAGCGATGAAGATTTTCACTTTTGGGCACAAAAATAAAAGTCCTAGTCTGTACAGTTTGTGGTGACTGCACTAGCCATGCAGTCTCAGTTTCTCAGGCTCACGACCCACTGGCCATGCACAAAACAGCCCAAAAGGTGGTAAACATAGGCAGTAAAGCCAGTTATGTAGTTATGGCATTTCCATAGCTAAGTGGTTAAGCCATTTGCTTCAAGCTGGGGTTTGCCTCACAATGGATTTGTTTCACGGATTTATTGTTCACTTCAGGAAAGCAGTTTTTACAAATCTCTAGGAGCTGTCAAGTTTGTGCAGCACTCTCAGCAGGTGGCTAGCCACTCTATACATAGAGACTGAACCATATAGGATAAAACTGGTGCAAAAAAGGTAAATCTTCTCCACTTTAAATTTTATCAATTTTAAATGTTTTAGGCTGTAAGATTTCTGTGGACATCACCATTCATGTTTGAATACTTGTTGTTGCTGACCTTTTCGGTAAAAATGCTGGACTGTCAGGAGACCCATGTTGAGTTTCTCCAAAAGTTATTGGTTTTGTTGGGCAGGGGCAAAATTGCTAACCTGTAGACACATTTTATCATTACTGAGCTAGCCATGTGGCCCTTTACATGCTTAAGCCTCTGTCCAACAGTGCCCTGAAAAATGGTACTTGTGCAGTCAGTAACAAGCTTTTTTTTTAAAAGTGACTTTTTACTTAATTGAGTATTACCGATGGGTACTATTGAATTGTCGGGGTCTGTGGCTTAGGCACTGTGAATGCACTTCATAATTCTGAGATGCCTGGTTCAATTCCAGCTACTGGTGGTTTGGCAACAGACCACTTTGTGTTGGCTTTGATAGTGGTGTTGAGAGCCAACCATTCAGAGCAGTAGCAAACTACTGAATGTAACATTGCTTAATGAAATAATAAATAAATAATTCTGGACTTAGTGAAATTATAAATAGACACCCCCCCCCCCCCTTCCTTTCTCCCCCCACATAATTATAGGCTAAGTGAAATCGTAAAAGGACCCCCAAAAAATTATAGGGTTCGTTCTGCAACATCCTGTAACTAAATAACTGACAAGTGAATTGCAGCTTTTTCTTCTTCTCCTCCTCCTTCAGGATTCCGAGCCCTTGTGGTTCACTGCTGCAGATATCATATCACCCGCCTCCACTTTCCAGTTGGTGACACCAAGTGTCTGCAGGTCTGTCCAGACATTATCTCTCCATCGTCTTCTTGGTCTGCCTCATGGTCTACAACCATTCAGCTCCCTTGTATATACAGATTTTACCTCTCTGTCATCTGACATTCTCTCAATATGCCCCAGCCATTTTCTTTTTTTTTTCCCTAGCTTTTTCTCTAGAAATCAAAATTATTGTTTTCATTTTTTCTTGGTTATTATTTTAATTTTATTATTTATGAGTACATTATAACTGATTTAAGCTTTGCCCTCTTAGAAAGAATGCCTTGTGACACCATACCATACAAAGCTTACACTAAAAGAGGGGAAGGACATGGAGCATGAGGCAGATTGCAATATTCGTCTTCTGACTTTCGTCTTGTTGTCTAGGGGATGTCGTCTAATGGATGATTTTACTGACATTCTCAGATGACATAGACGTTACGAGTCGACACCGTCTCCATGATACATGACTCTTTATTAACATCTAAACACTTACATAGTCTGTCCCGTCCATGTCCTACTCAACAGCTTTCAAGCAACACATTGTTCAGACACCAACACACTGAATCCTGACACATTCACCCTCTGGAGTTCTCCGTCTTCAGTTCCATATCTCCGCATAGATGACTCTTGTAATTGCATTGAGTTTCCCACAAGTGAGTTGGATGGACTTTACTTCGATGGATGTTGTAGTCTAGTTGTCATCCTGCAGCAATCAGTTTCAGGTCCTCATTCACACTGGATCACTCTCACGCCCTCTCGTTTTCTCACGGTCAACACATACTGTCAAGACTGTTGTCTTATTCTATACCCAGTGTTCCTTCCATGTGGCAACATGTGGTAATTCTTGGGTTCCACGTGGCGACCTGTGGTCGTTCTTCTTGGGTTCCACGTGGTAGTACGTGGTCGTCCTCTCCCTTGAAAACCTCGGTTAATACGAGTATCTGGCTTCTCTCGGTTTTATGACGACTCTGGGGCTTTCCCCCCAACCTTCTCAATCAGGGTGAAAATATCCCACATTACACAGACCAAGAACAAGATGCAAAGTTATTATTTCTTTCTCACATTATGTCAAGAGTCATATTTCTTTCTCACATTATGTCAAGAGTCCCCTAACAAGTTTGTATGTGGGCATATTGTCTCTCTTTATTTTGCTCTTCTTCATTTCCTTTTTTACCGCCTCTTTTTCTTTTCCTTCTCTATCAAGGGCTTGTATTAAGCATCACTGACTATGGTCTTGGCCTTATCACTGTCAGCAAAACCCAGCTAGAAAGACTGGACCGAGTACAAAATGAGGCCATGAGACTCATAATCGGCTGCACAAAAGAACCTTCTGCCCGTTTAGTTTCTGGCGAAAAACGTTACAAGTTCCATAAAAAGATTTAAGGCAGAATAAGCGTTGATGAAAGACATATAATACAGGATAAGAGGTAATGGAACAAATGAAAGTTGATGAAGGATAAGTGTAACACAAAAGTTAATTTTTTAGTGTAAAACAGGTCAAGGGGAAAGAAAAACACCCTCAAATTACAAGTCATCAAAAACCCAAAACATGCTACAGTTTCATATTTTAATCATGACCCATCTGTCTCAGACCCAAATGACAGCTTCCAGAAATTAGCTCCATCAATAATAGAACACTGTACATTTACACATACGGCAACAACATCAGTGGTGTCTACTGTGGGAGGAGGCTGGAGAGAAGAAAAGCCATACAGAAACAAAGACAAAACTATATACAAGTTCATTCATGCATTCTGTACCAAGAAATTCACCAAACGTTCATTTAGTTTAAATCAAATATACTAAAACTTTTAGCTATCCTTCCTTCCTTTCCTTCGTGTTCACCGGCTGTAAAATCTTGCGAAAAGTTCTGGTTGTTTGCGCACCAATGGACCAAGAACCTGAGTGTTGTGTGCACATCCATCTTATAGTTCTGACTTATTTTGCAGATTGTTGGTTCCTTGCCTCTCAGGCAGATGTACTCTGACTTTGAAGGAAGTTCCCAGTTAGTGGACTCTTACGACATGTTTGATGTGGAGGCAGTGGGTCTATTCTTGTTTTCCCGTCAATGGGGGCCTAGAAAATCTCACGGTGACCTTTATCTATCAATGCCAATTATGTTCACTCATTATATTCACTCAAAAGATTCACTTATTGTATCCACACAGCTTAAGCTTAGCTGCTTCTGATCCAGTCCCTTCTTCACGTTCACCGGCTGTTATCTCCGACGAAAAGTTCTGGTTGTCGACTTCTGGACTGTGTGGTCTTGTTCCAGAACCTGAGTTTTGCATGTGCATCCATTTTACAGATCCGGCTTATCTGTATGCAGACTGTTGCTTTCTCGTCTCTCAGGCAGATACACTCTAACTTTGAAGGAAATATCCCTAAATTAGTAAACCTTATAACATATTCTCCCTCTAACCCCAAATGAGGTCATGAACCTACATGGGGAATTATCCAGTGTTATTTACACTTATTCAGATCAAAATACTGACTGTTTTAAAGTAGATTTTCACACTACAGAAACCAGTAAAGTAGATTTCTCTATTATGAAAAGAATAGTCTCATTACAGAAAATTCCATTATAGAAAGAGGTCAAGTAGATTTTTCCAATATACAGAGAGGTAAAGTAGATTCCCCCATAATAAAGTTAAAGAAATTATTTAAAACATAAAGGGTAACACAAACATCTATGGCTACTACAACAAAATTAAGTGCAGAGGGTAAATCAAATGATAAGCTTTGTCAAATGTCAATCAGTAATGAACAAAGGTGTGAAATCTTCAATACAACAATAAACACAAAATCTTCCATACATCAACAGGACATGAAATCTTCCCTATAATAAAAGTAAGTCATGAAATCTTTCACACATTATTAAGTTAATAATTAAGACATAAAACTCTCATAAATCAGTAAGACATTAAATGTTCAGTACATCGATAAGTCCGGAATTAAGACACAACATCTTCCATACGTCAATAAGTCCTGAATCAGGACAAGAACTCTTTTATTCATGAATAAGACACAAGAAAAGACATGAATTCTTCAATACAAAAAAGTCATGAATTAAGACATTCATTCTTCTTTACATCAATAAGTCAAAATTAAAGACATGAATTCTTCCATACATCAACACATCATGAGTACAGACATGAATTCTTCCTTATATCAATAAGACATGAAAAAAAAAAAGACATGAATTCTTCCAGACATCAACAAGTCACAAAAAGAATGCCTCTATTTTTTTTCATGCATCAATAAATTATGAAAAAAGATATGCATTCTTTCATATATTAAAAAATTATGAATAAAGACATGAATTCTCTCATACATCAAAAGGCTACAAATGAAGACATAAATTCTTGCATATATCAACAACTCACACATTAAAGACATGCATTTTGTCACTTGCAGAAAATTTCCCAACAGATGTCAAGTGGGAGAATTTCTCCATAACAATCACAAATACATTACTTTCACATGAACCAAACACACACGAGTGATCACTGTGGAAGCCAGATTTCTTCACCATATTCTGACCAAAAATAAAATGTACAAGAACATGTTATAGGACAGATGGCATTCAAGGACACATTACATAGTGCCAAAAATGTCATTAAACATATACAAATACGACATTGAAAAATAAATATACAATAGGACGACTAATATTTAAACAAAATTGTATAATTTCAAAAGTGTTTACTGGTAAACAGTTTAAAGTGTAGAGGAATGACTAGATAAATACACATGCCAGTTTAAGTAATATATTAAAGCATTTGGTTTTGCCAGTTCTTATAACTAGAAGCATACTGAATGTGGTTACTGCTTAAAAAAGACAAGCATGTACAATATAGGTATAGTAGACTGATAACTTTATAGACCAACTGGCCCTCGATGGGTGGTGTGGTTAACATCATGCCAGCCGCCTTTACTTCCCTGCACATTGCTTGGTACCCACTGGATAAACCTGGGAGTCAAGGTATTTTGAAAAACGAAAATTTGTCATGTTGCGGATTTCAATACAATCTGGGCTGACAGGTGAGTACCTAACTATGCAGTAACTAATTTAAAAAACCAATTTTAATCAGTAGTTACACTGTAAATAGCCAAATATCTGATGCTATATGTCTTGCCAAGGTGTACTTTTGTGCTCACAAAACTCCCCACTGTGGGGAAAACAAAATACAAGAAAACTAGCATGCTGTAGTTAGTAGTCAACTAATTGGTAGCTTCCTTTGAAATTGGGGTTAATCTGCCTGAGAGGCAAGGAACCAAAAATGTGCAAACAAATATGTCAGATCTGTAAAATGGATGTGCACACAACACTCAGGTTCTGGAACGACTAAAGTCCAGAGGTGGATGAACAACCAGAACTTTCTGCCACTGCAAGCGAAGAAAAAGAAAAGGTTCTCACAAAATAATGCTCAAAAACAAAATTTGGTGCTACATATCCAGAAAATTGGCACAAGGTAAGAATTCTATCTTTCTGTTGTTCTTACAGTCCATGTGGCATGTGTAACAATGTCTGTCTGCAGACTTCTGCTGCATGCATGAAAAAACCATTACTTACACAGATTTTTTTCTAAGGCGAACAGTCCCGCATCTTCTCTTGGTCTCCCATTGCCTCCCCCTCCCCAAGTGTTTTCTAATGTCAAAACAAACACAATTATACCAGAACAAAAATTACTTACAAATATTTTATGAAGCAAAACAGTTATCTGACTTTTGTAAAGTGAAAGCATTCAACTTTTGTAAAAGTGAAATTGTAAGCTTTGCACAGACAAAATATATGTGTAAATTTATGTACAGTAGGTATATTCACACAAATATACACAAATCAGACCAAATAAAATGGAGTGAATGGACAGTAAATAAAAGTATATTATATCACAGAAAATACAATGACTAAAAGCACTCATAATAAAATAAAATAACTTTGGCTTAAAAATGCACAAAACTGCATGTATATTCTGAATTGAAATACTGAGTTCCCACCTGTACTGTATTAACATCCAGATGCCAACACTCTCAAAATTTTCTTTATCACTACAGTATTCACTATATCCTTGTCACTACAGTATATATCCTTGTCACTAAAGTATTCACTATATCCTTGTCACTACAGTATTCACTATATCCTTGTCATTACAATATTCTCTATATCCTTGTCACTACAGTATTCACTATATCCTTGTCGCTACAGTATTCACTATATCCTTGTCACTAAAGTATTCTCTATATCCTTGTCACTACAGTATTCACTATATCCTTGTCATTACAATATTCTCTATATCCTTGTCACTACAATATTCTCTATATCCTTGTCATTACAATATTCTCTATATCCTTGTCATTACAATATTCTCTATATCCTTGTCATTACAATATTCTCTATATCCTTGTCATTACAATATTCTCTATATCCTTGTCATTACAATATTCTCTATATCCTTGTCACTACAGTATTCACTATATCCTTGTCACTAAAGTATTCACTATATCCTTGTCACTACAGTATTCACTATATCCTTGTCATTACAATATTCATATTCTCTATATCCTTGTCACTACAATATTCTCTATATCCTTGTCACTACAATATTCTCTATATCCTTGTCACTACAATATTCACTATATCCTTGTCACTACAATATTCTCTATATCCTTGTCACTACAGTTTTCACTATATCCTTGTCATTACAATATTCTCTATATCCTTGTCACCACAATATTTACTATATTCTTGTCACTATGGAATGGGGGAATGTGGCTGTAGCTACAGAGTTACATGCGGACGGTGACACAGGCGGACAGTTTCTTATCAGCTGTCCATACTGGTGGAAGAGCACTTATGGTTTATAACCGTGTGCAATGACACTGGTTCACATCTCCCGACTTTACCTTTTTTTTTTTACCTTTACTACAAATTCACTATATCCTTGTCACTACAGTATTCACTATATCCTTTTCACTACAGTATTCACTATATCCTTGTCACCACAGTATTCACTATATCCTTGTCACACTACAGTATTTACTATATCCTTGTCATTACAATATTCGCGTTGAGCCGCGTTAGCGAAGTCGATAGGAGGCTCGCTTTCAAATCTAGCTGCAACTTGCTCCAGCCGCGGTCAGGGTTCGAAACTGGGCGGTTCCTGGGGTTCACCCAGCCTCTAGGAAATGGGTACCAGAGTTGATACTCTGGGGTGAATGGAGGAATGTCGATGTAGCTACGGAGTTACGTGCAGACTGTGACACAGGCTGATAGTTTTTTATCAGCTGTCTGTACTGATGGCAGAGCACTTATGGTTTATAACCGTGTGCAATGACACTGGTTCACATCTCCTGACTTTACCCTTTTTACCTTTATGACATTATTCACTATATCCGTGTCACTACAGTATTCACTATTTCTGTGTCACTACAATATTCACTATTTCCTTGTCACTAAAGTATTCACTATATCCTTGTCACCACAATTTTCCTCATATCCTTGTCACTAAAATATTCACTACATCCTTGTCACTACAGTACTCACTATATCATTTTCACTATAGTATTCACTACATTCTTGTCACAGAAGTCAACTGTCACAATAACATCCACTATATCCTTGAATGGAAACAAAAAACATAGAAAGCAATAGGCGAATTTGTTTACAAATGACATATAAATCCACCATTCTTAAAAGTACCAGCTTGTTTCAACAAGGCAAGTACAGGGTCCCCACCATGGTAGTGTATAGTATGCATCTCATGAGATACAGCAAAATATGCCAGGCAGTCAACCTGTGCAACCTGTTGTTTGTGCCTTCTTTGTTCAAATTTACAACAGGGAAACACTTCTCTGTATTGTAATAAGCTATTTTAACCATTTCAGCCTGTAAGAACCTCAAAGAAATGTCCTTTCTGAAAGTTTCATTAAAACAAAAATTTAAATTAAAAAACACCATGCAGGCTTATAATACTTACCAAATAAGCTAGAGCAAGAGAAGAAGAAGAAATCTGCAACCCAAGCGGGATGAAACCTATGACCACATAGACAGGTAAGCCTCCTAGCAGCTGCATAATTGCTGTCCCCTAATCACCAAAACAAAAATACAACTAAAATGCAAACCTCTCAAAAAGCTAAGGTCTAAGCAAAGAATTGATTGCTTTCACTCCTTCTGACCAAGAAATATATGGTGGTGTTAGCAAAATGCATCTGACTATGTGACATCAGAAGTTTTTTTTTTTGTTTGTTTAAATGATGTAGGAATGATATAACAGTGACCCAAAAAAAAATCCATTTTATTCACCCTAAATAATATTTAAATTGGAGATTGCAGGTTGTGTGTGTTAGTGTGTGTGTGTGTGTATGTGGTGTGTGTGGGGGGTGGGGGTGGGGTGGTTATACAGGTGTAGCGAACACAGCTCAAAACTAGCATGCCATACAAATCCCCGGACAAGCGTAGATATCAGCCTTTACAGTGCAGCAGGGTTTAGTTGATAATGGTATGTTTGAGTTGGGATATGTATCTCTTTAACTCTTTGAGTCCCAGGGGGTTTAGCATCACAGGCCCGGGGGATAGTAAAGGAAGTAATAAATCGGAGCATCATGCGTTCGTTGGGCTTCTAGGTAGGAACCTATGATGCGTTTCTTGGGACTCAAAGAGTTAAGATACCTCAGTGATGTGTTTGGGGGAGATATCAGGATCTTCTGTATGTTTGAGTTGGGATATCTATCTCTTTAAGGGGCACACTTTCTTGGCCTAAAGATACCTCAGTGATGTGTTTGGGGGAGATGTCAGGATCTTCTGTATGCTTTTTTCAAAAATTTCGTTCAAAAACCCTTTGGGAAAGCTATGAACCTGGGAATTCCCGAAAAACAATGAAATTATACAGGTCACTAAAGCCATTTATAAATCTTTAATTGACATATATTTTTATATTTTTAAATCTAAGAATTAAGGAGAGTAATCATAAACAAGAAAGAAGTAGGGAAGTAAACGGATGACACTAACTTGAGCCTTAAAAAAATGTGTTACTGTGACTCATACCCCATCACTATCTGACCACTCAGACTAAAGACAAATTATAACATCAGAATGAAATTTTAAAAACTATATAAAACACCAATGACCACCACCCTGCAAACTATTTTTAGTAAACGCCCGGACCTCCTAAACAGTGAGCAAGCACAAACAGAACTAATACCATTAACTAGGTTTGTCAGGGACAGGCCAATCCAGCAATACCAGTTTAGTGTCTTTAAAGAGTGTTTGTAATGAATGGTTATGCCAGATCACTGGTATCTCAGGGTGAAAGGGTTGTTGTGCTGTGTAACTTGGTCTCAAGAAGAAAGGGCTGTAATGAATGGTTATGCCAGATCACTGGTATCTCAGGGTGAAAGGGTTGTTGTGCTGTGTAACTTGGTCTCAAGAAGAAAGGGCTGTAACGAATGGTTATGACAGATCACTGGTATCTCAGGGTGAAAGGGTTGTTGTGCTGTGTAACTTGGTCTCAAGAAGAAAGGGCTGTAACGAATGGTTATGCCAGATCACTGGTATCTCAGGGTGAAAGGGTTGTTGTGCTGTGTAACTTAGTCTCAAGAAGAAAGGGCTGTATCGAATGGTTATGCCAGATCACTGGTATCTCAGGGTGAAAGGGTTGTTGTGCTGTGTAACTTGGTCTCAAGAAGAAAGGGCTGTAACGAATGGTTATGCCAGATCACTGGTATCTCAGGGTGAAAGGGTTGTTGTGCTGTGTAACTTAGTTTCAAGAAGAAAGGGCTGTAACGAATGGTTATGCCAGATCACTGGTATCTCAGGGTGAAAGGGTTGTTGTGCTGTGTAACTTGGTCTCAAGAAGAAAGAGCTGTAACGAATTGTTATGCCAGATCACTGGTATCTCAGGGTGAAAGGGTTGTTGTGCTGTGTAACTTGGTCTCAAGAAGAAAGGGCTGTAACGAATGGTTATGCCAGATCACTGGTATCTCAAGGTGAAAGGGTTGATTTGCTGTGTAACTTGGTCTCAAGAAGAAAGGGCTGTAACGAATGGTTATGCCAGATCACTGGTATCTCAGGGTGAAAGGGCTGATTTGCTGTGTAACTTGGTCTCAAGAAGAAAGGGCTGTAACGAATGGTTATGCCAGATCACTGGTATCTCAGGGTGAAAGGGTTGTTGTGCTGTGTAACTTAGTTTCAAGAAGAAAGGGCTGTAACGAATGGTTATGCCAGATCACTGGTATCTCAGGGTGAAAGGGTTGTTGTGCTGTGTAACTTGGTCTCAAGAAGAAAGAGCTGTAACGAATTGTTATGCCAGATCACTGGTATCTCAGGGTGAAAGGGTTGTTGTGCTGTGTAACTTGGTCTCAAGAAGAAAGGGCTGTAACGAATGGTTATGCCAGATCACTGGTATCTCAAGGTGAAAGGGTTAATGTGCTGTGTAAACTGGTCTCAAGAAGAAAGGGCTGTAACAGCAGTTAATGATGCAGCCGCTGCTGCTGATCCTTTAATTCCTGAGTCTGTTCTGTTGAACTCAAAGTGGCCCTCGGGGCAAAGTCATACAGTCTTCCGAGTCGGTTGAAGCAACGGGCCAGTTGATCTCTCAGTGCACTGTCTGAGGCATACAAGATCAGCTGGCCGATGATGGTGAAGGTCACAGGAAGTAGGGCTGAGAAACTCTCATCTGGGAGGTTCATGGTCATCTGAAGGGCCGCAGTCAAAGTGTCTGACCAGGCCTGGATGCGGGCCTCGCTGTCCTGAAAGCAACCAATGTGGATACTGAATAGATACCTATACTTTTAATGTTTAAATTCTAGTGAATTAGCTTCACTGTACATGTTTATCATATATAGTTTGGTATCTTTCTATTGCATGTGTGTGAGTGTGTTATTGTGTGTGTGTATGTATGTATATCAGACAAGCCATGGACCAGGCTGATATACTGAATGCTATAAGAGAGTTAAGACATTTGCGTGAACCAACTGAGAACTGTGAATCTGCAACCATAGTCAGACTGCAAGAACAACATTTTAAATCTGGTGTCCAAACAAGAAAACTATGCGGGTAGTCAAAGAAGAATAATAAACCAACACAGAACTGGTGTCGTTAGCCGCTACACGCTGTGGGATTTACTGAAGAGGGGATCACTTTTGGACTGAGTGGTTTGACGTTCAATGAGCATAATCTGTCAACTAACTAACTAACATGAATGTATGTAGGAATGTGAATATGCATCAGTGCCAGAATGTGAGAGTGTATATATATATATGTACAACTGCAAATCTGTCAGTGTGGAATTAAACTCAAAACTTTTGGACCAACAGGTAAGCATCTAACCATTGTGCTACTGCAGTTCAGTTTCATATAAGATATATAATTTAATTACCTTCATTATCGAAGATGTCTGCTGTTTGTCAATAGCCTCGTCTACCGCCTCTCTTCGGGGAATTTTAAGTTTCCGCTGTAACTTTGGTGCCCGGATGAAATTTGGCATAGAACGCTGATGTTTGTGTCGTTTGTACTGTGACATGAGGTTTTCTATCACCTGGTCTGTGGCCACGGTGTATACCTGGGAGTCATTGTTAGAAACATAAACTTACCTAACAAGATCTTGATAGAAAAATAAACTTACCTAACAAGATCTTGATAGAAAAATAAACTTACCTAACAAGATCTTGATAGAAAAATAAACTTACCTAACAAGATCTTGATAGAAAAATAAACTTATCTAACAAGATCTTGATGGTAACAAAGATTTCGTAACTAATTTTATGCAGACCTGCTAGCCCTTTATAGAAACATAAACATTATTAACATAATCTTAAAATTAAAAATTAACAAGATATTTAATTAAAATAATTAAAATAAACAAAATCTGATAAAATATTTAAGTTTAGACAAATGAACATTTTCTAACTACTTTTGTGCAGACATGCTGACCATTTATAGAAAAATAAACATTACTAACATGATCTTTAAAAGGAACCTTGTCTAACAAGATATTTAATATAAATCATTCAGAGACACTAAACATTATTTAATTTAAAAAATCTATACACTATTTATAAAAACATAAACATTTTATAATAAGATTTTTATAGAAGCCTCAACATTTTCTAAAAAACATTAGGTATAATTTTTAAAAAAACAATTTTTATGGTGGCCATTTCCAGAAACAAAATATTGTGCAGCCATCAGTGTGTACTCATGGAGGCCATTTACAGAAACTTTATCTAACACAATATGGATAGAAACAAACTTGTACATTTTTATAACAAATTTTGTGTAGACCAAGTGCCTACTTTTAGAAACATTTTCTGGCCAACACTGTGTACACATGAAGGCCATTTGTAGAAACATTTTCTGGCCAACACTGTGTACACATGAAGGCCATTTGTAGAAACATTTTCTGGCCAACACTGTGTACACATGAAGGCCATTTGTAGAAACATTTTCTGGCCAACACTGTGTACACATGAAGGCCATTTGTAGAAACATTTTCTGGCCAACACTGTGTACACATGAAGGCCATTTGTAGAAACATTTTCTGGCCAACACTGTGTACACATGAAGGCCATTTGTAGAAACATTTTCTGGCCAACACTGTGTACACATGAAGGCCATTTGTAGAAACATTTTCTGGCCAACACTGTGTACACATGAAGGCCATTTGTAGAAACATTTTCTGGCCAACACTGTGTACACATGAAGGCCATTTGTAGAAACATTTTCTGGCCAACACTGTGTACACATGAAGGCCATTTGTAGAAACATTTTCTGGCCAACACTGTGTACACATGAAGGCCATTTGTAGAAACATTTTCTGGCCAACACTGTGTACACATGAAGGCCATTTGTAGAAACATTTTCTGGCCAACACTGTGTACACATGAAGGCCATTTGTAGAAACATTTTCTGGCCAACACTGTGTACACATGAAGGCCATTTGTAGAAACATTTTCTGGCCAACACTGTGTACACATGAAGGCCATTTGTAGAAACATAAACATCTAACTAAAACTGTGCACACCTAGTGACTTCTTATAGATACATAAACATCCATGATATTATACATCACACATCACTTATGGCAGATATCACACATCCTTGAAGTTATACATCACACATACTTTGTATCAGGTATTCAACATCCATGATGTTGTACATCACATATACCTTATATCAGGTATCTTACATCCATGATGTTATAAATTCCTCATCCACAGAGTTGTTGTACCTACCATGACCATAATGTAATATATCACATATCCATTATGTGAAGTATACAATTTCCATGACACTATATACCTTACATTCATGGTGTGAAACATCCACCAACCCACATTTATGACCTCATATACACCCCTCCCATGATGTCATGTACTCAATAATTACAGTGTTATATACCTCACACACCCATGATATTAGGTACCCCACAATTATGGCATTATGTATCCCACACCATTAAAGTTATGTACCCCGCAGTATGATGTTATATTAATCACACCCATATTATGTACCCTATACCTATGACAGCATCCAAAAGGTTTTGAAAAAGGAGGGAGCTCAAAGACAACTATCACAGACATCAGAAGGAGACAGCCATTATTTTTTGGCTATGTTATGAGAAGAGGGAAAATGGAACATGTTGTGACCACTGGAAAGATATGTAGAAGGAGGGATAGAGGAAGACAACGAGAGAAGATTCTTGACAGTCTTTTTGCATGGCATGGAGGTGTGTCAGCACACGGACTGATACATGCTGCAGGAGATTGCGGATTATGGAAAAGCATGATCGCCCATGCCAGTTGGCAAGGCACCTGATGATGATGACACCCATGACATTATGCCCCACAATTATAATGTTACATACTCCACACACATGATGTTATGCACCCCACAATTTTGGTGTTACACACCCCACATCCATAATATGTACCCAACAAATATGATGCTACATACCTCATATCCATGATGTTATAAACTAATTCTACAAAAACTGTATTCACCACACTACCAACCCACCTTGCTTTGCATCTCGGCTCTGATTTCCCGCTTACTTTTAACTCTCTCTTCATCCTCATCCACATGTGGGTTGTCAACTTTGCTTTCTGTCTCCTCCTCACTGTTGGAATCCTCATCTGTGCTAATGTGGCCTAAAAAGGACAGATAGTTACCAGTAAGCAAAACAACAAAATTTACACCTGATTATGTTTAGTCAGCCGGTGAATGGAAGACTGAGTTTTAAGTCTCAGATACTAAAGCCTGGAGTCATCTTCCGCCATAGGCCCTTAACCAACTCATGACATGTCATTCTATTCTTTGATATCACCTTCAGCTCATACCTCTTATCTTATGCATCATGTTCATTTAACTAATTCCATTCTCTGCCATTATTAAGACAACATATACTTTTCTCCTTCTTCCACTCCTCCAGTCATTATAACAATATTTCAGACACAGGTGGTCCAGCCTGGACAGCCATTCTTCAGCTTTAGACAACAGAAGTAATAACCAAACTATACATTTTTTAAATTTTAAATCCTGTCTTCCAAATTATGTGAAGTTTCAGTACTGATCTTGCACACCTGCAGATTTCCGAGATTGGGGAGGAAAGGACAGCTCTGAAACTCACTCTCTATGGAGACAGTGCTCTAAGGACAGCTCTTAAACTCACTCTCTATGGAGACAGTGCTCTAAGGACAGCTCTTAAAACTCACTCTCTATGGAGACAGTGCTCTAAGGACAGCTCTGAAACTCACTCTCTATGGAGACAGTGCTCTTGGAATTCCCTCTTAGGGCTCAAAGAGCTCTAACATTAATGCATTAGACTCTCGGAATGAAGCTCATCATTCAGAGGTCTTCAAGCCAACTACCAACATGTCAACCAGCCACCCACCCAGCCAATCTACCAACATGTCAACCAGCCACCCACCCAGCCAATCTGCCAACATGTCAACCAGCCACCCACCCAGCCAATCTACCAACATGTCAACCAGCCACCCACCCAGCCAATCTACCAACATGTCAACCAGCCACCCACCCAGCCAATCTACCTACATGTCAACCAGCCACCCACCCAGCCAATCTGCCAACATGTCAACCAGCCACCCACCCAGCCAATCTACAAACATGTCAACCAGCCACCCACCCAGCCAATCTACCAACATGTCAACCAGCCACCCACCCAGCCAATCTGCCAACATGTCAACCTGCCACCCACCCAGCCAATCTACCAACATGTCAACCAGCCACCCACCCAGCCAATCTACCAACCATCCAACTAGCCAGCCAACAAATCCATCTATTAAATTCTTTTTGTTTGTTTGTTTGTTGACCCTTAAAAGGGCAGTTGGCATAGTGTGTTCTGGTTAACCGTGTTGGTATAGTGTGTTCTGGTTAACAGTGTTGGTATAGTGTGTTCTGGTTAACAGTGTTGGTATAGTGTGTTCTGGTTAACAGTGTTGGTATAGTGTGTTCTGGTTAACAGTGTTGGCATAGTGTGTTCTGGTTTACAGTGTTGGCATAATGTGTTCTGGTTTACAGTGTTCACACAGTGTGTTCTGGTTAACAGTGTTGGCATAGTGTGTTCTGGTTAACAGTGTTGGCATAGTGTGTTCTGGTTAACAGTGTTGGCATAGTGTGTTCTGGTTAACAGTGTTGGCATAATGTGTTCTGGTTTACAGTGTTGGTATAGTGTGTTCTGGTTAACAGTGTTGGCATAGTGTGTTCTGGTTAACAGTGTTGACATAGTGTGTTCTGGTTTACAGTGTTGGCATAGTGTGTTCTGGTTTACAGTGTTAGCATAGTGTGTTCTGGTTTACAGTGTTCACACAGTGTGTTCTGGTTAACAGTGTTGGCAAAGTGTGTTCTGGTTTACAGTGTTGGCATAGTGTGTTCTGGTTAACAGTGTTGGCAAAGTGTGTTCTGGTTAACAGTGTTGGCAAAGTGTGTTCTGGTTTACAGTGTTGGCATAGTGTGTTCTGGTTAACAGTGTTGGCATAGTGTGTTCTGGTTTACAGTGTTGGCATAGTGTGTTTTGGTTAAGGGGTCACTACACCAAAAATTTTTATTTTTTTATTTACAGACTTAGAGCAGTTATTTTATGATGGTTATTTGTAGTGATACATTTTATTACATTTGTATACTTTAAGTGTTAAAAAATCAAAGCTGTCATGTCAATAGCTGCCATCTTGTGAAAAAAACAATATGTTCTTTGAATCCTAAAATTTTAAAAACAAACATAGGTATTCAACAATAGATGATGGATCCATGACCTTTTATTCTACTTAGAGGTACAGGTCTAGTTTATTTACTTTAAACATGCTTTTAAATATTTTTCGTAGAATTTTAAAATGTAGGTTTATTGAAAAAGTCAAAAAAATCTAGCATCATAAGACAATAATCACATTTTAGAAAACAAAAACTTTCTAAAATCTACTTTTAGATAGACCAGTCCCTATAATATTGTTTATGGAGTAGGCATACAAAATTTCATGTTTCTACTCTTCATATTAGCTTAGATTTTAGGATTTCACACACACAGCAAACTGAAATATAGAGATTTGAGAAAACTGACTTTTAAACTTTTTTTTATCTTAAAAAAGTGCACGAGAAGGTGTCGTTAGTATAAAATTTTCAATGCTAAACTGTTTACAAATGACATAAATTTCTTGTGGCCTCTATTCTACGAATGCCGAACTTTACAAAAACGAACACATTAAAAAAGTGATATTTTTGTCATAAATTGGGAAAAATGCCGTGTTCAGTGTTGGCATAGTGTGTTTTGGTCTAACAGTGTTGGCATAGTGTGTTCTGGTTTACAGTGTTGGTATAGTGTGTTCTGGTTTACAGTGTTGGCATAGTGGGTTCTGGTTTACAGTGTTGGTATAGTGTGTTCTGGTTTACAGTGTTGGTATAGTGTGTTCTGGTTTACAGTGTTGGTATAGTGTGTTCTGGTTTACAGTGTTGGTATAGTGTGTTCTGGTTTACAGTGTTGGTATAGTGTGTTCTGGTTAACAGTGTTGGCATAGTGTGTTCTAGTTTACAGTGTTCACACAGTGTGTTCTGGTTTACAGTGTTGGCATAGTGTGTTCTGGTTTACAGTGTTGGCATAGTGTGTTCTGGTTTACAGTGTTCACACAGTGTGTTCTGGTTTACAGTGTTGGTATAGTGTGTTCTGGTTTACAGTGTTGGTATAGTGTGTTCTGGTTTACAGTGTTGGTATAGTGTGTTCTGGTTTACAGTGTTGGCATAGTGTGTTCTGGTTTACAGTGTTCACACAGTGTGTTCTGGTTTACAGTGTTGGCATAGTGTGTTCTGGTTTACAGTGTTGGCATAGTGTGTTCTGGTTTACAGTGTTCACACAGTGTGTTCTGGTTTACAGTGTTGGTATAGTGTGTTCTGGTTTACAGTGTTGGTATAGTGTGTTCTGGTTAACAGTGTTGGTATAGTGTGTTCTGGTTAACAGTGTTGGCTAATGTGTTCTGGTTTACAGTGTTCACACAGTGTGTTCTGATTGGCAGCTAGGCTGTCATATCTGCACCTTTCGGCTCAACACCTCCAATTTCAGTGAAACCCTTATTGGTCGCTTTTTACAACAGACCTAATACAAACTGCACATTTTACAACACAGCAATACAAATGCACCTCCGATTTCAGCGAAACCCTTATTGGTCGCTTTTTACAACACACTTAATACGAACTGCAAATTTTTACAACACAGTAATACAAATGCACCTCCGATTTCAGCGAAACCCTTATTGGTCGCTTTTTACAACACACTTAATACAAACTGCAAATTTTTACAACACTGTAATGCAAATGCACCTCCGATTTCAGCGAAACCCTTATTGGTCGCTTTTTACAACACACTTAATACGAACTGCAAATGTTTACAACACTGTAATGCAAATGCACCTCCGATTTCAGCGAAACCCTTATTGGTCGCTTTTTACAACACACTTAATACGAACTGCAAATTTTTACAACACAGTAATACAAATGCACCTCCGATTTCAGCGAAACCCTTATTGGTCGCTTTTTACAACACACTTAATACAAACTGCAAATTTTTACAACACTGTAATGCAAATGCACCTCCGATTTCAGCGAAACTCTTTTTTGGTCGCTTTTTACAACACACTTAATACAAACTGCAAATTTTTACAACACTGTAATGCAAATACACCTACGATTTCAGCGAAACTCTTTTTGGTCGCTTTTTACAACACACTCAATAGAGGAGCAGTGGGTCTATTCCATTTCCCCCCTAAAATGGGGCCCAGAACCCATAAAGGGTATCTATTCAATTATTCAACTAATCATATTCAACTCGACTAACCATTTATTCAATCAATCATCCAGAAATCTAGTCAGCTGGTCTTTGTAGTGGTTAAGTCACTTGCCTCAAGCTCAGACTGCATCTTTGGTTCACAAGTACGTGTATCTCAGGGGTTTCTGGGGTTTGTTGATGGAGCTATGGAGATTCATGCCATGTGTGAGCAGCAACTTTAAGCCACACTAAGTAATCAGTCTGGGATAGAAAGAACTTGATCCTCTTGCTTTTAACCTATTACTCAACTAACCAAACCATTCATCCAATTATTCCAGCAATAAACCAACCATCTATCCGCACAAAGAAGAAAGAATCCCACAAACACAAAAAGTAAAGAAAAATAAAACAAAGTTATGTACCCTGTGGCCTTGTTACCGCCATAGACATTGTGTTTATTCCTTGACCCGCCTTTGACCCTTCTGTACATTGCGACTTTGACTTCTGCAATTCAGCAGTCTTAGGCTTTTGTGGCTTGGCTGATTTTGCCCTCTCAGCTGCCAGCAGGGCTTGTGAAGCAATCTGAGATATGTCATCATGCTGTGCCGTCAAAAAGAAAATGGGCTTCTCTGAAATTTTGTCCAAAATGGAGCTCTTCCCAGCATCCTGGAGGACCTGAACATAACTCTCACACAATTCTTCACACATATTCTGCAGCAAAGGCAGGAATATGTTTCCACTGGTCCAAGGTTTGGCCAATGAGTTTTGCGCCAGCTGTTTAAGATCTGTGATAGAAGATGTGGACCCCAGGGCTTGTGAAGTTCCATCTCCTTGTGCAATTGCAGCCCTTAAAAGGTTTGTGGGGGGAAAAAAAGAAAAAGAAGAAAAAAGGTCGCAGGTAAACATTATGAAATGATCTTAGTTAAGAGCTGAGTTAAGTTCTTTTTCATGTTCACCAGCTGTAAATTCTGACGGACAGTTATGGTTGCTCATCCACTTCTGGACTTAAGTCTTGTTCCAGAACCTGAGTTTTGTATGCATGTCTGTTTTACAAATTTGGCTTATTTGTATGCAGACTGTTTGTTCCTCACCTCTTAGGCAGATGCACTTAACTCTGAAGGAAACATCCCTCATTAGTAGACTCTTACGACATGCTTGTTAGGGGGCAGTGAGTCTATTCCTTTTTCCACCATCACAACAAGGCACCAGAACCTACATAGGAAAAGTTAAGAATAGACATAACAGTACTAGGACATTCCCACAAGCGGTCTGTCCCCATCTTCAGCAGCAAGCCCAGTTTCAGTTCAGATCATACCATAAGCAGTCTGATTGTATGTTCATCTCCTTTGAGTGTTGAGTGTCAGCCAGATCCCATGGTTACTCTCTGCTGCACCATTCCCTTCACACAGTGATGATTTTTTTGTGTGCTGCGGCACCAACTTAGTCAGGTAAACATAGTATCACTCACAGACAGGAGATGCAGTAGCACAGTAACTAGAAGCTTGCCTTTGCTTGTCTGCCCAAAGATCTAAATGGGCACAGAAAATCCTTTGGGAAGTAAAGACAGCCGGCACGATGTTGACTACATCACCTATCGGTGCCCAGTGGTCTATTAAATATATAGGTATATAACTATGAGTTAAAGTCAAGATGATCTACTTCAGTGAACCAGGTTTTACCCCTTTTGGCTTAGTCTCTCTCTGCAGAACAGCTAGCCGCCTGCCAAAAGTGGCACACAAACCACGAACATCATAGTGTCGACAATGATGCCCAGGGGTCTCTGTAAAAACTGCACCCATGAAACAAATGATACAGTCATGAAACGAACCATGACCTTCACAGCATGAGGCAAACAGCTTGGCAACTTTGCCACAGAGACCCCCAACCATGAGCTAATGGCTTGAGAAGGATATTTTAGCTTTAAAAATCACAAACAATAATGTTGCTGCTTTCTTTCATGGTAACTGGGAATTTTTAAAATGATGATCTCAAATGATATCCCTACCCACACAGTACTGCGGGTCACACCAAACTGGTGTGACCATTACAGGTGGCTAAATTATAACATCCTTGGAGGATAAACAAGGTCTCTGGGCTTGCCCTGTTGGTCTGCCACCCAGATTGAGATCTTCTGATCTCAGGCTGTCAAACTTCTTAGGTAGCAGCTCGGAGAGAATAAATATCATATAGGCATAATATTCTGTTGAAGTCAAAATAGCGGAAGAGGCAATTTATTATGCTGTGACATAACTTAATGACGCTGCAATGTCAGCAATAAAATGAACTAGACACCTTGGAGTGCCTAGTGGATATTTCACTGAGGGTGCAAAGAGGACATAAACTATATAAATTCGTCTGAAGTTAAAGCCTTCAAAGAAACCCAGAAGAGATTTCATAAAAGTCTTCCTTGATGGCACAGAAGCCAGAGAAGGAGATATGCACACTCCTGGGGAAAATCAGCGGTCATTTGGTAAGTAAATTAAGAAAAATATGCGTTTTTGTAATGTTTTCCAGCAAATTATGTTTTTGGATGTTGTCAAATTTCCAAATATGATAGCTTTAACAATTAATGTCTAACAGGCCTGAAATTCGCCATGGATATTCTTGATCATGAAAGGGCCTGAGTTATGATAAATGCAGCACAATGTGGGTAATGAGTTTAAAAAAAATTTTTTTTTTTAAAACCTATTAGGTTATTTTATTTAGGCAAATTACTACCTTTTTTTTAGGGTCTTAATAAGTTCTTACCTCAATGACTTAATGAGAGCTTCATTATGTTAACACATCCCTTCAATATTAGACCTCTATGTTTCATACTGTCTCAACTGCGAGCTTAATCTAAGCATACATCTTTCTGAGGGCAAGGAAAACCTCTAAATTATCTTCCCAAGAATATATTTATGGGCAGCATGTAACAAATGTTTAATTTTTTTTTTTTTTTCCAGCAACTGGCATCTTGTAGTTTTCAGAAAGACTGCAATATGTGCACCTATCGGTCTAACACATCCAATTTCAGCAAATCCTTAGCTAACCACCCTATAACTTGTTGAGTTGCAGTGGTTTCATATTCATCCCCCCTCCCCCTTCCCTAAAACTTTGAAACTAAGGAGGCCCCAGAACCTACATAATAATAATGAGTGAGTGAGATGATCAAAACCAGCATAGAACAGCACTCACTTGGTGGAGATGATACTGCTGTCATCCAGGTGAGCGCACACCTCAATCAGAGCATGCATGTGGAACAACACTGCAGTGGCCATCTGCTTGTACAAGTTGGCAGCCACCTCCAGAGAGGCCACCTTCTGGAGAAGGAACTTCAGACCTGGCCGGGCATCAAAGTCTTGCGCCAGCTTGAAGACATCGTCCAAGGCTGCCAAGAACTGGCCAATGTTTCTCGTGGACATGTAAGCCATCAAGCCTGGTAATAGACACAATAAAGGGCTGTTAAAGTGAGAAGCAACAATGAAATTCAAAATCTGTTTCAATCACTAATCTTCCAGTTCCAGTGTGGGTTCCAGGGTTCCACTGTGGGGAAAAGAACAGACCCACTGTCCCCCGCCACCCCTACAGTAAGCATGATGTAGAAGCTGATAAATTAAGGCTGGTTCCTTCAAAATCGGAGTACGTCTGCCGGTTAGCTGAGGAAAAAACAGTCTGCACACATATAAGAAGATATGTAAAACAGATGTGCATGCAAAACTCAAGTTCTAAAACAAGACTAAAGTCCAGAATCAGAAGTGGATGAACAACCAAATCACTACTAATTACTGGTATCATGAGGGCTAACATGTATGTATGTAAGTTGTACCACACAAGGACATCACACAAAGCAATAAACACCCGGTGAAACAAAGTACCACTATGCAGATGAGGATCACCCATGGAGACATAAAGAAACCCCATTCAGCCATTAGGCCATAATTAAGGCCAAGCTATATTTACCGACCCCGGCAAAAGCCAGGGTAAGGCTTCAAAATAGCTAAAAATTGCATCATACATGGGGATGACTTTTATTATGATAACTGCTTAAAAATATAAGGGCCAACAGACTGCAAAGGTTGGGACATACAAAGAAAATGGAAGAAAACAGAGAGACTAATACTGTGAAAACACAGAACTGAATGGGAGCAGACCATGAACCTTAAGGGCTCCGAATGCTGAAGAAGAAAGATGAGACAAAATCCCAATGAATCTTAACCACTTCAAAATGTGAGTAATACACTTATTTAGGCAGTAATGGAGACAATGATAGAGGAACAGATAAGAGTCGACCATGAGTCACACCTAGGGGAAAGACAAAGACAATAAAATTAAATCACATAGGTGAAATCAGTAATATACTTATTTAGGCAGTAATGGAGACAATGATAGAGGAACAGATAAGAGTCGACCATGAGACAGACCAAGATAATTATGGAGAGATAATATTCCTAGGGGAAAGACAAAGACAATAAAATTAAATCACACAAACAATATCAGTCTATATGTGAAATCTTACTCACTTTCAAATGTGAAGTCATATACTTATTTAGGCAGTAATGAGGCAAATGATGGAGCATTACTGTAAGGTCTTGGTCAGATATGACTGAGCTACTGTAAAACAGTAGTCAGTACTTCCTGTTTTCTGTTAACGCTGAATGTTGGGTGGCACATACCAAACCTGACATCCCACATTGTGTCATGGACTTTAGGTGGAGGAGCCCATAGTGAGCTTTATCCTAGGAAGAGGAAACACAACAAAAATTATGTTATGGCAGGGCAGACCAGGCTCTTAGTATTGGCTAGCAGCTGGTCTAGGAGGAAAGCTCCTACAGGCACTGCTCTTCTGATCCATCAGCTTCTGCAGCGTGATTTGTTTCAAACATATTGCTTTTATCTTGCTTTTGGAGTAAACAGGAGAGGCCTAGTGAGGGATCATGATGCATGGGCAACAGATGGTCTCTACAATACTGCTTAGGCTTCTACTACAATAAAAATGATGTGTGCAAGTGGGACAAGAATGATACAGGTATCGAAGTATATTTTTTGGAACAAAATGCCAAGGACCATGTTGCGTGGAGGAAGAAAAACCAGAAAGGAATGGGATTAAAGGAAGAAAAATGACTGCCGATACGTTGAGGGCTGCGCGTCTGAGAAAAAGCATACTTAATACATTTGAGGGCAACAAGGATCCTGAAATCCAATGCTATAATTGTGGAAGACTTTTCTTAACGCGGGCGGGTACTGCTGGTCACACTCGCCATTGCCAGGGCTGTGATTCCCATGCCTCCCCATAGCACAATATTACACTATCATTTGGAAAGGTGCAGACTGATAGAGGAACAGATAGAGACCGAGTGGACCTTGAGGCAGACCAAGAAGACAGTGGAGAGATAATATTAAAACTGACCTACAAACATTTGGAGTCACCAAATGTAAAGAGAAGGCCAATCACACAGATGAATGGAGGAAGGTGATATCTGCAGCAATGAACTAAAATGGACTTTAGAACTGAAAAAAAGACATATTTGCATACACTTGTTTTCAAACACATACTACAGACCATCTATCTCACCTGGCAAGCCCCTGTGTTGGTCGGCCATCCTAGGAACATCATCCCCCTGTTGCAACAAGACACTCCCAATTGTCTGCAGCAGCAGCTGACTGGACAACAGCCCCACAACCACATGTCGAAATGGTACCCTGTGATCATGAAGTTAAAATAACACCCAACATCAGATTAGGTGATCAGTCTATGGTCGATGCTACCAGGGGATTTGGGAGATGCTCCACACTCAGGGGGAAAAATGAGATAGATATACAATCAGACAGTTAATGGTGCCATTGAAATTGAAACTCTTTGCTTGCTGCTGAAGATGGGGACAGAGCACTTATGGGAGTGTCCTGAGTGCTATGATGTCGATTCTTAATTCAACACTGGTCGAGGTGGTCAGAAGAGCTAGAAGCAGAACCTTATATCTCACTCAAAACTCAAAGCAGTAAAAGAGGAAATGAAGAAGAAATAGATCAGTAACAGGGATGATCGTATTACACTCATGCAATGAAGTTAACATCCAACAACAGGTTAAGTGATCAATTAAAAGAATGACTCCTGTTATAAAATGCAATGAAGTTAACATTCAACCTTAGCTAATTAACTCAATGCCTGGCAATTTAATATGGGTTATAGGGCTCTCTTACATTATATATTTTTTAATTAACTTTTGTGTGTGCCCTTTCCAGCTGTAAAATTAACTCATTCTACTCTGAATGATACTTACAATTCTTTTGTTCTATGATAGTATTACTGGAATTTATTTAAACCTAGACAGTTATTATTTTAGGTAATAAATACTTGACAGAAAGAAATGAAGGATCGTTTGCCTGGAACTGAAAAAAAGGTAAGCATCAATAAAAACTAAAAATTATGTTTTATACACAAGCACAATACAGTTAACAGCCAACATCATGTTAGTGGCGAACTTAACAAAAATATATGTTAGATATACCCTCATGCAGTCATCTTGATGCTCACTGTCTGTAAATAGCCATTATGGCACTATCATAATTAAATGGCTGTGAGACACATAGCGCTCCCTGGTGAAGAAATCAAAAGGGCTTCACGGAATTCACCTGATATGTGCATAAATTAGGTAAACATTTCCGATTATTTCAATATTGAAATATAACCTGAATCGATGACTAACTTATGTTCTTGGTATGCTTAGCTAAATATATAAATTGCTGTGGTCGCAATATTAAACGTGTGTCAATAGATCTCTGTCGTTCTTCTAAGAGGCAAGTGGAACTTAAAATACGTTTTTACTAGGTGGCAAACAATGCTGAACTTTATGAAATAAAAACCGGCATTCATTTTTATGTAAATTTGTAAAGTTTAAACTATCAGAGATGATGAAAAAAGTTATCTACAAATATTTTCAATATTGTATGCTACCACGTAGCAATACAATGGTGGGAAACAGAGCCTCGGCTTGTTGCAACGGATGACAATGAATTCAAATGTTTTAATGCATTACAGTCACAAAGAATGTTAATTAGATACTGCATTCATGTTAACATTTCTTTAGAAAGCTTTGATTAGCTGAGTGAGTGAAACAAGCTTCTTCACTAAATTCTTAAATCATATGGTGTCATGCAGCTCCACTAGCCAGTTGAAAATAAATGGAGATAATTGATGCCGAGAATTGTAATGAACCACAGTGGTTTTATATATTTTCATAAATTGTGCATCCCAGGCAATGTTAATTCACATATAGTTTATTTCAGCATTGATTTCAACGTGAATTTCGGAAATTTTAACTAAGTGAGTTGTTGAAAAATGTCTGAACTCAATTCTTAAATTGTGTGAAGATGAGCAGTGGCAACGGCTAATTCTAATGGTGGAAAACGTCACTATGACCACTGCGTTTTAATATTTTTAATATATTTTCATTACTCATTCCCTAATAGTGTTAATTTGTATACAGTATAATTCAACATTTATTTTTTTGTTTTATGTTTTAACTAGCTGAGTTGTGAAAAAAATTTTTGGTAAACTAAATTCTTAAATCATATGGTGATGAACGGCTGCATGAAACTGAAATTAGGGGATGCAATCCACTGTTTGTTATGGTGACCGCAAGGAAGCAATTTATTGTTTGTTTACGTTCACAAAATAATGTTCTTTAATGTTTAATTTTGTTTGAGATTAGGAGTAGGATTAAGTGGTTCATTAGGCGGACTTCAGTACAAACCTTGTAGAAATATGGTCAGGATTCAGGCTGTCTTGATGGCCAGGTGGGTAGAGCAGAAAGACAAATGATTTATCTTGGTCTGTGTCATAATGTACATCTGGCATGGAACTGATTTGACAGTCCAAGAGAAACACCTACAGAAGACAATCAGATTTTTTACAAATGGAATATAATATTGAATTTTATATAACATGGCTTGTGATACGTTTGGGTATTCTGAGGCACTTAGGGACTTTACATAAATGCTTAGATTATCCTTTTCCCCCCAACATACGTATCTGTATTCTAAAGCTACCAGTGTCAGGCCTAGGCTGGCTGACAGGATCTCTTATCCATCTGGTGTGTCTCTCGTGCCAACTATCTCACTGTCAGCAGCAATGGAGGCCTCCAAAAATCATTCTCTCTCCAAAAGCACAACAATGTCAGCAGTATCCACAGCTTTGCCTGCAATTATGGCAAGCTAGCCAGTCTATCAGTTCTTTCGCTACCAACAACATCCACATGCCCAGAAACAAATGAAGGGATTATATTAACAGTGCACCCTTCAAAGACTTAAATCACTGCCTGTATGCAGCTTGCCTCCCTGCATACAAAAGGGCAGCTGTTTGCCTCCCTCACAGAATGACTGTACAGTCCTTCCTTGTAGCCACTTTCACTTGGCCAATGTCCCCATAGAAGTTATCAGAGTTTGGGTGGAACAAGGCCATCAGAAGCTGCAGGTTGTACATACTAACGCTGAGAGCCCGCCGAATTGCCAGTGCCCCAACATGCCAGAGTTTTTCTGATAAATGAGGTCCAGCAGACAGCAGAATATGCCTGGCATAGCAGTTTTAATAATTTATAGAATCTGTCAAAACAACTAGTAAGGCTGAGTTAAATAATTTACTCAATTTGTCAAAAAAACTGGTAAAGTGACATTTTATTGATGCATAGCATTTGTCACACACACATACACAAAAGAAAAAAAAAGTAGTTTTTTTAATATAAGTTTCTCTCTCTCTCACCCACCCATCAACACACACACACACACACACAAACTGGTAGAGTTGAGTTTTAATAATACACAGAATCACACAAATTTGAAAAAAAATAGTTATAATAATTTTAGTCTCTCTCTCTCTCTCTCTCTCTCTCACTTACTCTCACACACACATGCACGCCTTGCATACACAGAATGGAATATTAATTAAAAAAGGATCTTTTAAAAAGCAACTGGAAGGGCTAAGTATTAATTACATAAGGATTTGTCAAAAAGGAGGGTGGTGTCACATGGTCTACCTGACTTACGTTGTTTGTCAAGCTGCACTTACCTGATACAGGAGCAGCCAAGCCTGGAGATGTTCTCCACAGGCTGAGCCACACACTCAATGAGCACATCAAACATCTGCTTCAGCAGAAGCTGCAGTGGAACATCCAGACTGGGCAGATCTATTGAGGGAGCAACCCCATTCATTAATAGAGCATGGCAAAAGATAACTCACTCTGTATCAGAATGTTTAAAGCACAGAAAAAACATCTTTATTTATTTCCTCAATATATGAATGAATGAATGAATCAATGAATCAATCAATCAATCAATCAATTAATCAAAAAAAGAAATGACACTACAGACATTCCCATACATGCTTGCTCTCTTTCCTCAGCAGCCAACAAAGAGTTTCTCATGCTCACAGAGCCAACTGCAATCTGATTACAATTTCCAGAGTTGTAGAAAAACAAACAAAAAATTTAGGCCACACTCTCAAGCTATGGAAATCCAGTTAAAGGACAAAGATGTAGTATCAAGTTTCACACTCAAGCTATGGAATTCCAATGAAAGGACAAAGATGCAAAATATTACTGGGGCTGGACTCCATCCATGAAATTGAAGTTATTGCCTAGGATAGAAGAGAAGGCAAGAATAAACTGCAAGCCCTATGTGACATATAATGCCGTAACAGGATAATGATGATGCTACTTGGTCAGTCTGCCCATCAGGTGCTCAGCCCATCCACTACCTCTGTCCCTCTAAACCTCTGACCAGCAAGAACATATTCCATGCAGAATCTCAGTCTATCAAGGTCCTTTGCTCAATCCAGAACTTCTACCCCATGCAGGTCTTCTGCTCCTCCAAAAACACTGCTCATCAAAGTCCTCTGCTCATTCAGAACCTCTTCTTATCCACATCTTATCCACATCCAGGTAATCTGTCCTTACAGGTCCCGTTTATCCAAGACCTTATTTATCCAGAATCTTGCACATCCAGATCCTCTGCTCATCCAGGTAATCTGTCCATACAGGTCCCGTTTATCTAGGACCTTATTTATCCAGAACCTTGCACATCCAGATACGCTCTGCTTTTCCAGGTAATCTGTCACCTTGCACATCCAGATCATCTGCTTATCCAGGTAATCTGTCCATACAGGTCCTGTTTATCCTGGACCTTATTTATCCAGAACCTTGCGCATCTAGATCCTCTGCTCATCCAGGTAATCTGTCCATACAGGCTCTGTTTATCCAGGACCTTATTTATCCAGAACCTTGCACATCCAGATCCTCTGCTCATCCAGGTAATCTGTCCATACAGGTCCTGTGTATCCAGGATCTTGTTTAACCAGATCCTCTGCTCCTCCAGAAATCTGCTCATTCAGATTCCAAGCTGACTCTCCTTGAACCAATTTTCCCTTGGAACTGTTCCATTTAATTACAATATAGATTTTTAAGGACTTCTCTGTCTTTGTAAAAACTAAATGAATAATACAAGCATTTAAATAATGTTTGACACTTTTACAATTTTTCGCAATATTTACCAGAATATTTGGTCACAAACTCCACAACCAGGTCAGCCACCAGGCCGCAGCACTGCTTGAAGCTGTTAATGCCAGTGTTCCAGTAACCGTAACAACGGGAACCTCTGCGCAGCCAGGACTGCATCATGGGAAGCAGGAGGTGGTTCATGCAGTGGACGGAGAACTCTGGTCCTAGACACAGAACCACAGAAAACAAAATTAAAATGTGATAGGGCAAAGCTTATCCAAAAGGAGGGGGGAAAAATACTAAAATAACTTTTCTGAAATTCATGACTTTTCTGAAGAAGGATGCATCAATTGATTCCATCTGTGAAAAATTATTATTTGTGTTCTGACTCCTGAAAAATGTCCAGAAGAGTAAAAATTCTGATCAGTCTTTATTTCATCTACTGTTGTATCTGTCCAACTGCAGACCTTAGACAGCTTGCATATTTTTGTAAGTATACATGAAGATATGCATTTGCTATCCATGATTTTTTTTATTTTTACTTTACACTCATACTGTGAGCTTAGATACATGGACATAATATGCCTGATATATAAAATGCAACTGCCATGTTAAAGATAAGCGTTTGAAAGGGCCTATGTAAGACAGGCCTGCTTGACCAATTTGTAACCTTTAGGAAATAAAGTTTGTTTGTTCGCTTTGGGAAATTCTAGAAAAGTAACAAAACAAAAAGTAGTTATGAATAAAGTTCTGACATGATTGGTGTAAAACACATAGGAAGATTTAAAGGAAGGGGGATGATGGGTCCTTTTACAGTGTCATGCAAGTACACAAAGAATATCCGCTAGTCAGTAAAAAGTTCTTCTGCCAAGTGTAGAAAACTCTTGCAAGCTGCAAGCCTGTAATCCCTAACCGCTACATAACGCCCAGAGAAAGTCAAGGAAAGATATATTTGTCACATTGGCTGAGATCATAATGGGTCTCATTATACCCTTAAAGTGTTAAAAATATTAAGATATTTCATAACTTACCTGGTACAATCGCTGCAGATCTCAGAAGATCAATCAAAGTGGTTAAAACATTTGACTGAACCATTTTTGGGCACCGGTTAATAGCCGACACAAGCCCATCAATTAGAAGAAACCACACATGCAAGATTCCAGACTCATTGTCCATATCATCTAGAGACTGAGACCTGTACAAGTGTTTGATGTTCTCACAGTCTACTGACTTTTTATGAGACTGACTTGTGTGTCCACTTTCTTCTGAATATGTAACTGTATCATCTCTGCTAATATCACAAGATCTGACTGGAACTACATTGCTAGACTCACTGACACACTGAGAATCACGAGCTTCAGAACATTCCAAAGAAGTTGTCAACTCTGACGCACTCTTGTCATTTTCCCTTACTGACGACGTCACATATGCTCAAATCCGATTCTAAAACTTCAGACTCTGAGACTTTCCCCTGATCAGACCCATCATCCAACTTTTGCTCAGTGTCTGCTAAATCAAGACATTGGGTTCTTCTGTTATCCAACATGCCATCACATGATCCTGGCAGCTCTGAACCCGGCACCTGTAAATTTTTTTGCCCATTCTGATCTTCATCACAGGAGACGGAAACAGCTGCATCACTATCAGGTTCAACAGGCAGATTTTCACCATTTATTTTCTCTTCGTCAGTAACTGAATAATTCTGATATTTATCCAAAGAAAATTCCTCAGCAAAATCTTTGAAATTCATGAAAGGAATTTCTCCATCAACAAATCTGGAGGCTGTGTCTACTTGAATCCTGAAAGACAAGAAAAGATCATTTAACATCGTACCAAACACTTTACACATCACACTGATTCAGAAAGTTTAGTGGGAAGGTAAATAATGAGACAGACAGGCAGATATAATAACAGATCATGAAGCATAAAATTATCTCATGAAACGAAGCTTCTCTCTTTACCCTGTCACTCTGAGAAGCTGCAAAACCGACACTTCAAACTGGGTCCAATTCCTTGTAAATATCACCAAAATTGTTAAGGTTATGTATTTGCAAGACAAATAGTTACAACTATTGGTTGTGTTCGTGCTGCACAGCATTTAGGAGGTCAGAATATGAATATATTTACTAAAAAGAGCATTGGAAAAAAAAAAGGAGTGGGGGGGGGGAGGGGGGGGGGGGGATGAAAATTAGTGAATTAAATAGTCTTACAAGGCACGGGGGGGGGGTGGGGGGGGGGGGGGGGGGGGGTTGATTGATCCAGGGGCGGGGGAGGGGGGGGGGGGGGGGGGGGGCCATATAGGGGAAATTCTAGAATTAGCTGACCCATCCTTGGCAGGGATCCTTGATAAACTCTTACAAGCTGGGGAATGTTCCACATGTCTGGTGTAAAATGTTCCCAGTATTACTAATGTATGTTGTTGGTATGTTGTGTATGTGAATATCCAGTGGCGCATTAGCTTTCGCACTTTGGCCCAATGCCATGTAGTGGAATTTCCCACATTCTAAGTGAAACAGTTCACACAACCTTGGCATGGATCCTTGATATATGTTTTACAGGCCTGGGGAATTGTATTGTGTGTAAAGTTGTAAGTGTATTTAAATGTTTCATCCATGTTTGTGCGTGTATTTTTTACACCGTGTGAATAGAGTATCCCCCCCACCCATGTATTCATGTTACACTACCCCCCCCCCCCCCCCCCCACACATTGTGACACACAAAACATTTAACAAAAGTACATAAATAAAAGTTTACACAATTTATTAGTGATCTGTGAAACAAAAAAATTTTTGTTTTTTAAATGGGATTTCCCATGGATTCATGACACAGTTTTATTAGCTTTGGCAGTGCAAAATGTTAATGTGGTTAAGTATTGCAGATTGAATTTAATTCAGCATATATTTTTTTTCTCAAGAAGAAAAAGAAGAAGAAGAATAAGAAGAAGAGGAAGAGGAGGAGGAAGAGGAGGAGGAAGAAGAAAGTATTTACCTATGTGCCCCTTTAAAGACTGGACAAGCTGGCATATGCCACATTGAGGCCAGGATGTCACAGACACGAGTCAGGTATTTGAGTGCCGGCACACACAAGTTCTCCAGCTCTCCTTCAGCATCACCATACCCGTCATCACTACCCGAATCAGATCGGTCTCCACTGAAGTCACTGTCAAATGTGGCTGCAAGATGGATACACACAAAGTGAGTCATTACTTCATGTTTAATTCTAAAATACAATGGTTGAGGCACAATAAAAATAATATTGATCTTCTTAACTTCCCCCAGTTACTTCATTGAAGATAAAAGATTAAAGGCTAAAGTTGAGAGGGTCGACTATATTACACCAGTTTTTATCCTAGAATGCTCAGTCTCTCTCAGCAGAATGGCTAGCTGCCTGCCGGGAGATTGGTGCAGAAACCACGAAAACCATAACTCTGATGAACTGCACTCGTAAACTGAATGACACAGGCATAAGGTGAAACAATGAACTTCAGTTCTAGTCTGCTTCCAATTTCTTTATTTTTAATTTCGTATCTTCTTCTTATTTTGGCAGCTCTATTCAGTCATCTCATCTCTACTGTTATGATTTTACACTTACTAGTTGTAGTAAGGGTTCATGTTTTATAATGGTTGCATTAAGATGGCCAAAAATGTAGTTATTAGATTTGGCTTGGTATACTCTTGGTATAGACTTATATGCGTTACAAGTGATGTTAGTTGTTCCAGTACCTGCTTTGCTTAAGGATATCATAGTACTGATTACTGTATCCATTCTTCCTTTTGATATGAAATATAATGAGAGCAGAAAAAGGTTCTTTCACAAAAAGTCACCCCAGATTACGTCACGGGGATAGTCCAATATTTTATAGGGTGGTAAGACCGGGTTTCCCGCTTTGTGGTGCTTTTTACTACCTCAAAACATCTAGAACTGAATCTAATCCCAACCCACCTATGTCCCACGACTGCATGCAGCCTAGGTCCCACGACTGCATGCAGCCTATGTACCACTGCCTGAAATATTGGACTGTCTGGGGTGAATAATATGAAAGCACATAGAAACATAATGACATTCTATCAGATTTGAACACTGCTGCTTTCTCCATTAATTATCCACATAGGACAGCAGGCTACAAGTCATCATATCTGTCTCATGTACTGCCAATACTTTATGATGTCCTTCTATGTCATCTATCTTAGCCACTCCCATGCATGAAAATGAATGTTTTTTTCCCCCCTTTCTAGATCTGTCTTCTTCTTCACATTCACAAGAAGTAAACTATTGCAGAAAGTTCTGGTTGCTCATTTACTTCTGGATGCTAATTCTTTTCCAGAACTTGAATTTTGCCTACACATCTGTTTTACAGATTTGGTCCATTTGTATGCAGATGGTTCCCTGTATCTCAGGTAAGATGCACTCCGACTCTGAGGGAAACACCCCTAATTAGTTGCCTTTTATGACATTCTTTTTAAGGAGACAGTGGGTTTGTTCTTTTTCCTCTAAAATGTGGTCCTCAGAAGATAATCCTAAAGTGACATGCAAGAATTCTTTTTCAAACATCTTATAACAGAGACAGTTCAAATAAAGATCCCTTTTCATGCATTTAAGGGCATCAGGCATATGGGAAGAGCACCCATATTTTTAACTCTCAATCAGCACTAGGTGGGTAATGTGGTCAGCATTATGCCAGCCGTCTTTACAACTCCAGGACATACATCCTGGTACCCATTTTAGGCTGGGTCGACCTGCGACGTCCCATACCATGATAAAAATCCACGCCAGCAGAAGGTTTTGATCGCGGTACGTTGGAATTACGAGTTGGACTCACAACCCCTAAGCCACAGACGCCGCCTCATAATAGAGATACATTTTATTAAACGATTTTTTGCTGAATAATCTTCCTCTGGTTATATCTTATATGTATTTTCAATTTGAATGTTCAGTTCAAACATATGCCAGTAACAGTTTGAGAACCATTACATACATGAAACAGAAGTTAAATGCCTTCAAAAACACATGCCTTAGGAAATTGGTGAACATCAAATCGAATGAATTCAATGAGTTGAAGAAATAAGAGAAATGTGCGGACAATCAGTTTTAAGACGAAGGAGATGCCAATATATTGGACACATATAGAGAAATGGATAAAGAATCACCAACCAAGCACTGAAATGGAAAACAAATGAACTGAAGAAATAAGGACGTCTAAAAGAAAACCTGAAATAAATACTGTTGACAGAAACCAGAGGCGCTGGACTGGATTCCGTTCATAATAATGCAGAACGAACATAATGAACTTTATAATCAAAACATACATACACACTAATGCGTGCCTACATACATACGTATAACATAAACATACATACACATAACACATACATACACACTCACACATAATGCATGCATACACAAACTCATACATACATGCATGCATAACACATTCATACATACCTATACACATACTCTATACACCCACTCTCATATATACTCATACATACAAAGTCTCTGCCAAATAAAAATGTTGACACACTTTTGTTCTGAGGCTAGTTTTCTCTCACATATCTCCGCTCTATAACTTGCTGCATTTGTCCTCTTTCAAACTGCGACAGTCCGTCTTTCACTGTCTGCCTCCAAAGAAGTCAGTCTGCAGCTGATCTCTCCCAAGTGTATGTGTCAATGTTGATATCTTTCAGGTTGCATTTGCATACATCTTCAATCTTACATTATCCTGAAAAAAATATTTCTAATAAAGTTGAATTATTACGTCAGAAGTTAAAGTAAGTACCTGGTCCATGCACATATTTCAGCAAACACAGCACACAGTCTACAGTAGCACTGGCAAACACAGCCACGTTGTCCATGCCCAGGTACACGTCAAAGACGTCCATCACAGCAGCAATGTGTCTCTGCCGGGCCTCATTGACAGCTTCACTGGTGGTATACTCTATCTTCACAGAGCGGAGAGCTCCAAACAAGGGCCTCCACCCTGACTGAAGCTGGGAACTGCAGGCTTCAACTAGTTCACAGATGCAGCAGACAATCTGAAACAGGTATATTAAAAAAAATTAAAGAAGTGTCTAATCAGACGCCAGATGTATTTCAAACCAAAAGCTCAGTGTGAGTGTGTGTGCAGGCGCGCATGTGTGTGCATATGTGTGTGTGTGTGCACACATGTGTGCATGTGTGTGTATGTATGTTGGGGGAGGGGGAGAAGGACCCACTTTACCATTTAAACATGTCATAATGAGGTATTTAGTCCTCCACAGCCAGAGTGCATCTGCCTGAAAGGTGAGGAACCAACAGTCTGCATAAACAAAATCAGATCTGTAAGATGGATAGGCACATGAAATTCAAGTTCTTGAACAAGACTAAATTCCAGAAGTGGTTGAACAACCAAAACTTTCTGCCAGAGTTTACAGCTAGTGAATGTGAAGAAGAAAAGGACGATTCTCATCTGACCTTGAATATCCTTGACATAAAAGTCCAAACAAATGTCTTCAAACATCTTACAAACAAAACCACTGACTGACTGACAGACAAATAACCAGCCAAACAGAAAAGACATATTCATCTGATCTTTTACATCCCCAACAAACAACTTCAAACCCAACAAGTCCTTACACATCCAAACCCACAAACTCATCAACACAAACAGGAAACCAACCAGCTGACCACACAGACAGGACACACTCACCTGGTCTTGTACATCCCCATCACACAGCTCCAAACACAACATGTCTTCAAACATCTTGCAAACAAACTCATTGACATGGAAGTGAGGTTTCTCCTCTCTCTGGCTCACTAGTGACACGATGAACTCATGGATGGACGAGACCGCCATCTTGGAAATCACATGATCTGAATTGCCAGTAGCCTAGATTTAGAAAGGAAAAACATACATAAACGGAAGATCGAAAGTTTAGCCCGTAAATGTCCAGAAATTTTAAATTTTGCATCAGTTTGAAGAAATTCTAATTATTTCCCATTTTAAATTTCTGGAACCTCTGATTCATCAAGGCAGTAATAAATTTGTGTATATAAAGCATATTATAGCATAGAATAAAAATGGCAGTGTGTGCTTCAGTTCGAGTGCACGAATGTGAGTTCGTAGTGGCCAGACTCTCACCTGCAGGCTCGAACGCTGTGTGTTGAAATCGGTATCGAAATGGAATTTGTTAAACATTTACGGGCAAGAAAACCCAACCAGAAGTGTTTGTTTTTTGGCTTCTCGCAGGCGAAAAGGGTTTAAAAAATAAAATAAAAACAGAACAAATCAAACATTTGCTCCAAGACCCCATTCTGAGGTGACTTATTACCGCCTCTCCTTCTTCCCCCCTCCCACCAATGCACAATTTACTCCACTGCACATTTAAAAGTATCTTGTCAGGTGGATACTATTGTATCAGGTATCTTATCAGGTGCACGCTACAGCAGATCAAGTGGTTATGGGAAAATAAGAACAACTGATGTTGCCTTGTTTCTTTTGTGTGTGTCCTTGGCAATCAAAACCGCCACCTAAACAAGTAACGCACTCTCTTCACCCAAGCGGTTGCAAATTCACAGCATCACTTGGTCTCGCAAATGTCTTACTTGTCACAGAGCATTCAAAATATCAGCATGGTCCATTGCTGGTCCGCCCCCCACAGTAGCTTTACCTGCAAGCCGATCTGCTTGCTCATTTCCTTTGATATGTGTTAACTTGACCGCTCTAGAGACTCCAACTACAGTGCTCGGACCCAGCCCTTCTCTATCTTCCTGAGCATACTCACTGAATCACTGAGAAAGTGTGCGAGGGAAAAGGTCTGTGTCCCTAGCCATGTTATTGCTTTGGTCACTGCCATGACCTCCATAGTCAGACTACTTGTCAAGGCAACAGCACCAGAATCTTGCTTCACAATTTTAACTCAAACCTGAGCCGTAAAAGCCCAAGAGTTTCTCACATGGTGAATTACAGACCCATCTGTGTATATGACAGCATCCCCCTGTAGAGAATTCTTAAAAATCAAAGCCTGCACTTCTGCATCAACAACGGCTGGACTTTCCTGTCTGTATTTTTCTCTAGTCAGATGCAAACAGAAAAGGTCATACAGCACCACTTTGATATTTGTACCCATTCCTCACCAGGTTCTATTTCCTCAAGTGAACCCACCTGCTGAATAATGTTCTTGGCCTGACCCATCCACAATTTTCTCTTTTTAACCTGCTGCCTTTTTTCCTCTTAATTTACAGTGCAGTAGGTGTCGTGTATCTGCACTGACTCTGAGGTAAGAACCTGCTCGCAAATTTGAATTCTGTCATCCATGGTTGGAAAACTGAGAAGCTAGCACATCGCCCTCCATGGTGTGTCTCTTGTACACCCAAGTATAATACGCACAGCCTCGTTCTGTAATCTTTCCATCCTCTCCACCTGCTTATGGCTGAGAGGCATGATCACCATCGCATATTCAAAGTCAGGAAAGGACCAGACCCTGATACAGAAGAAATAAATGACGCCGCTCATAATTTGATGCGGCCATAATTTTCATTGCAGCCAAACTATGCTGGGCTTTTTTTAATCATTTGATCTTTGTGCTAATTCAAAGTTAAAAGGAATATATAACAAACAAACAAACGTGTACTGATCGGCATTCACAGAAAGAAGTAGAAAGATAGATGGACACACCAGACAACCTGAAAACCAAAAGCTATAGCTACCATGCTGGCAAATTAATCTGTCACCTCCAAGTGATGACAGCACCTTGCTGCAGTTTATTTCTAATAAATCAGCATTGTAACAGTCACTGTCCTTTTCATGCAGTCATTTGTTCATATAATAAATAACACCCTCAGGTCTGTCTCTCCACTTTCTGAAGCCATAACTCTCTGAACCCTGCAATCAATATTGCTCCTACTGACTGCACAACTTCCATACACTGCACACAAATGTTTATGAATGTCCACCAGTCCTCACTAACCTGCACTAGATAGGCAGAGGCAACACTCCAGACCTTCAAGAGATGCAGCAATGGACGAGGGCTATTCACCACCTTCACTAACACCTGCTGCAGACGGTACAGATGCAGGGCATTGATTGGAGGGCGGGTAGCAGCAGCACCAGAACCACCTGCCCCAATTCCTTCTTTTGCCCCATTCAGTTTCTGCAGCTGCATCAGCATGGCTTCCCCAAGCTCGGTCAACATGCTCAGTAGGGCTTCCAAACATAGCTTGTCTGCAGCATCTTCAAAAAAGCTGGAAACAAAATTATACAGAGACCAAGGGAGGTGATTTTTATAGAAAAATAAAAATTGCATTTCACACAACAAAAACAAAAAAAACCTGAAGAAATCTTTTTCCTTTGTATTCATCCTAAAATGGCATTTGACACATTGTTTTATTATTTAAAGCTAGGGTGTAAATAGTAAAATAATGCTTTTTTTTTTTTTGTGTGCAATGGAAAGTGTAAGCAACAATTTCAGTGGTTTTATGTATGTCTCACCACTGGGCCATGGTAGGTTAGTAGTTAGATAATTACCACTTGGTCTAAAAGTCCTTGGTTCAAATATGCACTGAGGCAGATTTTATTAATTGTATTATTGCCGCAGGGGTTCCATGTCAACATAGCATCAAATGGGTACCAGGAAATGTCCATGTAGTAAATGTGGCAGGTGGGATATTGACTAATTATAAGAAGTAAAATCACACATGACATGTTGGTGTAAAATCACATATGACATGTTGGTGTAAAATCACATATGACACGTTGGTGTAAAATCACACATGACATGTTGGTGTAAAATCACACATGACGTGTTGGTGTAAAATCACACATGACGTGTTGGTGTAAAATCACACATGACATGTTGGTGTAAATTCACACATGACATGTTGGTGTAAATTCACACATGACATGTTGGTGTAAAATCACACATGGCACATTGGTGTAAAATCACACATGACATGTTGGTGTAAAATCACACATGACATGTTGGTGTAATATCACACATTACATGCTGGTGTAAAATCACATATGACATGTTGGCTGTTCTTCTTCTGCCTTCATGCCATTTTGTACTATCCTTTGCTACTGCACCCCATATCCTCCCTATTTTTTTAACCTAATTTTCTAGCTCCCTTCTCCGTGTGTTTTCTTGGTCAGCCTTTATTTTCTATGCTTCTGTGGGTTTCACTGCAAACACATTCTAGTTATATTGTTCTCAGCTTTTTTCAGCATGTCCTTTCCAAGGCTTGCATCTCTTCTTCACCAGGTGGAATTCAACTTAATTGTTTACTTCCCTCCCAAAAGTGGACATTAGTGATCCTACCATGCCTTTAGTTCCCTTTCTATTCTACAGAAAGCATCAGTTAATGTTTGTAGTTTATTTAGTAATAGTTTTAATTGTACTCTAAGTTGGTTGGTACATATAAAGTATAGCCAATCACACCTGCGGCACTGCTCGGGACAAAATAAATTACTAAATAATAAATTAAATTTGAACAATTTAAAAAAAAAAACATTCTATAATGAATAACACAGCTAAAAAATAACAAAGAAAAAGTAAATGATCGCTTTCCATGAATCAGGTGTGATGGGCACATAGGGCTAGCCCTATATTTTATAGACAAAACAGAACTGGGTGGGTAATGTGGTCAACATCTTTACTTTCCGGGACTTCACCTGGAACACATTTATTTGCATGTCCTAGCAGATAAGTTCATTTAAAAAAAGAAAAGAAAAATAACAAATAACTGCTAATAAATAACAACACAGGTGATAAACAACAGAGTTGAGGAAACACAAAGCTAACGAATAAGATATAAATTACCACAAAGGCTAAGAATAACTAATTAACAACACTTAAAGTGTTAAAAGAGTTCTAAAAGTTAATTAACAGAATTAACATAAAACAGAATTACCTGTCTACTTCCTGAGAAAGTCCACACAAAACTTTAGAAGCTTGTGCAAATGTTAATACCCCTCCAGCAGCTAATGAGTTATCCCAGCCGGATTCTAATCCACTTTGCTGGATAAGAGTTGGTACATTTATTCTTGGGGTTACTGGTACAGCAGCGGCCACCAATGAAGTTGTGTACAGATCTGTATTACAATTTCTGTGGAGAATCAAAACAAACATCATCATGTAGCAGGTCCTTTACAGAACATCGCTCATATCACAACCTGCCTGAAGGAAACAGGCCCCTGTCAACTACCATGCCTCAGGTACTTTTCTGCCTATGGCCTCTCCTGTGGCTTGTGCCGACCTTCATGCTGGCTGGCATCCACTTTTCTTTCCAGGCACCATGCCCTTTCCCTCAAATTTCTTTAGTTTCTGAGCTAGTTTTCTTCAATGTTCACATTTTTTTTTGGTCCACGGTATTCTAAGAATTTTTTTTCCATGCCACACTGATTACAGTGGTTTTTCTTTCTCTCATGACACTTTCATAAAAATAAAAATGATTACTTGGTCTGTTTTTCAATATTCAGCCACACTGAGTGCCAACTTTTACATCATTCTGTCCAAGAAATCCTACACAATGCTCTAAACATTGTAAACACTATGAGGATAAAACTATGTAGAAGATGGCTGGCACATTTATATGTGAGACTGAGGTACATACCCATCAGCCTCAGTTCCGTCCAGGTCCTGACCTGATTCCATCTGTGACCCAGACATGATCTTCGGCAGGCTAGACTGGTTGTTGCCCTGGCTAAAGTAGATGTGCTCCAGCTCCGAGATGTGTGCACAACATCTGAGGATATACATACATACATACACATACTCACAAAGAGTTTGGTAAACTTATGCTCTGTTGACAGCTCATATCTAGCAGAAGATGAATATGCTAAAGAAAATATCATCATCCCGTAACCCTGCATGTCACTGGGTCACCTGTTGATAGTTGACTGTCAGATCAGCTCCCTCCACCTTTGCCCGTTGGATGCGATAGACGATGGCTGCATGCCTAAGGCCTATCCAGTCAGTCAGGTTCTGTATCCAGGTATTTCTTGGCCTGCCACTTTTCCTCTTCCCCTCCACTGAGCCCTGCATTATTATTTTTTAGAGGCTGTCAGATATTATTACATGTCCAAACCATTGTATTTTCCGCTTTTTCACTGTAGTTAAAAAAAAGTTTATAATTGCCAATGGAAATAGATATACCTACTGACATCTGTGAATGTACAAATATGGGAAGAAGCAGGAGGAAGAGAAAGAGTAAGATGAGGCAGCAGGAAAAAAAAAGAGCCATGATTATTAATATTCTGATTATTATACCAGGAATAAACTCTAATGAATTACAGACAGATGCCAGATTTCTATAACAAATACCATATTCCTCTCACAGATACAAGATTTCTCTAATGGATGTCAGGGTTCTCTAATGGATACCAAACTTCTCTCAAAGATACCAGATTTCTCTAATGGATGCCAGATTTCTCTAATGGATACCTTATTTCTCTCTCAGATACCAGATTTCTCTAATACATGCCAGATTTCTCTAATGGATACCGGATTTCTATAATGGATACCAGAATTCTCTAATGGATACCATATTTCTCTAATGGATGCCAGATTTCTCTAATGGATATCACATTTCTCAATGAATACCAGATTTCCTAAATGGTTACAGGATTTCTCTAATGAACACCAGATTTCTCTAATGAATACCAGATTTTGTTAACGCAACCAGATTTCTCAAACAGATACCAGATTTCTGTAATGGATAAAAGATTTCTCAAACAGATACCAGATTTTTAAAATAGATATCAGATGCTTCTAACTGTCTAAAATGTCTCTAACAGATACCAGATTTCTACAATAGGTATCAAGATCCTCTACTTGATGTTCAATTTCTCTAACAGATATCAGATTTCTCAAAAGAAGAGCAGTATACGGAGGAAGAAAGAAAAAAAAGAGGGAAAAAAAAGAACACAAAAGAACAAGAAAATCACCTGAACACATGTTTCCAGCAGTCGGCAGCATGGCTGCCAATCTCCAGCCCGGTTGTCATGACAACATCCATACTCAACAGGTGTGCTGCATGAAGTTTCACGAGCTTCGGCTTATTGCTTGACAGAACCGATGTCTTGCTTTGACCTTTACTTTCTGTGGCTGCTACAGCTCTGAAGTCCTCCTTTACACAAGAAGTCCTTGCCAGCTGTGAGAAAGCACTGCCACAGAGCTGCTGCAGACCTGCGAGCAAACAAAGAAAGTAAAAGACCCATTTTTACATCTTGAATTTTGAACCTTCAACAACGGATCAACATCATGGCACACAGGTAGTAACCCATAAGTGCTCCGTTCTACTTCTAACTCAAGTCTGAGTCCGAAGTAGCTCAATGCAGTGCACTGACTTTGTAGCACCGCCAAGGATCCTGATATATTTTAGGTAGATTTTAAACCCCAAATTTTGCCCGGGCAGTGCCATTAGGCTACTCTTTTAAAAATCCAACTGCCAAGGAATTTTTTACGTGCGCAACAACACACACCAGCATTCGATCTCGCTGCCTAGAGACCAGGGGAAATTACTAGAAGTCTTAGTGAAAAAAATCCCAGCCCTCACCGGGGCCTAAAACTGGGACCTCTAGCACACGAGGCAGACACCAGATCTCGAGACCACGCAGCTCCCCCTTTTTGTCTTGATAAAACGTAAAGGACCTTTTTTCATGCCATGGTGGATCAGGCATATATTTTTAAAGACGGAATGCAACTTGGTGGGTAGACTTGGCAGTCAAGGTCCATTTTGAAGAAGAAAAAACATCTGCCATGTGCGGATTTGAACTCAAGACTTTTGGGCCGGCAGGTGAGCCTCCAGGCACTAGGATACTTCAGCTCTCATGCCTTGATATTTAGTTAGTTAGTTAGTTAGTTAGTTAGTTAGTTAGTTAGTTAGTTAGTTAGTTAGTTAGTTAGTTAGTTAGTTAGTTAGTTAGTTAGTTGACAGATTATCTTCATTGCACGTCGAACCACTCAGTCCATAAGTGGTAGGACCACCTCATCAGTAAATCCCGCAGCGTGAAGCGGCTAATGACACCAGTTCTGTGTTGGTTTATTATTCTTCTTTGGCAACACCCCGTTCAACTTGCTGTTCTTGCTGTCTGACAATGGTTGCAGATTCACAGTTCTCAATTGGTTTACGTAAACATCTTAAATCCCGTAGAGCATTCAGTAAATCAGCCTTGATATGCAGTTATTAACTCTTTGAGTCCCAGGGGGTTTAGCATCACAGGCCCAGGGGGTAGTAAAGAAAGTAATAAAATCGGCGCATCATGCGTTCATTGGGCTTCTAAGTAGGAACCTATGAACGTATGATGCGTTCCTTGGGACTCAAAAAGTTAAATGAGAAAATAAAGGTTTCTGAGACAAAATTCTACAGAAAGATTCTTAGAATACCATGGGCGACTCCCCGTGTGGGTTCCAGGGCCCTACTGTGGGATGGGTGGGGGTGTAACAGACCCACTGCCTCTAATGAGTATGTTGAAAGAGTTGACTAATTACAGATGTTTCCTTTAAAATCAAAGTGCATCGCCTGCTGGGTGAGGAACCAAAAGTCTGCATACAAATAGGTCAGCTCTGTAAAACTGATGTGCATGCAAAACTCAGGTTCTGGAACAAGACTGAAGTCCAGAAGTGGACGCACAATCAGAACTTTCCACCGGAGTTTACAGCCAGTTAATGTGAAGAAGAGGAATAACACCATGGGCCAAGAAGAAAGAAATAGTGACATCCTAAAAGATTTGAACATCAAGGAAGATTGGCTAATAAACAGCACTGTGTCTGACAAACTGAAATATTATAACTGTATCAAATGCTACAGTGGGCTGGACAGAATATTGTGGAAGGCAAGGTACCAGGAAAGAGGGGACCAGCATGGAGATGGGTACAGGATATCAAACACCTAGGGTAGAAAAGTGCTTGAGGTGGGAGAGTTGGTGAGACATGGCTTTCTTTCAGGTAAGATGAGATGACAGTGACGTTCTGCAAAGGACCTGCTACATGATGTTTACAAAAAATAATAACCCACTTACTTGGGTTACTTTGTTATCAAGGGGTGCCCCTATATAATAACTGTTTGATATGACTAGATGGGTTTTCTGTGATTTGCCTTTGTTGGGATTTATATCAGAATGGTGGCTCTCTGAGTCACTAGGTTCTCCGTGTGGGTTCCAGGGCCAATTTAGGGGTAGGGGCAGGGTAGGAGGGGATAGCCCCATTGTCTACAGCAAGCATCTTATAAAAGATGATTAATCAGAGGTTCCTGAAATCTTATGTGCTGAGCCGAAAGGTGCAGATAATACAGCCTAGCTGTAAACCACAAGACAACATGTCAACTGTTATTTTGAGGGCAAATCAAGAAATCACTAATGTTAACCATTCACTGGGGGTGGGAAAAAAAGGGTGGGGGGGGGGGGGATTTAAAAATAAAAATTTGTGTTAGTTCAATCAGCACTCAATGTGGGCCTGGAAATGCTGATTCAGCTAGCAGTCAGTAGAGGGTCAGGAATGTTTTCAACATGCAGGGGAGAACAGGCAGACTTTTGATGAGGTTGGAACCAGTACCATCAGCATAGGTACTGAGGGCACAGCGAATGAAACAGACACCTATTTAAAAGAAACTAAACTAGATACATCTATGAAATAAACGATGAACAGCGTCAAGTGAAATATTTCTTACCCATATAAGGCATAACACTCTTACCAAGATCAGTTCCAGCTGACTGGCCATGCTGCTGACGTCATTAAAGTAGGTTAACGATACCCTAACTTAGTGTTTCTCAAACTGTTTTCGTCGTGAAATTTTTTGTGCGGCACACCTACCCTTAAAGTGGTTTGAATAATTAAGAGAAGAAGAAAAAAAAAACAGTGCAAATTTAATGTCAATCAGATTTTGAAAAAAATTCTTGATTATTGCCGCGACACCCTTGACATACGCTTGCAGCACCGCTGGATGCAGCGGCACCCAGTTTGAGAATCACTGCATCAACATATCGTTAGCCCGCTTTGGTGACATCCGCAGCATGGCCCGTCAGCTGGAGCCAGTCTTGCTCTTACGAAGGTTATAACTGACAGAAAATGTGAAGGCAGACAAGCAGGAAATGGGCAATGATACTTGTTCTTCTGCATTCGCTTTTAAAAGATGGGCTTTGGGGGGAGGGGGTGTTTTGGGTGTGCTTTACAGATAGATTGTGATATCTGTATCTTTTCGCAAATCCTACAATATGCTTGTTAGTGGGCAGTGAGCCTATTGCCCCCCGCCCCTTCCCCCCATGAAATGAGACCCTGGAGCCCACACAGGAAGGAACTGATGCAAGTCAGAAGATAACATCAGCTGATGAACAACCAGCAGGTAAGAGACAGACTGCTGGAGATCCTTCTTCTTCTTCTTCCTGTTCACTGACTGTAATCTCCAGCAGAAAGTTCTGGTTATTCATCCACTTCTGGACTCTAGCCCTGTTCCAGAACCTGAGCACTGCATGCACATCCATTTCACAGATTTGACTCATTCGTGTGCAGACTGTTGGTTCCTTGCATCTCAAGTAGTTGCACTCTGATTCTGAAGGACGCTCCCAATCAATCAACTCTTACAACATGCTTTTGGGTATACAGTGGGTCATATCCAATGCAAACAACCTTCAGTGTGGAGATGGTTCATCACTGACTGACACCAGGTAACAACTATCAACTCACCCAGTGCACAGCACAGCTTCGCTGCTTTCTGGAACCCATCCAAACTGGCACAGATAGCACTTCTAGCTCTCCGCACATCCTCCTGGGCACTGTCGGTGGCTAGCAGCAGCGACAGGCTGTACAAGGCCATGCCACCAGACCCAGTGATGGGAAGTTGGTCGTTCAACATAACAGAGAGAATGTCCAACATCTGGGACCAACAGGCAGACAAAACACTTGCAGCCAGACATTTACCTGAGACAGAACCAGCAATATTAATGAAATGTTTGAGCAAAGATGACCCAAAAAAAAATAACAGATTCTTCTTCTGTAGCATCCTGAGCCCTAAAGGTTCATTGCTGCCCTAAACCACCCACTTCAATTCATCTCTCTGATCAGCCTTCTCTTTCACACTGATCACTTGTAGTTTTGTATGTCACTGTGTGTAACCCATCGTCTTGGCCTGCCTCACAGTCGTACTGCCTCATAGCATACGCAATCTTTGTCTCTCTATTATCTGGTATTCTCTCTGTATATTCCAACCACCAAAGTCTATTAGCCCTCATGATGCCAGTAATAAGTGGTGATTCAAACTAATTATGAATTTTGTTGTTGCTTCTCACTCATCATTCTTTACTACTTGCATCTTAAATGAGTTACAAAAACAAACAAACAAACAAATTCTGTATTAGTAATAATGCTAAACACAAATGTTGACAACAAGGGTCCTGAAATCCCATGCTATAACTGTGGAAGACTTTTCTTAAGATTGGCAGGTCTTGCTAGTCACACTCGCCGTCGCCATGGGCTGTGAGTCCCATGCCTCTTTATAGTGCCATATAACAAAGACGGAAAGGTGCCAATTAATAATGCATGGCTGAAAACTATGACAGTTAGAAAAAAGTGAGGCAAATGTTGAACATAAAATGGGATGAATTCAAGAAGGATGAAGAAATAAGAGACATGTTTGGGTAACTTCTGGTAACAACAGATATAAGACAAATAAGATGGTGCTATTCTGTATACATCTGAGAAGGAATTAGCAGGGAATCACCAATCAGCTCTTTTAAACTTACCTGAACTCTCTGCCTGATCCATTCTAAAATAACAACCAGGTAATGTTCTGGGAAGCAAAGGCGGCCATGCGATATCAATGACATCACCTATCTAGCGGCATCTATCTATTAAAATATAGGCCTAGCTTTGTGTGATCAATACACCTAAAGGCTGGAAATGAGTCTACTTAATGTATTTTAAAACTTCTTCTAATAAAACTAATGTATAACAAAAAAGCTACCCACATGATCGACAAAGTACAATGGAAAAGATATGCAGCAAAATAAACACTTCTCACCAACTTCAGCTCTACGTATTCGATCGCACTCATCTCCATCAGCAGATCCTGGCAACTCTCTGAAATCAGACATGAGGCGACCCTTTTCCTCAGTAGTTCCAACACCTTCCAAGTCTACAACAGGACACGATAAGATTGGTGAAAACTGGTCAATGTGTTCATATGTTAATGTTAACAAATATTACTGCTGAAAAGTGTTTTTAACATCAAATCTGAAAACTAAAGTTCTGAGCAATGTGGATGTTGGAAAAATGTCATTTTGCATGTAATTTCAAACAGTATCAATGCAGTAAATTTCAAAGTTTTACATCAATTCAGAAATCTGCAAACACTGAACAATGCTGATGTAGAAAAGTGTCACTGTTGAACTAATGCTGTTGTAGAAAAGTGCCAATGCTGAACAAATACAGATGCTGAAAACTTTCAATACTAAACAATACTGATGTAGAAAAGTGTCAATACTGAACTAATGCTGATGTAGAAAAGTGTCAATACTGAACTAATGCTGATGTAGAAAAGTGTCAATACTGAACTAATGCTGATGTAGAGAAGTGTCAATACTGAACTAATGCTGATGTAGAAGTGTCAATACTGAACTAATGCCGATGTAGAAAAGTGTCAATACTGAACTAATGCTGATGTGGAAAAGTGTCAATACTGAACTAATGCTGATGTAGAAAAGTGTCAATACCGAACTAATGCTGATGTAGAAAAGTGTCAATACTGAACTAATGCTAATGTAGAAAAGTGTCAATACTGAACTAATGCTGATGCAGAAAAGTGTCAATACTGAACTAATGCTGATGTAGAAAAGTGGCAATGCTGAACTAATGTTGTTGTAGAAAAGTGTCAATGCTGAACTAATGTTGTTGCAGACAAGTGTCAATGATGAACTAAAGCTGATGCTGAAAATTGTCAATACTAAACAATGACAACGTTGAAAAATGTCAATGCTGACCAAAGCTGATGTAGAAAAGTGTCAATACTGAACTAATGATGATGTGGAAAAGTGTCAATACCGAACTAATGCTGATGTAGAAAAGTGTCAATACTGAACTAATGCTGATGTAGAAAAGTGTCAATACTGAACTAATGCTGATGCAGAAAAGTGTCAATACTGAACTAATGCTGATGTAGAAAAGTGGCAATGCTGAACTAATGTTGTTGTAGAAAAGTGTCAATGCTGAACTAATGTTGTTGCATGTCAATGCTGAACTAAAGCTGATGCTGAAAATTGTCAATACTAAACAATGACAACGTTGAAAAATGTCAATGAAGCTGATGTAGAAAAGTGTCAATACTGAACTAATGCTGATGTAGAAAAGTGTCAATACTGAACTAATGCTGATGTAGAAAAGTGTCAATACTGAACTAATGCTGATGTAGAAAAGTGTCAATACTAAACTAATGCTGATGTAGAAAAGTGTCAATGCTGAACTAATGTTGTTGCAGACAAGTGTCAATGCTGAACTAATGCTGATGCTGAAAATTGTCAATACTAAACAATGACAACATTGAAAAATGTCAATACTGACCAAAGCTGATGTAGAAAAGTGTCAATACTGAATTAATGCTGATGTAGAAAAGTGTCAATACTCAACTTAAGCTGATGTAGAAAACTGTCAACACTGAACTAATGCTGAATAATGTCAATACTGAACTAATACTAAAGCTGAACAATGTCAACACTGAACTAATGCTGATGCTGAAAATTGTCAATACTGATCTAATGATGTTGTAGAAAAATGTCAATACTGAGCAATGCTGTTGTCTGACAATCAATATGAAAAGAATTTGTAAAATACAGAAATATATAGAAAAATTTTTTTAAACTCTTCGAGTCCCAGGGAACGCATCATACGTTCATAGGTTCGTACTTAGAAGCCCAGTGAACGCATGATGCGTCGATTTTAGTCTCTCTTGACTACCCATTTGGCCTGGAAAGCTAAATCCCTTGGGACTCAAAGAGTTAAACAAAAACAGCCCTACCACTACGATGACTAGATATGTATCATGGTATTTAAATATTTATCACATGAGCTAACCTTGCAAGAAGTTAATCAAATGGCTGGAACTCTTGTAGATCCTGCAGGCTGTGGAGGAGGCAGCCACAACTTCAGCACTGAGAATGCTGGTATTCAAGATCTGTGAGTACAGCTCCTTCAGCCACGCTGGGGGTAAGTACAACAGCAATCCTGAACTGAACATCTCGTTGAGGAAGTCACTCTGGCATAAAGAATACAACATTAAAAATTTTTTACAGACTTAAAGTAAAGTGGATTTACTTAAACGCACCCGTTTTTTCCCCCAAAGGACCTGGCTTTCTCCTGCCGAACCACAAGATGTTAAGAGTGCTACAGTAAGTATAATCCCAATCCCCTGTAACAATCTCCTGGAATCTCTAAAAAAATTACAACTCAACTTAATGTCACAACCTTTGCAGTACAAGACAAATGGCTTAACAATCTAGCCATGGGGGAGCGGCTGTGGTGAAGCGGCTAAACGCTCACCTGCAGATTGGAGGGTGGTGGGTTCAGGTTCTGATGGAGCCTGATTGTTTTTGTTCAAAGATATTCTACAAAACGGGTTGAACCAGTTATATCACAATTTACTGTGAGAGATGGGATATGAAATGAAGTGAACCACAATTATATTGCACTTTACAATGAGGGATGGGATGTAAAATAAAGAGAACCAAAGTTCTATTGCACTTCAGAATGAGGGATGGGATGTGAAATAAAGAGAACCACAGTTATATTGCACTTCACAATGAGAGATGGGATATGAAATGAAGTGAACCACAATTATATTGCACTTCACAATGAGGGATGGGATGTGAAATAAAGAGAATCACAGTTATATCCGACTTTAATGTTAGGGATTGGATATAAAATGAAGTGAACCATGGTTATATTAAACTTTACTGTGATGGATAAGAGATTAAATAAATTGATACTTTACTATAAGGGATGGAATATGAAATAAACAGAACTTACATTATACTGTATTTTAATTTGAGGGATGAAATATAAAATAGGTTGAACTGCAGTCATATCACAATTTACTGTGAGAGATGGGATATGAAATGAAGTGAACAAATTGCACTTTAGTTGAGGGATGGGAAATAAAATGATACTTTATTGTGATAGAAATGAGATGTGAAATGATGGGAGCAATGAGAGTGCATGAGTTAGTGCAAGCAGTACACTATGTTCATCCTTGCTGGGAGGTAAGTATTTAAACTCTAAAGGGAGAAGACAGGTAGTAAAATTATTCACTTCAATCATATTACTCTTTACTCTGCTAGACAAATTATCTTCCTCTCCCATGTCCCATGACCTGTGACTCAGTCTCCACAGTATTTACAGAATTATGTGTATATTCTTTATTCTCACCAGCTGTAAACTTCGGCGGTAAGTTCTGGTTCTTCGTCTGCTTCTCGACTTTAGTCTTATTCCAGAACTTGAGTGTTTTACAGTTCTGGCTTATTTGTATGAAGACTGCTGGCTACTTGCCTCTCATCTAGATATGCCCAGACTTTGAAGGACGCTCCCAATTAGTTGACTCTTTTGACATGCTTTTTTTTTGGGGGGGGGGGGGGGGGGGGAGGCAGTGGATCTACTTTTGTTGTCTCCACAGTGAGGCCTGGAAGCCATATAGGGAATTTTTATATTCAGTCTGCACTGCTTTTTACAACCTATGGCATGGCAGAATATGCTCCGTTACTCATTTTCCTAGCTGCTGACTGACCTGTTCTGCCAGTATGTGCAGCTTCCAATCAACATTGAAATCAGTAAATACACCTGATTTGGCAAAATCACATTACACAACTCAGATTACAGTTTCTTAAAATGTGTGTTTTATATGTAAGGAAAACATGAACAAAAAGAATCAAGTTTCACCTCAGACACCGGAATATTCTGTCGATTGCCATAGTAGCCTGAGATAAGAAGTCGCAGGTTCAGTTTGAGAGCCGTGATTGCTGCAACATAGATACCATCTGAGTTCAGCACAACACCTGAGATGGACATATCTGACTGAGACTCTGGGCTGTTCTGAGGAAGACCTGAAAATTGTGAGGAGAATATGCATTTTAAAATCTAGGATAGGGAGTGTGCCTTATGTGGAATGTTTTGTACTAATAACTGAATCACATTAATCCTGTTACCCCACAAATGCTGTTATCTAGGCTGGTCAGATTTTCTGATGTCATGATGTCACTGAAATGTGAAAAAATATTGGTGACAAGCGGGAACAAAAAAGCATTTGAAATACTTACACACTCAACAGAATCTACTAGAACAACAACCTGTCTGAAAATGTAAGAATTGCCTTGAAAAACACTTTTATATTCAACACACTTTACTAGAAGAAAATCTTACCTTTATATAAAAAAACTGTGAAAAACACTTCTACATTCAATATATGCTTATTACAATATCTTACAGTTAGACAGAAGAAGTTCCCTGAAAAACACACCTACCTATACTCAAGAAAATCGTGCAGAAAGATAAAAGAAGTAGCTTTTAAAACAATTCGCTGTTCCAGATACCATACTAGAAAAAATCTTCCTGTCAGATACAGAAGTACCTTGAAAACACATCTACATTCAACAACATCTTACAACACAAGAAATGCTTTGATAAACACCTCTAAATTCAACACACTTTACTAGATCAAAATCTTTTTGATGTATATAAAAAGCATACAGAAAAACACCTATATTTTCAACATACCCTTAATAGAAGAAACTCTTGCTCTTGGTGCCTTTAAAACATCTCTACACTTAAGGAAATTTATTCAAAGTAAATTATTGTGTCATATTCAAAAAGTACCTAGTAAAATACCTCTATATTCAACAAACCCTTAACAGAACGAAATCCTTTTGCCATATACACACAGTAAATACATAGAAAAAAAAAATCTCTAACACCGATTTCTTTGATCTTTTCAAACCATTGTAAACAGGTAGAAGGAAATTTTAGAGTAAATATGTTAAAGTTCAAATTCAGTTTTTTTTTATTCAGAGGCATATCTTCATAATAAATGATGCTCTATCCAGACCAAGCGGCAGTTTTGTTCATTTCTCTGGGGTCATGAAAATCACAATATAAATTACCCACGTCCTGGTGGAAGTGCTGGTACAGTAAAACAGTAACCTTCTGCATAGTTATAAATTTGCACCTGAAACTCATTATGAAATTGATATTTATATCAGTTTTAAAAGCTAACTTAATACACAATAACTCAACACTAATTTGTAGATACAACTTTAACTGAACAACCTTGAATGACGTCTTATTCTGGGTTCCGTTCACTAACAGAATGACTTGCACAAGAAAATTTTGGAAACTACATAGTTTTTCCTTGACCCCTTGTTGAACCCGTTTTAGTGAGCATTACTTCCTGAAACTAAGGAAAGTAAACCTTCCAAAACTCTACCAAGACAATTTCATGATTTTTTTTTTTAAATCACAAAGAAGGAAAAAAATTCTAAATTTGATATTCTTCATCAAAAATATTTCCTTAACATCTTGGATGTCTGGAGTAAACGTAGCAAATTTCATTACAACTGATCCATCTGTTTCCAAAATATTAAAATCTATTCATGAATTTCTGAAAGGACTATAAAAAAAATATTCCTGCCATAAAAAAAAAAAAAATGGGACTGTCTTCCCAATGGAGGTTGTCTGCAGGGCAACCGCTGCTGTCTTTGGGAATATTACACGGTAAAAACTGAAAAATTATATTTCTAACCTATAAGTCACAGAGCCCCATATACAAAAGAGTACCTTGAAAACAACTTTATAATCAACACATCTTGTTAAAACAAAATCTTCCTGCTATACACACACATACACACACAAATTATTTTTTTTAAACCAACGCAGACAGTTAGTATTTTTCTGGATATGTTATGAGAAAAACATAACTTAAGAACTTGATAACAACTGGTAAGATTGATAAAAAGAGAGCATGGGGAAAGACAAAGAGATAAACCCCTGCATAGTTTAGTGATATGGATGGGACAAAACAAGAACACTGGCCTGATCCATGATTCTTGTAACCGTGCGAGAAGGTTAAACACTTATCGACATGGCACATGATAATGATAATATACCCTTAAAAAAATTAACAAGATAAACAACTGTACATTTAACAAATTCTTACTAGAACAAAATCTGAAAACTTCTTAGAATACCATAGACCCAAAAAAAGAAGAAAAACACTGACATCTTAAAGGATCTGAGCATGTAAGAGAACTGTCTCATAAACAGCATCCTTTCCCAAAAGCTGGGGTTTTTTGCCATTTCGAAAGTCATGGTGGCTTGAAGGGAACAGTGAGGGAGGGTAATATTTCTGGAAAACGAGGCAGAGGCAGACCACCATGAAAGTGGACACAAGATACTGAAGATACACAGGCTATGTAACCACACACGGCTGGAGAATTGGTCAAACAAAGACTTTCAGGTGTGCCATGATGAGAGCAACATTCTATAAGGGATCTCCTGACTGGTGATAATAGAAAGTTCACTATATTTAAAATGTTGTTTTGCTGCTGCCCTTTTATTCCACAACGAAGCATATTCCCTCAACTAACTTAGGCCAAGTCACTGAATCCTTTGCCATTTAGTGCAGAAAAGAGAGACAGACAAAGTGACAGAAACCCAGTCAAGGAGGCACAAAGGGTAGAAAGTGAAACAAAGAATGTGAATGGGGTGTTTGAGAAATCACTGGAAATCAAACACATGTCAACTTAAAAGTGATATAGAAATATAACCTTATGTGGACCTTTAGTCATGTCTTGGTCAGTTATCAGTGAGCTACCTTATAACAGTAGTCAGTACTACTTGTTCTCTGTTAGCCTGGTCAGAAATGACTGAGCTACCTTATAACAGTAGTCAGTACTACTTGTTCTCTGTTAGCCTGGTCAGAAATGACTGAGCTACCTTATAACAGTAGTCAGTACTACTTGTTCTCTGTTAGCCTGGTCAGAAATGACTGAGCTACCTTATAACAGTAGTCGGTACTAACTGTTCTCTATTAATATTGAATATTGAGCAGCATATGGCAAACACAAACCTGTTGAAAAGCAAAAGTGATGTAACACTTTATGCAATGGCTTCAGGCAAAAGAGGGTGTTAGAGAGGAATTATCAGATTGGGAAACCATCCCATCTGTTGCTCTTAAATGAACTGTGTGATTGGTTGCAGTCCTAGTATAATTTCTTCATTATTATTGTATACCTTTTTGTTACTCTTGTGCCTTTTTTAAGAGATCTCTTCTCTATTGTTATGATTTTGCACTCTTTTTTTGTAGCAGGGGTCTTGTTTGACATTTCTAAGCAATACAACATAAAAATATTGTATAAAAATATTATTTTAAATAAATAAATTTAAATACTTACCTTGTGAATCATCATAAAGGTCACATGTTAGGTCACTGCCTCCATCATCATCTGGGTTAGAAGTCATACTTCTTCTTGTATGTGTTCTTGATCCTTAAATTGAAAAAAAATTTTTTAAAGCAAAAGAATTACACTTTCGGTTACTGGAAATTCTGTAAATATGATAAAAACTAGCAAATAATTTTGTATATACCCTAGTAGAACAGAGAAATTAGCCTACTGTTAGACAATATTAGAAAAAAGATGTAAAGCTTCACCCAGTCGGCAACAAGTAATAATAATAATAATGCCCTGGTGGTATCTTCCAGAGATGGCCGCATGAATTTAGCACAAAAGCTGGGCATTTTTGTAGAAATCATGTGTTGCTCATGCAGCATAACCCATCTATCTGCTTTGTTAATTTAAATGGAAAGGTAACATTACTACATTTGGGGTTGGGGGGGGGGGTGGATGAGGGAATGTGCCTTAAGACTTGAGTCTGCAGGGCCAGTGCAGTCACCAAGGACAGTGCAGGTAAGGATTTGTTTTTAATTTTTGGCCCCCACATAAAACATCTCCATCTCTTTCCAAGGAATGAACCCGGGTATCTCACAAAGTAGCTCTGCATTCTTACCATTCAGCCAGCTCTTCCTCTTTGACTAAACTTCTGTAAAATGTATGCATCAAGAAACACTAACCTTTGACAGGTTTCAACATGTTGTCTGGAATGGCCTCCCCTAATCTGATGCGGTCAAGTGAAGCCAGCAGACTACCAATACAGGAAACACAGGTGTACACGATTGCTGCATCATTGACATGGCTGCTCTGCTGAATGGAATCTATCAACCTGAGAAGAAAATGAAGGATTATTAGTGGCAGCAGCAGTGGTGGCTTAGGCAAAGTCACTACGCACTATCAGCACTCCCTACTTTCAATATATTAAGTCTTTTTTTTATAAATACTGTACATTATAACATATAATCCCTAAGCCTTACTATCAGCAGCCATCATTGGTTCATGAAATTAAAAATGTTCCCTTTTTTTTTTTTTTTTTAAACGAAAATCCTTTTACAGAACTGTACATTTCTCAGTGGGAGTCACCGTGGCCGAGCAGCTAGACGCTCGTCGCGGATCGGAAGGTCGTGGGTTCGCTCCCTGACAGGACTTTTTTCAAAAATGACCTTGGCTCCTAGGTCGACCCAGCCTTGAGTGGTTTCCGGGTGCAGTCCCAGGAAAGTAAAGGTGGCCGGCGTGATGCTGACCCCATCACCCATCTTGTGCCGATTGGTCTATAAAAATATAGGTCTAGCCCTATATGCCCTATACACCTGATGGCATGGAAAAGGGTCCTTTACTTTTTTTAAATTACATTTCTCAGTGCCAGCAACACAGTGTTTGGATGTGGTGCACATAAATTCATGTCAGAAACAAGAAGCTGTACCTAAGGTGGGGTGGGGTCTCGGGCAATGTCACAAATGCACTGCAGACCAACCCTTTTTTTTTTATTAATCTTTTCTTCTCCTACTTAGTCGCTCCTCTTCTACCTTTGAAGTGTAGAGGATTACCAGAGAGATCGCTAGACTTTTCTGTCAGCAGTTTTCTTTGTGGCTTTGTTGCATTCCAGTCCTCTGTCAGCAGGGACTACTGTCCGATGTTGTCTCCCAGCAAACCTTGGGTGATTCTGGTGGTCTGGTTCCCTGGTTTTTGGCCTCCCATGCCTGCCGTGGTGGCTGGTTCTCTTCCACTGCATAAATTTCCAAATCCCCGTAACTGTGACTGATCCACTTGAGTTTGTAAGGTCTGGGTTTCAAGGTCATGGCATATTGTCTGACTGCAAACTTTGTCCATTCTTGTCATTTTCACCACCTTTTTCAGATAACTAATTTCTGTGGCCTAAAGCTGGCTTCTGTGAGATGTTACACTGCCAGTGACTCGCATCCATATGTCAGTACTGACACATAGGTAGAGCGGTATACAGCCATTCCCCCCCCCCCCCTTTTGCTAATTTCTCTTTTGCTGAGAAAACCCCGGTTTATCTGACTTGTACATAAGATTTGGAAAGTGGGGGGGGGGGGGGGGGGGGGGGGGGGGGGTATGGCAATGTGGTAAACGCAGTACAGAACAACCCTGTTTTATTGTTTTATTAATCTTTTCATGCAAAATGAAACAAGAAAGAATTTCTTTGCTCAGGATTTTTATCAAGCTTATGTATACATTTTCTTGTCCTGTTTGTTTCATTTTATAAAGTATTAACTCTTGCAGTTTCATGTAATTCTCAATTCAATGCTGCCTATCCTAAAGTTGTATACCTTAAAGCAACAACTATTTAGACTGTGGAACTGAAAAATTAATTTTTGCAATGGAATGAGTTTAAGCAACAGGTGAGACAGAAAGAGTTAACATAACGGAAGAATGGGACAGACAGAATAAAATAAATGTGCACCATGTAAAGTGTAACCAATGAATGTATGGTGAGTTCTCTGCTACCGAAAGAGTTAAAACACTAACATTTTGTGAAGCAGCACTCCCACTAATTTTAGGTATAAGCCGTCACTGTGTCAACAGATAGTTCTAATTAAACATTGGTTATTTATTTGAGAGTGATGGTAGCCTAGTGGCTAGGTACCGGCCTTCTAGTTTGAAGGTCCAGAGTTCAAATCCACACAGACATATTTTTTTTTCTCTCCAAAACTGACAGTGGCTCTCAGGTCAAACCAGCATAAAATGTTACGAGTTAATGTCCTGGGAAGTAAAGGTGGTCACCAATGCTGACTTCTTCTTCTTCTTCTTCACTTCCACTTTTACCGCTGTGGGTGTCGAGGGAGATATAAGGTTCTGTTTCTAGCTCTTCTGGCTGCCTCGACCATAGGCACATCGTGCTGTTGTAGAGTTTCTCTGATGTTATCCTTCCATCTTGTTCTTGGTCTACCCTGTGCTCTACGTCCTTCTTCTCTTTCCATGTATGCTTTGTATGGTATGGTGTCACAAGGCATTCTCTCTAAGTGGGCAAACCATTTCACTTGCTGTCTTTGTATGTAATCCAGAATTGGTTCTGTGCCGACTTGTTCTCTTATGATCTTATTCCTGATCTTACCTCTTATGGTCACTTCTACAGCCCTTCTCAGACATCTCATTTCCGTGGTTACTAATTTTCTTTTATGGTTTGTTGTGAGTGACCATGTCTGGCACTGGTAGCACAGAGTTGGAATAAATATGCTTTGAATAAGATGTCTCTTTGTGCTGATTGGGGTTGTCTTATGCTGTAAGAGGGGGGCTAGCTGTCCCAATACTTGGTTTGCTTTACTGCATCTAATGTCAATTTCTTTATCCAATTTCCCATCTTCAGTAAATGTAGTTCCCAGATATTTAAACTCAGATGATTGTTTAATGTCTTTGTATTCTATTGCTATGTTTAGATCTGTCTTCTTTCTTCCTATTGACATTACTTCTGTCTTTTCAGTGTTGATTCTCATATTATTTGTTTTACATTCTTCATTCATGGATGTTAGATGTTGTTGCAATTTCATGGCTGTATCTGCTATCAAGGCCTGGTCATCTGCAAAGAGTAATTCGTTGATCTTACTAAGATCTTCATTCATGGGCTTGGCATTCTTACATATACTGTCGATGTAGGTGATAAACAGCAGTGGTGATAAGACACACCCCTGTCTTACTCCAGATGTCACTGTGAAAGGATGAGATGTTCCCTGATTTATTCTAACTACACTTCTACAATCCCTGTATAAACTTTTGCACACTTCGATGAGGTGTTCGCTTACTCCATATCTTGCCATTATTTTACATAGTAATTGTCTGTCGACTCTGTCAAATGCCTTCTCCTGGTCTACGAATGCCACAAATGCTGACTGGTCTATCAAAATATGGTTCTGGCATTATGTGCTAGAAACACTACTAGGAGATGACAGGTAGAAAAGAATATTAATATGGTACAATGAGCAACATACATCTTCATCAGTGCCATGCTGGAATCGACTTCTCCGTGAGGTCCTGGTGCTAGGACCCAACCAATGAGAGACACCACTTTCTGAGGTTCAGACATCAACTGCAAATACAAAAATTTTAAAAACATAAAAAAAAGGCCTCTTTTCTTATGACAGTGGTGCTCAGAGCATATGATGTGAGACTCAAATCTGTATAGACTAAAGGGCACTCAGTGGGTGATGTGGTCAATAACACATGGACTGTCTTTACTTTACAAGACACTACTGGACTGATTTATGGTTGGGCTGATCTGGGATCCAAGTTATTTCTTTTTCTAAATCTGACTCAATGCAGATTCAAACTCAAGACCTTCAGGATGACAGGCAAGTGTCTAGTCACTATACTACCCTGGCTCCCACAGCAAAATATAACACAACATAATTATACCTAGCTGGCCTATTATGTCAGATAGCTGTTCCACCCCAGAGCATAAGGTTTAAAGTCAAAAGGATCAACTCCACTGTACCAGGTTTTATCTCACATCGCATGGCCTCTGTTTAAACAAAGTTAATTGTCTGCCGAGATGGTCTCACAAACCCACAACCTTTGGAGCACTAAGCAAAATGCTTATTCCGGACAAGAGCAGATAATCAGTAGTAATCAGTAATCATGTGTTCCATCACATAACATTACAGATTTTATAATAATAAAGTCAAAGATCTACATGTAGATAAATACGGGGGAAGTGATAGAGATATTAAAATTAGAATACAAAAGGCAAGAGGAGCTTTCATAGCACTAGGGAATTTGTGGAAGAAGTCAAAAGAAATCAAAAGAAATACTAAACTTAAAATTTTTAATTCTAATGGCAAATCAGTACTATTGTATGGGGCGGAAACATGGAGAACAACTAAGGCAATTACTTATAAATTACAGACATTCATTAACTGGCACCTGGGCAGAATAGAGGTAATTAAATAGTATGATAGAATAAGTAATGAAGAGCTTTGGGAGAGAACTAAGCAAGCTCCAGTGGACCAAGAGATGAGGAAAAGACTGGCCTTGGATAGGACACACCATAGAGAGAACCAGAGAACAGCATAACTAGAGAGACTTTGCACTGGAACCCACAGGGCACAGGAATAAAGGAAGGCCAAAAAACCACATGGAGAAGAGAGCTGAAGAATAAAGTTAGAAAGATGGCGAAGACATGAGAAGAGCTACATACGATAGCGAAGGATAGAACGACTTGGCATGAGTTGGTTCAGGGCCTATGCTCTATTGAGGGCTAGAAAGGCAGAAGAAGAAGAAGAAAGTTAAATATACCCTTTTGGTGTCTCCACCTTGAGAAACATTTTAAAGAAGATTTAAAAAAAAAAAAGAAGTATTTAAACCTAACAACCCAACACAAAACTGGCTTGGTCCTTTCATGTGAGTTTCAACCGTCACACAATATGTTCATTACCTGCTACATTTGGCCACCACACACTAAAGAAATCTGGCCTTTCCGGTGACCATTTCTACTGTGTATTGCCTCTCTAAAAATTAATGCATTTATGACTGTAATCATGATCATCATCATGTGCCATGCAGACAAGCCTAGGCCATCGTGCTTGGCCAACCTACACAATCATCAGAATCATGAATCAGGTCAGTGTTCTTGTCCCACCCCATACATAAAGCTAAGCCATCCAGGTATTTATCTTTTTTTATTTCTTATGTTTGCTTTCCATCAAACTTGCCAGTAGTTACCACAGTCTTGAATCCACTCCATCACAGAACATTTCTGAAAAACACTGTCTGTCTATGTCTAATTGTTCTAATCAGCTCATCTGTCTTGAAGAGGGCTGCCTAGTTTGTTTTTCTGTCATTCCATGATATTGTTTATTCAGTTGTTAGTAAATATTTTTTTCAGCTTGTTTGCTTATTATCCATATCTGATAAGCATAGAACAGCACAGGTTCTGTAGAGCACTTTAACACTATTTTTCCAACTACACGTAGAAATTAAATAATTTTTCTTTTTTGGGAAACAGCCAGAGATAGAAAGATTTGTGTGAGAAGGTTACTTTTTATGTTTGTTCACAGTTTTCTTATGAATAGTTTGCATACAAGCACATAATAATTCAAGTTTTTAACAGTCTACTTCTCCTTCATGTTCACTGGTTGTAAACTCTGACAGAAGTCTTGATTGTTCACGTTTGGACACTGATCTTGCTCCAGGGCTTGAGTGTGGCATGCACATCCATTTTACAGATATGGCTGATTGTGTGCTGACTGTTTTTTCCTCGCCTCTCAGGCAGGTGCTTTCGACTTCGAAGGAAACCTCAATCCCATCTATGCTGGCCAGGCCCCTGGTTGGCAACCTGTTTCTAGAATGACCAGGACAGGTCTGTGTAGGTTTTGAACAATAACAGCCCTGGTCCTGATGCACTTCCACGCGATGTTCTGCACCTCCACACCCGTTCACACATGTATGCATCTTAGTGACTCGATGAATAGGATTTTAAAAAATCCAAGCTGGATTTATCACTAAGTACTTCACGAATATCTGCCCTAACCTTCATCTTTGTGCCAGGTCATGCGGGTGTTCAAGGAAAAGAGCGTGCAGACTATCTTGCTGATACCGCAGTTGCTATGGCTAGTCCAGTACTGGACAGATGTGATGTTATCAATGCCATGCGCTGCACTTACCGTACCGAGGAGCACGCTAAAGGACATGACTCCATATCCCTGTCTAGACTGATGGACACTGGGGTGCAGCCTGGAGCTGCAAGAAATGAACATTTCACTAAGGGGACAATACGTTTCATTAACCAACACAGAACAGGCGTCATCAGTCATTTTACACTTGTGGAGCTTTTGAGGAGCAGATCGGAGCACCTATGGATCTATCTGGAGTGCTGTGATGATAATTCTTTCTAATCATTAATCACCTCTACACCCCAAAAACATTCAAAACTACACTGATATGAAACCCTCTTACCTCTTTCAGTACCCGCAAGGCATCATGGCGGTTTGGAGGAAGAGGAAACATTAGTATCTTGTGAAATAGGGATTCAAGCACGGGCCTTAAAGGTGGAATACTGCCAACCAAACTCGCTAACTCGCCAGCAATGCTGAAAGAATAGACAGTCAAAAAAACAGGTAAATCAAATTTTCCTTTTTTGGATGGATTTTTTAACCCCATTTTGAGGGGTAAAAAAAAAAAGAATATACCTTTCTTCTTAAAGTCCACGCCTTGTGACGCTGGTAGTTATGTCTATCCACAACCTTCTGTCTCTTGTACTTTCAATCAATTCTGATACAGATGATCCTATATGCCATGATGTCAAACTGTCCAGCACCTTTTCTCTCAGTCTCCCTCTGCCTCTCCTACCTTACAACTTTCCTAATTTCCGTTTTCTCCTTCTCATCACATGACCAAAGAATGCAGACAGTGTTTTTCAGACATGTTCTATGATGGAATGGATTCAAGGCCGTGGTTACGACTGGCAAGATTGATGGAAAGAAATTAAGAGGAAGACAAAGAGATAAATACCTGGATGGCTTAGCCATATGCATGTCTCTTTAGATTGTCTCTTTCTGATCTGGGTAATCAGTTTTTTTGTGTGAGTCAGTTTCTTTCAAGACATTTTCATTACTCTTTTTATCGGCCCAGGGTATTCTCATCATTCATCTATAAAACCACATCTCCGCAGCTTGTTAAAGGCAAATAATAAGGGATTTGCTAAAATCAGATGTGCTGGACTGAAAGGCGTAAATATCGCAACCGAGATGTAAACCACAACATAATGTGCCAGCTGCTCTTTTCAGTTGAAATGTAGAAAAAGAAATTATTATGCTTCAGTCAATAGAACTAATAAAACAATTTATCAGGCAAACGAACCAATGAATCAAATAATAGTCAAAAGAACCAATAAAACTAATTATTAGTAAAACAAATCAATAAATCAAATTATAATTCAAAAGAAACAATAGAAAAAAACTATCAGTCAAATGAACTAATGAATGAAAAAGATCCCCCAACCCTTAAAAAAAAACAGATGTACAATCAGTCAAAAGAATAAGCAAATTAAAGTATCAATCTTGCAAAAAATCTTCAGACAAACTCAAATATTTTTTTTACTTCAAGGTTAAATATAAATAACCAGATACTGTAAAAAGTACAGAGCCATTGTGCCATTGGTGCGTCGAGCAGGTGAAGCTAAAATCATATGTTCATGGAAATTATACTGTAACATAAAAACATTAGCATCCAAAAGTGTAAGCACACCTATGTAGGTGATGTAAATCAAACATAATATACCTGTAGATAACTTTAGCTGAAGCTTGCGTTATATGAGGAGACGAAGTTGACTTCCCCGTAGATCTGCTGATTTCTGACCAGCCTGCTTTCTGACTTCCTGTGGATTTCTCAGCCTTGGGTTCGCCTAGTAAGCTGATCAGGCATGGGCAAAGTCTCTGCCTGCAAGAAAGATCAATCACTCACTAACTCACTCACTCACTAAATTTAGGGAAATCAATGCCCACTTAACAATAATGTCACAAAAGGTAAGTAATAAAGGATTTGCTGAAACTGGATGTGTTGGGCCAAAATGTGCAGATTTTACAATCTAGCTGTAAACACCAATGCAAGAGGCCAACTTCCATTTCAAGATCCAATACAGAGGCTGGTAGAGGAGGAGGCGAAGAAAGAGGAGGAGGAGGAGGAGGAGAAAAAGAAGAAGAATTAAGAGGAAGAGGAGGAGGAGGATAAGGAAAAGAAAAATAAGAAGAAAAAGGAGAAGAAGAAGAAAAAGAAAAAGAAGGAGAGAAATAAGAAGAGGCGGAGGAGGAGATAGAGAACAAAAAGAAGCAAGAGGAGAAAGAAGCAGGAGGAGGAGGGAGGAGAAAGAAGAAGAGGAAGAAGAACAGTGGGAAAGCACAAGCCAGGACATGTTCAATTACCACAAAAGCTCCTGGAAGTCACTGTTGTGTTTGATGGTGGACTGAACTTTGGCGAGTACAGTGTTCACCCCTTCCAGCAATAGAGGCAGAGCTTGCTTGCCTTCAGGGACACTGTGGACAAAGGCATCATTATTTCTGGATCTATCATTAATTCAAATAGTGTAAAGTAAAGGTTTCTTGTCCGTGTCATTAGGCGTTTTTGTAAATAGTGCTAGACTTCTAATTTTTTTTATACAAACAATCATTCTGTGGGTGATGTCAACATGATGACGGCTTCCATTACTTCCCAGGACTTTATCTGGTACCCGTTTAAAGCTGGGTCGACTTGGGGGCCAAGGTCATGTTTGACTAAAAAATCTGGCGACATGGGGATGTGAATCATTAATTACTAATCATAATAATGTATTTCTTCTGGAATGGACTTTAACTAAATGAAAACAAAAAGAAAATGTAGAGCATTGTGTCCACACCAATGATTTTTTACAGAACATCTAGCACTGATGGAAGATGCAAGCAATATCATGATGACTGCCTTTATGTACCAGGGCATTTCCTAGTACTAAGTTTATGCTTTGTTGACCTGAATATCATGGTCAATTTTTTTCTTCTTTTAAATCTGCCCGGCATCCTTCTAAATCTACTGATAAATAATTTGTGTTCTAGAACCTTAATTAATTACTAAGGAAATACCTCTTTTCACGCCTTCAGGCGTTTTGAGCAGATAGGGCTAGACCTATTTTTTATAGACCAATCAGCACTCTGTGGGTGATGTGGTCAGCATCATGCTAACCACCTTAACTTCCCAAGATTTTACCTGGCACCTATTTAAGGCTGGGTTGACCTGGGAACCAAAGTCATTTAAAAAAAAAAAGTCTTTAGCCGTCAGGACCGGAACCCATATCATTCAGATCAACAGGTGAGCATCTAGCAGCTCCTTTTAATTATTGTGGCTCCTTTTAACTAATTAATGCTAATCATAAATGTACAACAACAACAAAATGTGGTGTGTAAACCACAAAAACTAGATCTAATCAAGCTTACCACTGTCACTCTAAAGTACCAACTACCCACCTGGCCACAACCTCAAGCCGGTCAGTCAAAAATGTCAAAATGAGCACCACTTCACTGATCAAGTTTGCTGTAGGCACTGCTTTACCTGGCAAAATAAGAGAATAATCATTTAAACATGTGTTCAAGTATCTGAGTATTTTGATAACAGCAGATGGTAGATTTTTAAAGATTTCCTTTTTTTTTTTTAAACACTGTCTTTACTGCATGTATTTACCACTTTAAAGGGTGATGTAGGTGGGGGGGTTATGCGCCTGAGGATTTATGGGCCAAATGGCTAGTGCGGTCACCCAAAATGTGTAAGTTCTGATTTTTATTGTTGCCTTTGACAGACAAATATTCTTGTCATCCTACAGAAGATGTGAAACTGGGTCTCCCTAATGAGATTTGTGTGTTCTAAATGTTGGTTGTCGAAAGATAGTCATTCTATCTGTTGCTATCACACATAGCTCACCCCATCTTTTTACTCTCCTCTCTAATTCCCACCTCTGTGTGCTCTGTGTCTGCTTTTATTCCTTTGACTCTGCTGGTTCTGGTCAACATTCTAGTTATAGAGTAGGTTTTCTCAATTCAGCATCTTTTATTCACCTTTTAATTCATTTGAATTTGTTTAGCTCTCTTCCAAAGCTCTACGTGAGTGATTCTGTGAAACAATTTAATTCCTTCTATTTTGCACAGGAACAAGTAAAATAATGTATGTCTATCCTATATGATCTTTATGTTACGTCTTAACATTTGGGTACTCACAAGTTATCTACATTTTTGTCAACCTGCTGCTTTTCTGCCCATAATATCCAATGTCAGTTTACACTCCTTCATTCCCCTTTCTTCTGCTCTTTTCCCAGTTTCCTTAAGTCATCCATATCTCCTTTTTTTCCAACTACCATCCATCAGACAGCTGTCCTTGCCAAAGTGTCAAGAGACATTCTGCAAACATGTCTTGTCCATCCCCATCTTCTTCCTTTAATAATGTTTGCCAAGGAGGAATATTGTATTCTTCTTCTAAATTCTTTATTTGTGAACTTGTCTGGCCAAAAAGTAAGTGTGTAGACTTGAAAAGTCTCTAGTTAATGTGTAATATCATTTCCAACACTCCAATTTTTCACATTCCAACCATTTCCAAGGTACTATAATGTGATATTGAAATATAATATATAATCAAAGTATGTGGTTTACTCAAAAGTGTTCTAGCCTGTTTACTGATGTTAATTTTATGATTATTGTCTCTCTGTGCCTCTTACTGTAATCTCGCTCCGTCTCACTTTGTATTTATCATTCTCTCTCTCTGCGCCATGTCAGTATCTTTCTGTCCCTCTACCTCCCAAACAACCTCTCCATTCCTCCCTCATAACTCTTATCTCCATTCTTCACCCACTCTGCATTCCCCCTCCCCCACCCCCAAAAGTTTCATAATAAAATCAATGTACATAAATGTCTGAAATGAACCAGGCCACTGCCTACTTACTGTTAGGCTTGAAGTCGGCCAGCACATCGTCTTGATCATCAACCTGATAGGAACAATAAAACATTAATACACTGTAGATAACCCAGCCCTGGGCTGTGACTCATTACAGTGTGAGGATAAAAAGAAAAGAAGAAGAATCTGTTGTTTTAGCAAAGACAGCAAGACAATCAACACTTACACAACTTCATTTTTACAGGGTATTAAAATAACTCCTTGAGACTAGAAAAAAACTATATATTGGCTACATACAGTGGCTATATACTATACAGGATGGGGGAGGGGGAACTAAGTGGTCTCGAGGCATGGCATAAATTTTGTTTCACGTGGACTTCTAATAATTTTCCCTGGTCTTTGGTTAGTAAGATCAGACGCCTGTGTGTATTGTTGCACAATTTTAAAAAATCCCTTAGCAGTTGGAAATCGAAATACTAGCTATTTTTTGTTTCTTTTTTAACTTTTGCAACTTTATCTGAATTTGACTGTCAACTCATCAAACTAATCAGAATCTGTGCATGCTTCTCACTTCCTTCAATTTACTTTATGTACTTCACAATATACTCAAAATTTCATCTGTCTGGCTAAAGGCCTATGTAATAATTATATCTTAAAATAACTAAGTAAAGTAAAGGACCCTTCAGCATATTGAGTATTTAGGGCTAGACGTAAATTGTATAGACCAATTGGCACTCGGTGAGTGATGTGGTCAACATCATGCCGACCACCTTTACTTCCCAGGACAAAACCTGGTACCCACTGAAGGCTGGGAAACCTGACAGCCAAGGTCTTTTTTTTTTTAAGGGGGGTTCTGTCAGTAGCCGAACCCACGACTTTCCGATCTGCAGGCGAGCTTCTAGCCACTATAACACGGCGGCTAAATACATACTTTAATACAAAATTAAAATCAAAATAGGGATCACGTAGTCAAGCTGATATCAAGAAATAATTTCTCGTTATCATCATAAACATTCTTCTTCTTCTTATAGTCCATGCTATGTGGTATTGGATGTCATGTCTATCCACAACTTTTTGTCTCATGTACTTCCAATCATTTCTGATACCATGATGTCAAACGGTCCATCATTTTCTCCTTAGGTCTCCCTCTGCCTCTTATCCTCTCCAACTTTGTCAACATCACAATGTACTCCTTTTTTCTCCTTCTTACGATATCAGCTAAGAATGAAGATTGTCCAACTTCTGATGTGGGTAATCAGTTCTCTTTCTTCAGACAGTTTTTTTCAAAGCATCTTCTTACTCTTTTTTTTTTCTTGATTTGTCCAGGGTGTTCTCTTCATTTATTTATAAAACCAAATCTCTGCCATTCCCACATATTTTTTCCCAACTGGTCAGCTGTCCATGATTCACTTCTGTATACGAGGATAGGAGTTATGTAGCTCATGAAAATGCTCTTTCTCATCTCAACTGTCAAAGAAAGAATGCATAAAAGAGTCTTCATTTTGTGAAATGTTTTCTTTGCTTGATCTATTCTACATTTAACTCTTTAACACATCTTCCATCTGCTGTTGTTGGGGTACCAAAGTACTTAAATATACAACAATTCCTTCATCACCCTTTTGTAACAGAGCTTTTCAAACTGTGCGTCACAGTGTGAAGGTATGTTATGCACACATAAAGTGTTATACAGAACAATCAGCAAATATATGGTTCTGCAAACTCAATAGTTGATGCCTGAGATTGGTATTCTGAATACCTCATCATCATTGTCCTGCTCGCAGTCCTCAATTCCATTTTATTCTGTGAAATCCCTTCAACATCAAGGATGGAATCCAGTTCAGCACCTTTGGCCTCTCACATCATTGTTCATTTGACGTCCTTGCTTCCTCTATCCCTTTATTTTCCATTTGTGTACCTGAAAGGTGATTCTCAGCTTGTTTCCTCTTCAGATGTGTTCAATATAGTACCATCCTGTAACTGTTGTCCACTTGTGGCATGCAATTTTTCATTATTTGAAGCCCCACCCTGACTTTTGCCGGGGACCCTGAATATAGCCGGGCCATAATGGCTGAAAGAGGTTTCTGGGACCCCTCCATAGGCGATCCTCATCCTATTCGTGGCACTTTGTGTCACCGGGTTTTTATCGTTTGTGTGATGTCCTGGTGAGGTACAACAAGCAAGCAAGCAAGTAGTACCATCATTTCTTTACCTCTCTTGAATTTGTCCCATTTTATATTCACAATTCTCCACTGGCATTTTTATTACCTTTTTCAAACCCATTTAATTTTCATTAATTTTGTTAGTGGCCCTCCAACTTTCACTGGCATATGTCAAAAGTGAAATTACATTAGAACTGAAAAATATGTAATTTGGTTTCAAAACTATACAGTTTAGAGTTCCCCAATTTGTTCAGGTTTTTAAAAGCTGCTAATACCTTGCCAGTGTCTCATACTTTCTTGGAATTTCCTTGACTTTCAAAATCACTACCTAAATTAGCAAATTAACCTGTTACTTTTAATCTTTTTGTGTATCGCTACATCTGTTTGATCTGTCATTAGTTTCTTTAATATATTTGTGTTTTTATAACTTATTTCTACTCCATTCTACTTGATGCTACATTTACTAGATCAAACATGTCCTTGTTGTTTTAACTTGAACAATACCATCAGTGTAACTGAGATCTTCCAACTGTAGGTTCTCCACCTGGTGTTTCCAACATAAAACTTCTTCATAAACAAGTCAAATATGTTATAAGTTATGCCAAACACAGTTACTGTGAACTCTTGTCAAGTCATACAGGTGTACAATACAGGTGTACATATTACTTCATAGCTTTTTTTTTCTTCTTCATATTATAGATAAATAAACTACCCAATACTTTTTATCATATCTTAAAGACATATAAACTAGTCCATACTTTTTGTCAAATCTTAGAAATATATAAATTACTTCATACTTTTTGTCAAATCTTAGAAATATATAAATTACTTCATACTTTTTGCCAGATCTGGAATATATTAAAACTACTCCATACTTTTTTGTCAAATCTTAGAGATATACCAATTACTCCATACTTTTTTGTCAAATCTTAGAGATATATCAATTACTCCATACTTTTTGTAAAATTTTAGATATATATAAATATTCCATACTTTTTGTAAAATAAGAAAGATAGATAAATTATACTTTCTGCCAAATCTTAAAAATATTTAAATCTCACAATACTTTTTAAACAAATTTTAAAGATAAATAAATTACTCTACATTTTTTGTCAGATCTTAAAGATAAATAAATTACTACCCTTTTTGTCAAATCTTAAAGATACTTAAATTACTCTAACTTGTCAAATCTTAAAGATATTCAAATTATTCCACACTGTTTGTCAAATCTAAAAGATTTATAAATCACTCTACACATTTTGTCAAATAGTATAGATTTTTAAATTACTTAAACACATTTTGTCAAATCCTAGAGATATATAAATTACTCCACATTGTTTGTCAAAGGTTGCTACTTTATAAATTACTCTATACTTGTTAAAGCGGCATCCATGGCTTAGGCTTTGCGAGTCCGACTCGTAATTCCAACATACTGCAATCAAAACCCACTGCTGCCTGCGTAGATTTTTATCATGGTATGGGGCGTCGCAGGTTGACCCAACCTAAAATGGGTACCAGGATGTATGTCCTGGGGAAGTAGAGACGGCCGGCGTAATGCTGACCACATTACCCACCTAGTCCCGATGGTCTAAAAAAATATGGGCGCTTTTCCCATTTACCCGATGCACCTAAAGGTGTGACAAGGGATCTTTACTTTACTTTTTTACTTATACTTGCTAAAGATATACAAATTACTCACTACAAATCTTAAAGAAACATGAATTACTCCAAAATTGTCAAATCTTGAAGATATATAAATTACTCAATTCTGTTTGTCATATTAAAAAAACGTAAATTTCTCCAAACTTTTTGTCAAATTTTAAATTTTACACTATATATGTTACTCCAAGCTTTCTGTCAAATCACTCCATGCATGTTGTCAAATCTCAAAGATATATAAATTACTCCAAATGTTTTATCAAATTTTAAAGATATATAAATTACTCCAAACATTTTGTCAAATTATAAATATATATAAATCACTCCATACTTTTTTGTCAAATAATAAGATATACACATTACTCCATAATTTTAAAGTATCTACTAAGATACTTCACATAACAACATTATAGACCAACTTTAGGAAACTGAAAAATTACATAAGAATGTTACATTAATTATTAAGTCTTAAATCTTATAAGAAAAATTTTTTAAATTTTTTAAATGTTTGTCTGGTAATGAGATTTAAAAAAAATATTCTATGTAATCTTTCTTTGTTAACTGGGAGGAGAAAAATTCTTAACAGCTATATAATTCAAATCCTGATATACAGAAGTGAATCATGGACAGTTAACCGATTAGGGAAAAATTATGTTATAGTATCAAAAATGTGTTTCTACAGATGCATGACATAAACAGTATGAGGGACAAAAAGAGTAATGGAGATGTCCTGAAGAAATTAACACAAGAAGAAAGTCCCTGGCCATGTAATGAGAGGGAGAAAACTGGAGAACATCATGATGGTGAGAAAATTTGATAAGAAAAGAGGTAGAGGAAGACTGAGTGAGAAGATCCTAGACAGTCTGACATTGAGGTAAGGAAGATCCTCTGTGCACAAAATGATTGAAAATACACGAGACAGAAGGCTAGGGTTATACATGACTACCAATGCCACATGGCATGGACCATTAGAAAAACGACAACTAAGATACCTTACCATAGAAAAAAAAGTGAAAATATTTTAACCTATGACTGGTACTAACAGAATTGGAACTCTTTGTTTATATGAGTGTCTTCAATGCATGATTATTAATTAATTTTATTAAGGACCCCTCTACGCCTTCGGGCATACTGGGCACATAGGGTTAGACCTATATTTTATAGACCAATCGGCACTTAGTCGGTGATGTGGTCAACATCATGCTGACCGCCTTTACTTCCCAGGACTCCATCTGGTACCCATTTAAGACTGGGTTGACTAGGGAGCGAAGGTTGAGTGCTATGATGTTGATTTTTAACTCAACCTTCAACAACATTTTTATAGACCAGTTGGCATACTCAGGGGGCAATGTAGTCAACATTGTGCCAACTGACACCCTCACAAATGACACAAAACCTTGCACCCTGGCTGAACAAATATTTTTTTTTTTATAACTATGAAAACGTCATTTGGTCAAAAAGAATTATACACATGATTCACAAACTGCAATCCAGTTGAAAAGATACTTTAAAAATTACAATGTTAAGTTAATTAAGCCAATAGAAGGCTTATAAATTGTAATGTTATCTAATTTTGTGTTAAGGTAATGAATATAAATCAAACTATTAAGCTACAGAGCAGTCCTATTGACACTATAACAATCTACAACTTGATAAGCAAACTCACAAGCATAAAAACTACTGTACTAAAGGGTAGTCTTGTGGAGGCTATAACAATCTACAAATATGTGACCAGCTTATAAGACTAACAGTATTATAGGGAAGTGTCGAGGCTATAACAATCTATAAATGTGTAACCAAGCAAACAAATCTAACAGCTACCGCATTATTGGGTAACCTTGATCAGAACATAACAATTTACAAAATGGTAACAAAATTTCGCCAAGTTACACAATCTACAAAATTACAATAAATTTAACAAGTCTAACAGCTACCGTACTAACTGGCAGTCTGGATGAAAAAACAAAAATCTACAAAATGATTACAAACCTGGCAAAGCTACAAGCCTAGCAGCTACTGTACTATCTAGTGGTTACATGCCCATTTGTCAAATTTGTTGGCCAAACTCTGCTAAGGTGTCAATGCCATCTGTGGCCTAATCTAATTAAACATCCCACAGCTGTGTTTAGGTGACAAATTGTGCTTTTACCTCATACAAAGAAAATCTGTACAACAAATATTTCTCTCCTGTCACAACAGATGTACCAGTCTCCTAACTCTCACAACAAATGTACAAGTCTCTCTCACAACAAACATACAAGTCACCACTCTCACAACAAACACATCTTCTCTCTCACAACAAATGTTCAAGTCTCTTCTCTCCCACAACAAATACATCAGTCTCCTCTCTTACAACAAATACACTTTTCTCCTCTCTCACAACAAATACGCCAGACTCCTCTCACACAACAAATTCACGTCTCCTCTCTCACAACAAATTTAGTCTCCTCTCTCCAAACAAATATACCAGTCACAACAAATATGTCAGTCTATTTCTCATGCAACACAGATTTCACTTTTACACATAGAAAATACAAACTACAACCCACTGCTGTCCATCACAAACACACATAAATCCTATAATGCAAAATTTCTCTTTTATCAAATATAAACAAGCATACGCAATCGCTCAATGTATTTTCATCTATCTTACTTACACATCTTATTCTTCTGTGTCTGCCTTAGAGGGTGGTTGGCAAACATTGTTGTGGTTTACAGCTAGGATATGATATCTGTCCCTTTGAGCTGAACACACCCAATTTCAACTAACCCTTAATCAGTTGCCTTTTAGGAGATACTTGCTAAGGGACAGTGGGTCTATTCTCCCCCCCCCCCCCCCTTTTTTTACAAAGAGCCCTGGAATCCACCTGAAGACATGTATACACATCATATCATTTTAACTTCTCTTACCCTAAACCAGAACTTTCCCCCCTCCTCCCCCAACTCTCATATACATAACAACAGCTAACTTTAACTGCCACTTATCATAGACACAAAACCACATTATTCATCTAACACAAAAATTACTAACACTTTCATGTCACATAACCTATGACATATTTTAACCTCCCACGTATTATGTCACAACCCGCTCCCATCTCCAACACATCCCAACAACCCACTTTCATCTTGTACACATCACAACCCACTTTCACCTCCCACACAACCTGCCCCCAAACTGTCAAGTACAAGCATACCACAGCCTCCTCTGACTCCACCAGCCCTCCAACGAACTTGTTCAGCATGGTGATGAATGCTGCCTGCACGGCCCCCTGGACCATCACACAGTTCTGGTAGCTACCAATGTACACCTGCAGAACACCAGGGAAAAAAACCAGCATCTTACCCAGTGCTGTCACCACAAGCATGAAAACAAAACCAAATATTTTCCCAAGGTAAAGGACAAGACAGGTCAGGTAGGGTTCAGTCCCCGGAGAATCCTTTAAGCCAGTGTTTCCAAACATGGAGCTCATTTACCATTTGACTGTCGAAAAAAAGGGTGGAGGGTGGAGGGGGGTGTAAGTACAATTCAAAAATGGACTCATCAAGAGTTTGTTACATAGGAGGCATATAAATTTTAGAAAGGTTTAGGTGGGGCATGGCAACCAAAAAAAAAGTTTGGAAACAGTGCTTAAAGCCAATGAAATAGCAAGACTAACAAATCTGTAGGTATTAATGGGCACTTACAGATGAAGGGAAAAAAAAGCAGAGGTAGGAGAAAAAAGATCAGCATATTTTTTAAAAAACGAGCATAAACAAAAGGTTACCCCTCGGAAATGGACAGGTTAGTGATTAGTCAGAGCTATCATCCCAGGGCTCTCATGCGGGAGACAGGGTTCGAATTCTCAATAAGGTTGGAGATTTTTTTAAATTTTGGTGGCATAAATAAAACCCTGATGTTGCCCATTAAAAGGCTAGGATTCAGGCTCAAAGATTTCTCTGCCTACAAAACAATTTTGACAACTACAGGTGTACTGGCAATCTTTTGTTTTGTTTTGTCATCATATCAGTTTGAACAGATCCATTGGTATTCTGTTCTCTGAATCAGTGAAACAACCAATCATGCCTGTTCTGTGATGAAAGGTGTTCAACTTCTGGACTTGACGGACAAGAAGGGCACAAGATGTTTGATGAATGTGTGTGAACAATCATTTCAATCATGTAGAGCTATTAAGGAGATATCAGAGCACCTATGGATTTGTCCCTAGTCGTAGGGTGACAGTCAAAACTAATCAATAATTAAGATTGAAAAAAATATGAAACCCAATTTCTTAGGTTCGAATTCCTGCCCCTATGGGGTGTGAGGTAGGCATTCTTTTTTCCTGACAAAACTCTCCTTTGGTAGCGAAATTAATTTTAAAAAGTGGAGAGAGGAAAAAAAGTGGAATTAACCATGGATTAAATTAAAAAATTTTTTTTTTTTAAATAGATTCCCCACATCAGATGGAGGTAATATACTCTTATATCATAAAACTTTACATAAAATTATATGAATCTCACAGAAGCCAAGGGAAAGAAATGCGTAAGAAAAACAAGACATGGAAACAGCTGCAATAGGCAGGTAGGTAGTTGTACCTCACCAGGACATCACACAAGCAATAAACACCCGGTGACACAAAGCCCCACCATGCGGATGATCACCCGTGGAGAGGTCCTAGAAACCCCTTTCAGCCGTTATGGCCATATCCATGGCCTAGACCATATTTATGGCCTGGCTATATTCAGGGCCCCCGGCAGAAGCTAGGATGGGGCTTTAAATGACAACAAATTGCATCCCACATAGGGATGACTTTTGTTTAATATCTGCAATACCTTTTGTTATTTATAATAATATTTTTATAACATAAAAAAAATGCTGGTCGTGAAATTACATAAGGAAGAGAAAAAGGCAAAGAGCTATCCAGTGTATATAAAGATGATGATTCTTGTAAAAATGAAACTCTCCACTTCTTGTTTCTCCTATTATTCACTGCATTTTCACCAAAGTTATCCCCAATTCAAGGGGAAGTAAGCAGATGTCAAAGAATACACTTCACCAGGAATGTTGTAAATGTCACTTGGAATAGATCTATTTCTAACCCCTTAGATAAACTGTTTGGAATAGATCTATGTCTAACATTTTTATTTTACTGTTATGAAGTAGATCTATGTCTAACATCTAAGCTTTACAGCTGTGAAACAAATCTCTACCTAACTCCTTAGTTTTATTCTTATGAATTAAACCTTTGTCTAACACAGATAAATTGCGATGGAATAGATCAGTCTAACACAGATAAATTGCGATGGAATAGATCAGTCTAACACAGATAAATTGCGATGGAATAGATCAGTCTAACACAGATAAATTGCGATGGAATAGATCAGTCTAACACAGATAAATTGCGATGGAATAGATCAGTCTAACACAGATGAATTGCGATGGAATAGATCAGTCTAACACAGATAAATTGCGATGGAATTGATCATTCTAACACAGATGCATTGCGGTGGAATAGATCAATGTCTACAAACTTAGCTTTATTGCAATGTGAAGTAGAGTTACAAATAACATTTTAAATATACTGCTTCAGAGTAGATCTATTCCTAACAATCAGTATCATGTGCCTTGCCGATAAGCATAGGCTATCATATTTCACCATCTCACACAATCACAGATTAGGTCAGTGTTCTTGTATTGCCTCATCCACAATACCAAGCCTTTCAGGTATTTATCTCTTTGCCTTACCGTAATTGTTTTTCTATCAGTCTTGCCAGTTGTCATCAAGCTCTTGGGTCCATTCCTACTCACAATATGTCTGACAAACACCAAATGTCCACATCTAATTTTTCTAATCACGTAAATTTTTCATCAGTCTTGAAGACTGCCTTTTTTTCTTTCTTTCTATGATTCCATGATGTTCTTTGCATTTTTCACAAAATCCACATTCATTGCAGTGAGCAGGTGTTTTCTCAGCTTGCCTGCTTCAATCAGTATGGTACCATTTTCACAGTGAATGTTGGCTGCAACAAATCTTCAACATGCTATTCTCATGTCTTGATGTGCACTCTCTCAGACTACTGTTCATCCATTTCCTGATGATGTCCTCCCACTTGCACTGGTATCTACCTCTTGCCCCCAACTATTGCCTCTAGTATGGTTTTTTTAAAAGAGTGTCATGGCCTGTAATGTAGCCAAAATATTTCAATTGTCAATTGTTTTCTTCCCAGTAAATCTCTTTTCATTTTTAGTCTCCCAAGAAACTCTGCATTTGATTGTTTTTGTTTCAATGAAATACAAGTATTTGCATTGTCTGCTTCTCTATGTCTACTTCAGATAAATTGCTGTAAAAGAGACCTAAGTTTTGCATATTAGATAGACTGCTGTGGAGTACAACCATGACCAACGGATTAGCTATTTAGCTGTGGAATGAATGCACATTCAATTAGGGATTCACTACAAGCACCTCTACAGACAACCCCTCTGAAGATACATAACTAAAGCTCAAAACACCATCTATGCAGAAGTCCCATCCTGGAAAACCAGGAGAAAGTTTCAATGGGAGGGGAAAAAACTGAAGATTAAATTGTCTTTACGTGATCTGCAGCAGTATCATACAGAATCTGCACCAGCCATTTCTTGAGTTCTGGGCTGACAGAATGGTTAGGGCAACAGTAAATAGCAAATGTTGCCAAAAGACAAACCCGAGATCTGGCACCTATTCTCCGGTTCCCACATTTCAGGCTCATATCTATGAGTATCTGTAAACACATACACATGACATTTATACAATTCTAAAAGCTTCCAGTGCAAGAAGGATCCTATGTGTTTTATTTGACAGACGCCAATAATCATTGTTGTTTTACATTTATTTATCCCCAAAAAATTGTTGGGGGTGAGGGGGGGGGGGGGGGGGAATATATAAAGAGAGTAATCAATAAACATGAACAAAGTGAAGCATTAAATGAAATACAGGGCCTAAAATAAATAAGTATTGGGTGACTTATGCTGTGACCTTGTGACCTATACCACTGAGGCTTTCAGAAAAATTATTTCAAACTGGCTTTTAAAAAACTCACTGGGTTTACAAGGAAACCTTATTTTTTAGTTAATATATTCATATCTGGCTCTTTTTAATACTATGCAGGCAAATAAAAAACCTATAACATTTCATGACACTTTTTAAGAACAGTTCACCGAAGACATGCTAATACATCAACATTTCAGGACTGTATCACAACCGGAAACAAATTTAATTTGGTCTTCTCAGGGCAACACATGGTTACCATGCTTACTGAATTCCTGAAATCATTTTTCTGATGCCATACACCATAAGAGGACATATACACAGAGCACAAGGTAGACTAAAAACAAGATGGAAAGATAACATCTGAGAGACTGCAACAAGTTTATTGTTGAGGTGGCCAGAAGAGCAAGAACCAGAACCTTCAACGACAACAACAAAAAAAGAAAGAAAGAAAGAAAGTCAAGCAGAAGTATGGTGAATGAATGCGACAAGTGAATTAAGAAAAGTATATCAGGTATAAAAAAAAGCACTTACAATCGGTTAGATACATGGTACAGCATAGTACATGGAGAATGTCAGGTGTTCAGCAAACTATACTGTTAAAATATTACATCTGGCAAAATGATGTACAAAATACTAGTTTTAGTCTATTCTGTCTTATTTAAAAAAAATATTGCTGCACTTACATTCAGGTTAATTAACCATTTCAAACTTTGTCCATGTTATTTAACCATACCTTATTTCATTCATGTTACTCAATCATTGGCCATTTTATTCATGTTAGTTTTCATACCCTACTTCATTTATGTTAATTAACCACACATTATTTCATTCATGTTAATTAATCATGTCCCCACTTTATTCAGGTTAATTAATGATTCCTCACTTCATTCATGTTAACTGAGTACCCCCCCCCCCCCCCTTCCCCACTTCAGTCATGTTAATTAACCACTCCTTACTGTTATTCATGTTAATAAATCACTTCCTACTTTCATTTAGTAAAAGTCTGCCACAAATTTGTCATTTCCAAATTTCAATCACAATAAAAAAAAAAAAATTCTCACCGTTTATTTATTAAACTAATCACTCACAACTTTAAATTATTATAATAATTATTCTTCACTTTCACTAAGAATAGTAATCATATTTTATATTCATTCATTATAGTAATTATTCTTCAAGGCTACTAATTATAATAATCATTCCTCACTTTCATTTCACTTTATTCATTCCCCAATTTCATTCATTATACTAATCATTCCCTACTTTCATTCACTATAGTAATTATTTCCTAATTTCATTCATTGTACTGATCATTGCTTACTTCCGCTCTTTATAACACTATTACTCTCCACTTTAATTCATTATAATAATCATTCCCTAATTTCATTCATTATAATAATGTTTCCCGACTTTCATATAGTGTAATTATTATAGCCGACTACCACTCTCTACAATATTACTCCCAATATTCATTCATTATAATAGTGATTCCTCATTTTTATCTTTTTTTTTCTTCTATTTATTTTTTTGTTCGCTGGAAATAGATTATCCAAATCTGCAAGTCTGTCTCTAGTATTATAATATTGTGTGTGTGTGTGTGTGTGTGTGTGTATATATACATAGTATTATCTATAACCACAAGCTTCAGTGGTTATAGTGACCATTCTCCCACTTACATGCATATTGAAGTTAATAAGTTGCTAGATACTTTGTTACTTGGTTAGTGCTGTCAATGATAAGGCCACTACCACTCTCTATAACAATATTACTCCCAACTTTCATTCATTATAATAGTCATTCATTTTTTTTATCGATAATAATAACCACAAGCTTCATTTATTATAGGGACCATCCCCCACCTTCATGCATATTAATGTTAATAAGTTGCTATATGCTTTGTTATGGAAAGTGACCTGAGTGCGACATCTTTGACATGGAAAACTGCACTGAAGATTGCACAGGACAGGAAAGCATGGAAAGTCCTCTCTGAAGCCTCATGTGCCACTAGGCATAAGGAGAACTGATGATGATGATATGCTTTGTTACTGTGTTAATGCTGTCAATGATACAGCCCACTTCCACTCTCTATAACAATATTACTCCCAATTTTCATTCATGATAATAGTCATTCATTTTTTTCATCGATAATAATAACCACAAAGCTTCATTTGTTATAGTGACCATTTTCCCAGCTACATGCATATTAGTGTTAATAAGTTGCTAGATGCTTTGTTACTGTGTTAATGCTGTCTATGATACAGCCAAGCAGCACAGCATTGATGAGACAATATGGTGGAGAATACAAATATTTACTTACAACAGACCACAGGATAAAATTACCAATTTCAACACCTGTAAAGATGGTTTAGTAAAGTAACAAGTAAAGGACCCTTTTAACGCCAGTGGTGTATGGTGATAGACATATGTTTTATGGAACAGTATGCACTCGATGGTAATGTGATGGTACTAGACTCATATTTTCACAGACCAATATGCATTCAATGGGTAATGTGATCAACATGTGATCAACACTCTGCCGACCACCTTTACTTCCCAGGACTTTACTGGTGCCTATTTTAGGTTGGGTCGACTTGAAAGCCAAGGTAATTTTTGAAAAAAACATCTGAATCAATGCAGATGTGAACTCAAGACCTGGCCGGCAAGCGAGGGTCTAGCTGTTCGGTTACCTGTAAAGATACTTTAGTCACTAAATTTATATAGGCTTGGCATTCCCAGCAGGTCAGAATAATCAACAGTTTAAAATCTTGCAATGTGATGATGCTAGAAGAATGTTAATCTGCATTCTCCTCTCTCCCCCCCCCCCCCCCCCCCCCCCAACAATATAGTTTTTGTGTATGTGTTTTTTTTTTTCACTCACAAGGGCCTAGGCCTTTTGGATATGTTTTTTTTCTAGAGGATGTAGGTGTGTTGAGAAATGAATAGGCAGACAGACTATTTGGTTCAGCAGCACTTGGTGGCAAATGATGCATGACAACTAGATGATGTCTAGACCTTTTTAAAAGAGTGAACAGTGAGGAAGCGCAAATAAATCATCATGATCTGAAGGAAATGGTGAAGTAGGGAATGACCCGGGGATCTGGTTGAGTCAGCACTTAGAGGAAAGGCAAGACAGACATACAAGCAGACCGCTACTGGTAGCACTGAAAATATGAACTCTGCTGCTGAAGATGGAAACACAGCACTTATGGGAATTTCCTGAGTGCTTTGATGTCGGTTCCTAATTAAACTCAACTTATTTCAGTCACACCAGATTAAGCTAAATGATAGCTATACGTTCAGATTCTTTCACATCTGGCTCTATCCAAATTCTGTTATTTCTAAATATCCACTTCCAATCGATTACTCATATGTGGATATGGTGCCCCATGAAACAAATACTTAGTTGTGAAATGAACAGACCACTGTCATGTGAATCCTTTAAAAGTGACCTCCTCTTTCCAGCTGGTGTCACCAGGTATTTGTAAGTCTGAATTGAAAAGTTATAGAAACATTCTAAAAATACCAAAAACCAAGAATACAAACACCGACATCCAACAAGATCTGAACATCGAGGAGAACTGGCTCACAAACAGCATCTTATCCCCAAAACTAAGGTATTTTTGCCAAGTTAAATGTCATGGTGACCTGGAGAGAATGGTGATTGAATGTGCAGTTTCTAGATAATAAGCCAGAGATTAACCTATGTGAAGGTGGATAGAAGCCACTAAAGATGCATTGGCTTTGTAAACACATAGGGTTGGAGAATTGGCTAGAGAAGAAAGACTTTCAGACATGCCATGATGAGTGTGATGTTCTTTAAAGAACCTGGTGATTGATATGATGATTCTACACTGTATTTCTTCACTTAGTATATCGGAGCTGTTGAGGTTTTAAGCTCAAATGAATTAATTAATTCCTAGGAAAGAACAAGCTAGAGTAATACTTGCCCACGGTTGAAAGAGAGAGGTCTAGAATCATAGACACTAGTTATAAAACGTGAACATGATGAAGTGTCAACTCACCTGAGCTATTTTAACAATCGTCTTTGCACTAGTGCACCATGAAGCTGTAACAGTCATGTTCAGTAGAAGCTGAGGACACAAACAGGTCACAGTATCAACGAATCAGCATCAAGTGTTTAAAAAAAATATTCATTACAGCTGAGGACACAAACAGGTCACAGTATCAACGAATCAGCATCAAGTGTTTAAAAAAAAATATTCATTACAGCTGAGGACACAAACAGGTCACAGTATCAACAAATCAGCATCAAGTGCTTAAAATGAAGATACAATTATTTACTATCCATTCCACCTCTCTCTGTCACTTTCTGTCCAGTATCTCTTTCCTGCAATGACACGTTCAATCATATTTTCTCCTGTTCAAATATATTATGAATATTTTTATAATAGACCACCTATTACAGATAAGTGATTCTGTGTATTGTTTTGTTTGTAACTGTATCATTCTTTGCTTGTGGCGTATGCTGATGAAGGTTTTCTAACCACAAAATTCATTTTGTCGGTTAGGACTGCGACACTGTGAAAGTGACCAGTTCTATTTCTTATCCAAGTTGATATTTCTGCAATATAACTAGTGCACCCTTACAAATATGAAAGAGAAACAACACCATACCTTCATGACTTCAATCTGCAGATCTTCTGACAAGGAATGTGCCACAGACAACACAGACAACACCTGAGACGGCAACCACTTGTCTTCATCACTTGTTTCCATGGAGCTTCGAAATCTGTCATCTTTAAACATCACCTGAAACCGCAAGAAACTTCCCGCTTGAATTTCCATCTAGATGTAAAAATTCTCGTAAACAGTTTTGTACTTGCCCGCTGGCCTAAAATTTGTCTTCTTTATCCTCTTCCTATTTTACCCCCCATTTCATACTTAACTCTTTGAGTCGCAGGGGGTTAAGCATCACAGGCCCAAGGGGTGGTAAAGAGAGACTAAAATCAATGCATCAAGCGTTAACTGGGCATCTAGGTAGAAACCTATGAATGTATGATGAGTTCCGTTGGCACATCATGCTATGGTTTACATCTAGGCTGCGATATCTGCACCTTTTTGGCCGAACACATCTGATTTCGGGAAATTCCTAATTAGTGGCAATTGATGACACGCTTGTTAGGGAATAGTGGGTCCCCCACCCTCCCTCAAGGGAAAGTGAAACCAACACAGTGAAAGCCTTGAGTTCAAATCTGCATCTTAATTGGTTTCTTAAAATTGACAATGGCCCTCCAAGCTGACGCAGCTTAAAATTGGAAACATGAAAATGTCCAGGAAAATAAAGGTGGCTGACATGATGTTGACCACATCACCCATCAAGTACAAACTGGTCAATAAAATATGGGTCAGGCCCTCCTGGCATGAAAAGGGTCTTTTACTATGTTTTTAAGTTATAGTTATTCGTGGTGAAGCAGTTAAGCCATTCACCTTAGGCTCTAAATGAGTTCAGCTTTAAACTCCAGTTGGTACACAAGAGAATGTGTCTTGAAGAAACCTGGGGGTAATTGTGGGAGTTGTGATTTGTGCTTCGTGCTCTGCAGAGAGATACTGCGCCACATAAGAAAAAGTTCAGTGTATTGTAAATCTTCTTCTGGTTAGTATTCATTTCCTGTAGTCACACATGCCAAAACAGACATGTTGAATTTTCTTGGACAAACCTTAGTTAAGACATTTTGTGTATTCTTGTTTGTAACAGTAAAACTGTCTGTTCCTGTCATGTGCTGATGAAGGCTTTCTAGCCTCAACATTCACATGTCATTTGTGAATGTTAAAATGTGAAGCTAAAACAGTTCTACTTTTCGTTTGGTTTGAAATCTTTACAGTGCAGTATAGCTGATCCTACTGTAAAAGTAAAACACTGTTGTAACTATTAGTGCACACCATTACCGTAATACATTAGTAAGAGTGATACCGTCCTCACCAACACAGGAGTGCAGGTTCCACCATTACACCGTTTAGCCATCACAGGCGCCCTAATTATAACTGTTTTAGAGGTTCAACAGATTATCTGGGATTTGCCATATTGGTCAGCACCCTGGAGGAAACTACTGAAGTCTCAGGGGTGATCAACCCTTCAAGTAGCAGCCCGGAGGGGGAAAAAACAGACAGAGAGACATAAAACATCACTGAAAACCCGTTACTGTAAACCAGAGCTATTTAACTAAGTTTGCTAAGAGGCCAACATTTTTTTAATGGGGATTATCAAGGACCAGAGACCTGAGCCCTAGTGTAAAAAGACCATTAATACAACTGGCAATGATTCGTGGGCCACTTCTTACGCCCCACAGACCAAATTTGGCCTGCGGGCCGAATCAGCCGGACAGTTTAATAGCCCTGCTGTAAACCATCCATGTAACCAAGCACTCACCTGAATGCCCACCAAAGCTGTGTGTCCTAGTTTTCTGGCCCTGGACTCCAAAGCTAACAGTAACGGCTGCAGGCATATCTCCCTCAACTCCCAGGCTTCAATCTTTTTCAGCTTATCCTCATCTTTCAGAATATCTGCAGTAGTGGATTACTTACATCAGTTACTGAGCCAATGGTTTTTGTAATTTTTAAAGTAAAAAGTCCTTCTTCTTTTTAGTGTTCACCAGTTGTCAACTCCGGCGGCAAATTCTGGTTGTTAGTCAACTTCAAGACTTTAGTCTTGTTACATGACTTGAATTTTGTGGGCAGATTCATTTGTACAGATCTTGGCGGTGGGTCAAGCCGTTTGCCTAGCACATATAAGGTCAAAAATTTTTTGTGTGTGGCTGCCCTGTTCAGTTTTATGAGTGCAATTTTTACAAAGAACTCTGGGAAACGTCGCCGGAGCTATGGAGTTTGTGCTCTGTGCTGCAATCTTGGCAGGTAGCTAGCTGTTCTGCGGAGAGAGACCGAGCCATATGGAACAAAACCCAGTGCAATGAAATTAATCCTCTCAACTTTAACCTTTTTACACAGATCTGATTTATTTGTACGCAGACTGTTGGTTCCTAGCCTCTCAGGCAGATGAACTCAAACTTCCAAGGAAATGTCTGTCCTATCTATGTTAGCCAGGCTTCCACCTTTTTCTAGGATGAAATTAGAGAGGTGTAGAGAGGTCGCGACCAGTATAAGTCGTGAAGTGGTGCACCACCTCATGTGGTTCGGTACCTCAGTATCCTGTAACAAGCACATAAACATAAAGTAATGAATAAGTTACTTTCAATATCACCATGTAGTAAGTCCTATGTGGAGGTTTGTTCTGACCGTATGACATGCAATCCCCTGCCAACTTTCCTGACCTATGAACTTTCATGTTTTTTGCATAGATGCTAAACAACTTTGAAGAACTAATGCATACCATCATGTTAATATCCGTCATCTCTACTAAAACTAATGAGCGCAAAATCATAACAACAGAGCTGAGATGTCTTAGAAGTGCTGCCGGAGTAACAGCAAGAGATATTAAATAGCAAAAGATGAGATGCTCTGACAAGAATGCCCTGGACCAACTGCCACAGAGTCATGATGAAGAAATATAAGGGAGAAGAAGCAAGGAGGTGATCACACAGAAATGGAATGACGGCATGAAGAACAGCTTTAAGGACATAAATATCAGCTCACACAAACCACTGGAAAACATACAGAAGATCCTTACATCCCCTATACCCCCCTCCCCAAACACTCTGAAGAAGTAACTGAAGGAAGTAAAGAAGATCTCTACTAAGTTGCAGCTCCTAGATTTTCCCCATTTTCAAGGCTCATTACAAGCCTTGGTATCTCTTATGAAACCTTCTGTACATAAACAGTATTGTTTCTTCACACAGTAGTATTAAGTTGTGTTGAAGGCATGGGCATCACAGTCCATGGTGAGGGGCAGTTAAGGCCAGTGATGAAGCCTCTCCTCTCAACAGCACAAAGCCCGGACAGTTTTGCAGAGACCAGTTTTGCACATGTAGCATGATCCCTCACTCAGTTTGTATACATCTGGAACAAATCATGTGGCAAAAGATGCCAGATCACCAGAGCAGTTCTTTCTCTGTCCACCTGTAAGAGCATCCCTTTTAGACCAGCTGCAAACTAAGGCCTTGTATGCCCTACCATAATATGTTTTCAGGTTATATTTCTTCATCCTAGGATATTGTAAAGACCATGAGGTGCCTATGCAGCATGTCTCCCCTCTCAGTCTCCCTTGTCAACTCCAAAGGAAGGTTACAGCAACATGTTAGGGAAAAAAGCATGCTGCCGGATTTGAAGAGCAGTGCTCTCTCTCCCCCACCTGTCAGACTGAACGAGTTAACGAAAAAAGCCCACTGACAATGGGACTTGAAAAACATATGTCCACTTACCTAGGGCCGTGTTGGCCGTATGTTTAATGCTTGCAAACTTTGGTGTGATTATGTCCCTGGCCAGCTGACCCAGGATGTCTTCCATGCTGGCATTAGTGTTTGCAGACATTTTCTTGACACTGTCACAAACATAATATGTAATTATGTACACATTAAATTAGTGTTATTTTTTTAACATTTAGCCTGAAAATTTTGAGTTAGAATCTGCATCAAGTTGAATTATTATCAAAACTGAACGTGGCTCACAGTTTGACCCAGTCTAAAATGGTACCAGGTGATGCCCTGAGAGGTACAGGTGGCCAGCATGATGCTGATATCACTTACCAAGTGTCACCTGGTCTATACAAAAATACATCTAACATCATAGGCTTGATACACAATCAGCAAGAACAGAATCTAACATCATAGGCTTTATACACCACCAGCATGAACAGAATCTAACATCATAGGCTTGATACACCACCACAATGAACAGAATCTAACATTATAAGATTGATACACCACCAGCAAGACGAAATATAACATTATAGGATTGATACACCACCAGCATGAACATAATCTAACATCATAGGCTTGATACACCACACAATGAACAGAATCTAAAATAAAAGGATTGATACACCACCAGCAAGAACAGAATCTAACATTATAGGCTTGATACACCACCAGTATGAACAGATTCTAATATCATAGGCTTGATACACTACCACCACATGGTACAAAGCCTATATTGCAGATTCTTCTTTCTTGACCAGTGCCAAAGTACTGATGCTATATTGCAGAAGCCTCATTCCTGACACTTTAAAGTACATTCTCTGTTGGTACTATATTGTAGAAGCTTCTTTACTGACCGAAAATCAAATTACTTTCACTGTTGGTACTATACTGCAAAAGCTCCTTTCCTGAAACTCCACTAGCTGCCAGCTGGTACTGTATTACAGTACTTTAGTGGCCCAGTACCATAGTACTTTCTCTGTTGGTACTATACTGCAAAAGCTTTTTTCCTGAAACTGCCATAGTATTTTAGAGGGAAAAGGGGTGAGGGGGGAGGCAGCAAGCGCGCACGTCGCCCCCCCCCCCTCACCCAATTAATTTTGTAAGTGGACTAAGAACCCCATTTAACCGTTTATGTTAATTATCTTTAAAAGTATTTGTTTACACATTTCATATTATCTCAAGCACAGTTGTATTTATTTGCCAATCAGGGTAATAGTAATAATAATAATAATAACAAAATAAGAATTAATAATAATAATAAAAAACAACAATCATGTGCTGATGACAAATAACATAATAGGCTCTCCTCCAAATAAATACCCTAACAGGGCCTTAGTCGTGTGTAAAATGCGGACTTCCTACAACAAACACATCGCGGGCAAAACTAGGATTACTGTCCATTGACAATTTTGGGAAACAGAACAATACGATAATAGCGACATAAGGGGAAAACCATGCACTCTGACGCAGATTAGCAATAGCGTTCTTCCAATTAAACTCACTGCCATGCGTATCCCTCACACCGCAACGCACAGCGCAGATGTGGGGCTAAACTAGATGGCTAGGACTCACGAGCAGCAGCTACTGCATTTCCTGCAACTTCCTCCAAATTAATTTGCTCGTGAGTCCCAGCCATCTAGTTTGCCCGCCTATTTGAGCGTAGCGGCACGGGGGATACTGTCGGCAGTGCGGTATTGTCACCAGAAAGAGATCCGCAATTAACATATCGCTGAGACCCTATTAAGAGTATTTGTTTATCCTCAATGATATTGGCCTGTTATTCGGAGGCAATCCTAGTTTTGCCGTGATGTGTTCGTCAGAGGAAGTCTGCATTTTACACATGACTGAGGCCCTCTTAGGGTATTTGTTTGGCGGCCATAATATGGGGACAAAGCTCGGAGGAGAGCCTCATAATAATATATTTGGAACACAGGTGCATAGGTGCCAGAAATTAGAGCTCTAGTACACTGACCCTACTCCCCCCATCACCTCCCCCTCATTTGTTTTTATGGACCAGCACCCTCTACTCACCATAAATAATTCTCTTTTCAAGCATTTGTTTATACATTCCATATATTAATATTTTTGTATAATTGTGCATTCCACGCATAATAGTAATAATATTTTTTTATAATAATTTTTATTATGACTGTGCAGTTAAACAAATTTCAAACCCTTTAAAACTCCCCCCCCCCACCGCAATAACTGTCTAGGAGCTTAGGGGCTCAAAGAGTGTAATCCTTGTTTAAAGTGTGCAATTTAGTATTACTGTGCAATTAAACAATGCTTAAAAACCTTCCAGGTTCTTAAAAATTACTGGTGGAATGGCTGTAGTTGAACCCCACCCTTCCCCATTTCACCAAGAACAAAGTTTCTTTTTCTGTGGCGGCGCCCCTAATTATAATGAATATTCATTAATTTTTATTTATGATTATTTTGTGTAGTCTGCTGTGTTGTCCGGCGACATGACGACCACTGTGCTAAAGATCCCGACTCAATCCGTACAATATACTGTAATGGTAAACTGTATTTATTATTTCTAATTGCTAATCATGTAATAGTAATAATTAAATTTATTAAACTGATTTTTTTTATTTATCATTATAGAATCAAAATTTTTAATTAAATTAATATTTTTATTATTTAAATAAAAACCACTTCACTAAAAATAAAATAAAAACAATTTAATTTCTTAAGAAACATAAATTGACCGAGCACAAAATAAGTATATATATTACAGTTAATTACTGTGAAGACACAACTTTAACTCTCATGACTATCACATGATTCCAGACACAGTCGTCCAACAAATATGTTAATTAATGTTCTCTGTAGTCAATAACTGCCGCCATCTTGCAACGCACACAGCTGGTTTGGATTGTCAAGACAAATTACCGAAACAAACGAATATTACCAAAAGATGAGACCAGGACATCTTCAGGTTTACAACAACAACAACAAACAATAAGGCAGTATACTAGGAACATCATGAGAAATGTAAGACAGGCGAAGAAAAAAGCGATATGTCTGGAAGATCGCTTGTACAACAAAGAAGATGACAATATACTGGGTAAATCTTGAGGAGATACCGACAGAGAATCACCAGACATTGAAATATGGGGGAAGAGAGACTGAGGAAAGGAGGACGAAAAAGAGCAACCATAAAAGTTTAGAATGAACGTTGCTAAGAGACCAGAGGCGATACCATCCATGATACCGAAAGGATTGCGATGGATAGAACTGTATCTTCTTCTTCTTCTTTGCGTTCGATTTCTTATGCTCAGATCAGACCATCAGGTGGGTTGCCCCTATGAACTCGCAAGTCAGCTGCAGGTCCTGCATGGTTCCCCATAGCTTGCTCTGCACACTCTGCTCTTGGGGCCAGGTGTCTTTTCGAAGTTGCAGGTAGAGTGTTCAGGTCTGCAGAATGTGCTGAGGTGTTTCGGGGGGACTGTACAATCTTTATTTTATGCATGTGGCAGTTGAGCCTGCAGTGTCCTTCCTGTTCGTAGACTGAAAATTGTTGTAGGCTGCTTTCTGTTGAGTTTGCTGATGGGGTCTTGTGGATGTTCACTGTTAGTTTGTTCTCTCAACAATCCCTTGTATTTTCCTTTGATAAGTGTTCTGATTTCTGGTAATGACAATGACTGGGTGTGTTGATTCCCCTTTGTTCCATTTTTTTTTAAAGTCTGTCTGCTAACTAATTTCCTGGTATGCCGCAGTGAGCCGGGATCAACTGGAGAACAATTTGATTGTTTTCTGTGAGTCTGTTTAGCTGACGGGTCAGTTCTCTTTCCATGTCTCGTGGATCCATATGAGTCGCCTGGAGGACTGACATGCAGTCACAAAGGAAAACAGTTTTTAATATTTCTTTCCTCGAGCCCTTTGTCTGAATCAATAATTGCTTGAGAACTGTGTAGAAGACTAGACTAGCCTAGGAGTAAAACATGGTGAAGCACGTCTATGCCGTCTTCGAGGCAGGAATAGAAGATAACATACCCAGCTTCTCGTGGGAACAATAAGTAGAGAAGTAATTTGGAGTGGCTGCTGCATCGAAGGACTGAGCATGCATGAGATTCCCAATGTGCAGTGACGTCGATTGTCATAACATAACATAACATAACATAAAGGACAGCCTAGACTGTGAGCTTTTTTTTAAAGTAATAAAAAGTACAACATTTTTTCAGTTTTAATTAATAAGAAAAACACATTAAAACGTCTTTAAACTCATACAAGTACATGTACAACGGCACAACAAGATAATAATAATAATGATGATGATGGCGATGACCTGAGGTATCAAAAAAGAACCCTTTTCTCACCATTCGCATATCGGACATATAGTGCTAGACCAGGGCCAGACTCTTTGATGCCCTAAACCCTGAAACGATTTTGGTTTCCTCGCTCCACCCCTTCATGCCTTCAACACTTAGAATAGAAGATTTTGGTGAGCCAAGTGTTTGCAGGTATGTCTGGATATTATCTCTCCATTGTCTTCTTGGTCTGCCTCGTGGTCTATGACAATTCATCTGCCCGGTGAATACATTTTTCACCTTTCTGTCATCTGACATTTTTTCAATATTCCCCAACCATTTCAGTCTATTAGCTCTCAAGATGCCAATGATCAATGGTGATTTCAACAGATTATGAATTTAGTTGTTGCTTCTCACTCTCCATTCACCGCTGTTGCATCTTTGATGGGTCCAAAGATTCGTCGTAAGACTCTGTGTTTTCGAAAACCTGTAATAAGGCTTCATCTCTTTTAGTTGTGCTCCAAGTTTCAGAGCCATAATAACACCACTGGTCTAATCAACGTTTTATATATACTGATCTTGGCTTTAGCAGATGTTTAAGGACATAGCATACTTTATTTCCAGATTGTATTCTATATTGTATTTCTTCTCTCAAAATGTTGGAGCAGTTAAAGTTTGCACCCAAGTACTTATTTTTGTTTTTGTTCGTTTGATTTTCATATTATCGACTTGTAAGTGGCCAGAGTTTATATCCTTTCCCCGTCTTGTAATTATGATGTATGCTATCAAATCTTGATTAATAACTGGTCCCATTTTGTGAACTGATTATTTTAAAAAAGTCAGTGTTTTAACAGTCTCTAGTTCATTTTCTCCAACGATAAAAATGTCGTCAGTATATCTAAGTATTCTTTTAGTTTCTGTTATAGTACACTCTTATTTCAATTTCTTCATAATTTTCTACAGGGCCAAATTGAACAGAAGTGGGGACAGAGCATCGCCTTGCTTTAAACCAGATGTTGTTTAAAAAGGGTCTGACTGTCTGCCTGTATATGGTATTATATTATAAGTGTCTTCCATACATAGTTTGGTCATGGTGATTAACATCTTTGGTATTCCAAAGTCATTCATAACATTTCATAAACTGTTTCTATGTACACTATCATATGTCTTTTTAAAATCCACAAAAACATTATGTATATCTCTTCCATAGTCCCAGTTTTGCTCTGCTATTTGCCGTAAAATGAATATCTGATCTATTGTTGATCTGTTCTGTCGGACACCCGCTTGATAATCTCACAATATGTCTTCGAAGTATGGTTTTAGTATGTTTAGCAGTAAAGCCGATAGTATCTCATAGCTTGTAGATAATAGTGATATTCCTCTATAATTTTCACATTTAATGCTTGTCTCATTTCTAAAAAATTGGTATTAATGACATTTTCCACTCATGGGGTAATTTCTCTGTCTTCCAAACTAGTTTTATTAATTTATATATCTTTACATGTAATGCATGACCACCTTCTTTAAAAGATCAGAAGCAATTCCATCAGGATAAGTTGCTTTATTGTTTTCAAGCCGTGTTATGACATA
>CAJHNH020000930.1:180000-215656 GCA_905116865.2 Candidula unifasciata | reverse complement strand
CCTATCTCTTCCGAACCTCCAAAATTGGCGCTGCGAAACTCACACGGAATAATAGTCTACGACTTAGCTCTTCACAAGCCGCTATCCTCTCCGTGTTGGTATTGTGCGGCAACATTAGCATTTCTCATTGTGCTGTTGTAAAAGGAAACACTTGGGAGCATTCGCGATGGAAACTCACGTGCTGGCACGGAAAGTAAGGTGAGGATAGATGTGAATCCTACAGTGTCCTTCACTTGGAGACTAGACACATGGTGGATGGGCCATCTTAAGATGTAGGACAGGGCTATTCAACTAAGTTGGCTTAGATGCCAAAATGTTCAAAAACGGGGATCGTTAAGGGCCAGAGGCTTCAGCTCCAGCATAGAAAGATCGAAAATACAATACAGCTAGAATTTATCCACATGTCACTTGCTAGGCCTTGGCGGGCCAGATTAGGCCCGCGGGCCGCCAGTTGAATATCCCTGACAAACACAAACTTCATCTCTGGTCTTGTTTGGTATTGCCATGCGCAGAGCTTTCCATGCCTTTATATAGCATAGTGGAATACTATCCTCTGCAAAGACAGAAACTAAACAATAATTTCTCACCAATAAAGATAATTCCATAGTTTTAGTAACAGAACATTTCATCTATTGAAGTATCAATTTTGTTTCTCAAGGAGATGCAACAGAGAAAATGATGATACGGATTGACAAAGCGACAACTTTAAAAGCCTGAAAAAATATGGAACTCCAAGTTATACAACTTTAAAACAAAATTACAAACTAAATTCTAATGTTATTTTAATTGTAACACATGACAGCGAAAGTTTGAAAACAATCAAAGATATCGAAACGAAATTTACATGCATTTGAAAATAAATGCATGAGAAAAATTGTGAACATAAAATGGGATAAATTGAAAAAAAAAAAAAAAAAAAAAAAAAAAAAAAAAAAAACAACACCGAGTGAGATCAGAAAAATGTCTAGACAAATATCTGTATCGACTGCAATAAGACAAAGAAAGTGTGGATATATTAGGCACACTCTAAGATGAAATGAGCTAAGAATTACAAGTTACACTGAAATGGCAAACGAGCGGTCTGAGAAAAAGAAGACGTCTGAGGGAAACATTAAGAAGAACATTTTTATGAGAGGCAGACAATGCTGGGCTGAACTCCATGTCAGAAGTCTGACTGACTGACTTTCTACCCCACCAGGACATCACACAAGCGATAAAAACCCGATGACACTAAGTGCCGCCATGTGGATGAGGATCACCCATGGAGAGGTCCCAGAAACCGCGATCAACCAGTAGACCATAATTATGGTCAGGATATATAATGCGGCCCCTGGCAAGAGCCAGAGTAGAGCTTCAAATAACGAAAACTTGCATCCCAAAAAGAGATGAAAAGATGACATAACTAGAGAAGATTTTATACCCCACTAGCACATCACACAAGCAATAAACACCTGATGACACAAAGTGCCACCACGCGGATGAGAATCACCCGTGGAGAGGTCACAGAAACCGCGTTCAACCAGTAGACCATAATTATGGTCAGGATATACTGCGACCCCTGGCAAGAGCCAGAGTAGGGCTTCAAATAACTTGCATCCCAAAAAGAGATGACAAGATGACATAACTAGAGTAGATTTTATACCCCACTAGCACATCACACAAGCGATAAACACCTGATGAAACAAAGTGCCACCATGCAGATGAGAATCACCCGTGGAGAGGTCCCAGAAACCGCATTCTGTCATTAGACCATATTTATGGTCGGGCTATATTGCTGTTCCTGGCAAGAGCCAGGGTGGGGCTTCAACATAACGAAAAATTGCATCTCACAAGGAGATGACTAGGTCGCATGACATAACCCTGAGATTTCGAATGGAATTCTCGGAAAAATTTAATATTATTGGGGCAATAAGGTGTGAAATAAACACCGACTAACACCGACTAACCCACATAAAATATTGGCTGTCCGGGTATTTCCTTAAGAATTCTCGGAGTCGCTGCGATAAGCTGAAATATAAAAAAAGAACCCGGAGGGGAACAACGGAACATAAGCTCCCAGGTTCATGAGCCTATGTTGAGATATCCTTGTTGACTCAAGGGAAGGAAATGTGCATGTGTAGTTTCAGTCACTGAAGTCGAATCAATTGCAGCTCAATGATCTCCCCTCTATTACGGTTGACCAGATCGGAGATAACCATGTAAATGCTCTTTTGTTGTATATCAAGTCCCTAGGTTATCGAAATATATGACGGAAATCCTTCACACATACAATCAAAACAATCACAGGTTTACTGCAGACGTGATTGTTTCTTCCCCTCTAGTTATTTACAGCAGGGTAGTAATGATTTCAATCAAACAGGCCTCAGGAAATATGTCTTTTTTTTTTTTTCATCAGAAACGACTAAGTGGAGTGACACTGACTGACCTTGTGCAGTTTGATTTTACTACAGCAAAGATTACATTTGCGAGTACTAATTGACACCTCTCAGGAAGTTATATTGTATTGCAACAACGAATATTATGTTTAGCAGGTAGCACTAACACTTAGGAGCTAATACCCATTGATGCTCCCATAGCTTGTGGAATGGTGGCAGTCAGGATCCACAACCCTGAATTTTAAAGAATACTAAACTGTCCCCTATACTCAAACCCAGCCATGTTTAGAAATTCTCTTTTCAAGTATGTGTTTGTAATACGACGTTTTTAAAATGTTTTATTATGTCTTTCGTAATTTCCTAGCAGCCAGATGACGTCACAGGACAGTCCAATATTTTAGAGGGTGGTAAGACTGGGTTTTCCGACTTTCTGATGCTTTTATCGACCCCAAAACATCTAGAAATGGCCCTAACCCCGACCCACCTACGTTCCGAGAGAAAGTGCAGCCTAGGTCACATGACTGCTTGCAGCTTATCTATCACCCCCTAAAATACTAGACTGTTCCGTGACCTGGAGATTTCCCCTGTTTGGGGAAGGATGTTAAGAAAGCACCTATTATTATATTTTTTCTCTATTCAGTGCATTTTTAGGTTCTTAATTTATAACGTACCCCAAACACGAAATTGCCTTGGGAAATCCACAGCAGACCTGACAGTCCATTATTGCAAGGGGTGCAAATGTGCTGTTGTTTGGTGATGTTTTTGAGTGTTCATCTAGTGTCTTCTAATCCTAACCCCAACCCTAACCCTAATCCTAACCCTAACCCTAAAGCTAAACTTGGCTATAGAGAAATAGCGAGAAACTACAACCTGAAAACTCTAGAATTTATTGGGAATGTCTCCCGTGACGTTGTCGTGCCGTCAGGGGTAAGTTATAAATTAAGTACCCAATATTATTGTTATTGTTATTATTATTATATGACAATTTTTTTTTAAATTTTGTATTCTCCGCAAACACAGGGAATCCCGGAGTTCCCCGGGAAGTCCAGTATTAGGGGTGTTATTGGTAGGGTTAGAAGGTGTTCCTTTCAAACTGTAACACTCCTATAATAATTGTACTGAACTGTTGTAAAGCTATAGTGAGCTTTGATCAGTTGCAGTGAGCTTTAGTTAGTTGCAGTGAGCGTCTGCTAAATTGCACTGAAGTGTTGTTATATTGTCGTGAGCAGCTGGTCATTTGCAGTGAACTTTAATTAGATATTGTGAACTGTTTGTCAGTAGCAGTGAGCGTTTGGTAAATTCCACTGAACTGTTGTCCAGCTGCAGCGAGTGTTCGGTCAACTGCACTAAACTGTTGTTCAGTTGCAGAGGGCTTTTCTTTAGTTGTAGTGAGCTGGTTTTCAATTGCTGTTGGCTGTTGGTCAGTTGTAGCGAACTGTTCCTCAGTCACACTGAACTTTAGCTCAGTCACAGTGAACTGTCATTTCCATTACACTTTTGCTTATTTACAGTGAACTGTTACTTAAGTTGTAGAGTGCTGTCAATTACAGTGAAGTTTTGGTCAGTGCACTGAACTGTTGCTCAGTTGCACTGAACTGTTGGTCAGGTATGTGAGTTTGCATATTCTGTTTATACAGGAACTTTTCTGGTTTGACCTTTCTTAGCCTTTAATTGCCTCCCGTCTTACTACAATGCAGCAGGATATTACAAAGCATGAGCCTCGAAGCTTAATAAATCCCAATAAGAATTGTACTGGTGAACCAAACGAGGCAGTTACATCAACGTCTATCATATATTTATTGCTCGGCGGTCCACATTATTTGGATTCTCATTCTATTACCTTCTACTTCCCTCGTGATTGTTGGAAAACAATTGAAAAGTTCCAGGATATACCCCAAAAGAAATACATAACCTTATCTTTTCCGAACCTCTAAATTTAGCGCTGCGAAACATCACACGGAATAATACTCATCCGAGTTAGCTCTAATCACAAGCCGAATATCCTCTCCGTGTTGGTATTGTGCGGCAACATTAGAATTTCTCAGTGTGCTGTTGTAAAAGGAAACACTTAGGAGCATTCGCGATGGGAACTCACTTGCTGGCACTGAAAGTAAGGTGAGGATAGATGTGAATCCTACAGTCTCCTTCACTTGGAGAACATACACATGGTGAATGGGCCATCTTAAGATGTAGGACAGCGCTATTCAACCAAGTTGGCTTAGATGCCAAAATGTTCAAAAACAGGGATCGTCAAGGGCCAGAGACTTCAGCTCCTGCATAGAAAGATCGGAAATACAATACAGCTAGAATTTATCCGCGGGCCACTTGCTAGGCCTTGGCGGGCCAGATTTGGCCCGCGGGCCGCCAGTTGAATATCCCTGACAAACACAAACTTCATCTCTAGTGTCTTTCTGAATGGTTATTGCCATGTGCAGACAAGGATTTGTACTGTCACCATTACTGTATAACATAGTGGAATACTATCCTCTGCAAAGACATAAACTAAACAATAATTTCTCACCAATAAAGATAATTCTATAGCTTTAGTAACGAATCATTTCATCTATCAAAGTATCAATTTTGACTCTCAAGGAGATGCAACAGATTAAATGATGATACGGATTGACAAAGCAACAACTTTGAAAGCCTGAAAAAAATACGGAGCTCCAATTTATAAAGCTTTGAGACAAAATTCCAAACTAAATTCTAATGTTATTTCAATTGTAACCCGTAACAGCGAACGTTTGAAAACAGACAGAGATATGGAAACGAAATTTAAATGCATTTGTAAATAAATGCCTGAGAAAAATTGTGAACATAAAATGGAATGAATTTAAAAAAAAAAAAAAAAAAATAACCGAGTGAAGATCAGAAAACATGTCTAGACAAATACCATGTATCGACTCCAACAAGACAAAGAAAGTGTGGATATATTAGGCACACTCAGAGATGAAATGAGCTAAGAATTACAAGTTACACTGAAATGTCAAACGAAAAGCTGAGAAAAGAGAAGACTCTGAGGGAAAAATTAAGAAAAACATTTTTATGAGAGTCAGACAATGCTGGGCTGAACTCCATGTCAGAAGTCATGACTGACTGACTTTTTTTTTTTTTTTAACCAGGATGAAAAATGATCATTGTTGAAACATATTTTACCAAATCTCAGGATATACGAAACAAAAGCAAAATCAATAAGTGGATGACGTGAATAAAATGATAATGCATTTTCAGAACCGTTTCTCCCCCTGACTTTTAACAGGGAGTAGAGACAGGAGGAGGCAGAGAAGACCGGGTGGTTGAGGAAAGTTGGGGCTGTTGGATCTGTCAAAAACTAAAAACTAAACGGCAAACGCTTTAATGATAATCTATATGCATTTATTTAACGTGGCAATGATGTTTTCTCTTAGACTCCTTGTCACCAAGCATCTGATTGTTTGTAGGGAGAGGAGAGTTCCACAACCCCCCACCCCACCCTACCTAGGGGGCCGAACAGGGGTGGGGGCGCTGCGAAACTCACACTGGTGAATATGTCCTGATGGGCTAACAAAAGCGCTATCCTCTGTGTTGCTATTGGTGTTAAATTAGAAAAACATGTGCTGTTAGAAAAAACACTGAAGCATTTATGATGGGAACAAAACAAATTGACGGAAAGTACAGCGAGGATAGAAAAGGACAACAGTGTCCTTCACTTGGAGACCATAAAGGTGAATGCACCACTCTTAAGATGTTGGCGAGCACAACGTCAAGAGACATTGTTTTCCTTGAAAATACATATACGCATTGTTTTTTTGTTCATTTCATTATGTCATACATTATACATACATATATACATACATATGGTTCAAAAACGGGAGAATCGTCATACAAAATTTATATCCTATATAGCTAGAATTTATCCGCATGTAAACTTGCTAGAAACGCGGGCCAGATCATGGTGATGGAATGTCGGCAGATGAATATCCCTGACAATTATAAACTTCATCTTACATAAATATACAAATTGCCATGTGCATAGCATGTGAAAAGGCTTGGTGATCATGGTGGAATACTCCTCTGCGATGAGGAACTAAACAATAATATTCACTTTTGGGGATAATCCCATGCATACTTTAGTAATTAATCATTTCAAAGTATCATAGAGTAAATGAAAATTTGACTGTAAAGGCGGTGGCACATCAGCGATGATGATGATGATACGATGTTTGTGGCAAGGAAACAACTTTAAAAGCCTGTCCGCTTATATGGAGCTCCAAACAAACCAGCTTTATGAGGATGATGGTGGTGGCATGTCGTAATGGTGGTGATGATGATTACATGACCCGAACATTTAGGGCATTAGGAAAAATACTTTCAATTTTATTTATTTGAACATCAACATGAACAATTCTTTTCGAATAAATTCTAAATTGGAACTTTGCAAAAATTTCTGCAAATCCAAAAAAAAATCTAAAAACAACAACAACACCGAGTGAGTTCAGAAAAATGTCTTTGTCAAATTTGGGAATATCGACTGAGAAAGACAAGTAAAGAGATTGGATCTGTTTGCACACTCTGAGTTGATTATTTCCCTAAGAATTGTGTGTTACACTGACTGTAAACGAGCGGTCGTAGAAGAGGTGACGTCTGAGGGAACATTAAGATCTGCATTTTTTGAGAGGCTACACAATGCTGGGCTTAACTCATGCGCCAGAAGTCTGGCTGACTGACTTTCTACCCCACCAGGACATCACACAAGCGATAAAAACCCGATGACACTAAGTGCCGCCATGTGGATGAGGATCACCCATGGAGAGGTCCCAGAAACCGCGTTCAACCAGTAGACCATAATTATGGTCAGGATATACTGCGGCCCATGGCAAGAGCCAGAGTAGAGCTTCAAATAACGAAAACTTGCATCCCAAAAAGAGATGAAAAGATGACATAACTAGAGTAGATTTTATACCCCACTAGCACATCACACAAGCGATAAACACCCGATGACACAAAGTGCCACCATGCGGATGAGAATCACCCGTGGAGAGGTCCCAGAAACCGCGTTCTGTCATTAGACCATATTTATGGTCGGGTTATATTGCGGCCCCTAGCAAGAGCCAGGGTGGGGCTTCAACATAACGAAATATTGCATCTCACAAGGAGATGAGTATGTCACATAACGTAACCCTGAGATTTCGAATGGAATTCTCGGAAAAATTTAATATTATTGGGGCAATAAGGTGGGAAATAAACATCGACTAACACTAACCCTAACCCCCATATAATATTGACTTTCCGAGTAATTCCTTAAGAGTTCTCGGAGTCGCTGAGATAAGGTGAAATATAATAAAAGAACCCGGAGGGGAGCAACAGGGAATAAGCTCCCAGGTTCATGCGCCTATGTTGGGAGATCCTTGTTGACTCAAGGGAAGGAAATGTGCATGTGTAGTTTCAGTCACTGAAGTTGAGTCAATTGCAGTTCAATGATCTCCCCTCTATTACGGTTGACAAGATCGGAGATAACCATGTAAATGCCCTTTTGTTGCAGGTCAAGTCCCTAGGTTAATGAATTATATGACGGAAATGAAAACAATCACAGGTTTACTGCAGACGTGATTGTTTCTTTCCCCCTCTAGTTATTTACAGCAGGGTAGTAATGATTTCAATCAAACAGGCTTCAGGAAATATGTCTTGTTTTTTTACATCAGAAACGACTAAGTGGAGTGACACTGACTGACCTTGTGCATTTTGATTTTACTACAGCATAGATTACATTTGCGAGTAATAATTGACACCTCTCCGGAAGTTATATTGTATTGCAACAACGAATATTATGTTCAGCCGGTAGCACTAACACTTAGGGGCTAAGCCCATTGATGCCCCATATAAAGGATATTAAGAAAGCACTATTATTATATTTTCTATTCAGTGTATAATATTGGTTATTATTTATTATATGACAAATGTTTTTTTTTCTCTTAATTTTGTATTCACCGCAAGCACAGGGAATCCTGGAGTACCCCGGGAAGTCCATTATTAGGGGTGTTATGGGTAGGGTTAGTCAGTGTTCGTTTCAAACTGTAACACTCCTATAATAATTGTACTGAACTGTTGTAAAGCTATAGTGAGCTTTGATTAGTTGCAGTGAGCTTTAGTTAGTTGCAGTGAGCGTCTGGTAAATTGCACTGAATTGTTGTTATATTGTAGTGAGCAGCTGGTCATTTACAGTGAACTTTGGTCAGTTATTGTGAACTGTTTGTCAGTAGCAGTGAGCGTTTGGTAAATTTCACTGAACTGTTGTCCAGCTGCAGTGAGCGTTCGGTCAACTGCACTAAACTGTTGTTCAGTTGCAGAGGGCTTTTCTTTAGTTGTAGTGAGCTGGTTTTCAATTGCTGTTGGTCAGTTGCAGCGAACTGTTCCTCAGTCACACTGAACTTTAGCTCAAGCACAATGAACTGTCATTTGCATTGAACTTTTGCTTATTTACAATAAACTGTTACTTGAGTTGTAGAGTGCTGTCAATTACAGTGAAATTTATGGTCAGTGCACTGAACTGTTGCTCAGTTGCACTGAACTGTTGGTCAGGTATGTGAGTTTGTATATCCTGTTTAGACAGGAACTTTTCTGGTTTGACCTTTCTTAGCCTTTAATTGCCTCTCGTCTTACTACAATGCAGCGGGATATAACAAAGCACGAGCCTCGAAGCCTAATAAATCCTAATAAGAATTGTACTGGTGAACCAAACGAGGCAGTTCATCAACGTCTATCAATATTTATGTCCGGCGGTTTCATTATTTCATTCTCTTTCTATTACCTTCTACTTCCTTCGTGATTGTTAGATAACAATTGGTCAGTTCCACCATCCCTCCCTCCACCCACCCTAACCTATCTTTTCCGAACCTCCAAAATTGGCGCTGCGAAACTCACACGGAATAATAGTCTACGACTTAGCTCTCCACAAGCCGCTATCCTCTCCGTGTTGGTATTGTGCGGCAACATTAGAATTTCTCCGTGTGCTGTTGTAGAAGGAAACACTTGGGAGCATTCGCGATGGAAACTCACGTGCTGGCACGGAAAGTAAGGTGAGGATAGATGTGAATCCTACAGTGTCCTTCACTTGGAGACCATACACATGGTGAATGCGCCATCTTAAGATGTAGGACAGCGCTATTCAACCAAGTTGGCCTAGATGCCAAAATGTTCAAAAACGGGGATCGTCAAGGGCCAGAGGCTTCAGCTCCAGCATAGAAAGATCGAAAATACAATACAGCTAGAATTTATCCGCGGGCCACTTGCTTGGTCTTGGCGGGCCAGATTTGGCCCGCGGGCCGCCAGTTGAATATCCCTGACAAACACAAACTTCATCTCTGGTCTTGTTTGGTATTGCCATGTGCAGAGCTTTCCATGCCTTTGTATAGCATAGTGGAATACTATCCTCTGCAAAGACAGAAACTAAACAATAATTTCTCACCAATAAAGATAATTCCATAACTTTAGTAACGGATCATTTCATCTATCAAAGTATCAATTTTGACTCTCAAGGAGATGCAACAAAGGAAATGATGATACGGATTGACAAAGCAACAACTTTAAAAGCCTTAAAAAAAATATGGAGCTCCAAGTTATACAGCTTTAAGACAAAATTACAAACTAAATTCTAATGTTATTTCAATTGTAACACATGACAGCGAACGTTTGAAAACAATCAAAGATATATAAATGAAATTTAAATGCATTGGAAAATAAATGCCTGAGAAAAATTGTGAACATAAAATGGGATGAATTGAAAAAAAAAAAAAAAAACAACAACAACACCGAGTGAGATCAGAAAAATGTCTAGACAAATATCTGTATCGACTGCAATAAGACAAAGAAAGTGTGGATATATTAGGCACACTCTGAGATGAAATGAGCTAAGAATTACAAGTTACACTGAAATGGCAAACGAGCGGTCTGAGAAAAAGGAGACGTCTGAGGGAAACATTAAGAAAAACATTTTTTTGAGAGGCAGACAATGCTGGGCTGAACTCCATGTCAGAAGTCTGACTGACAGACTTTCTACCCCACCAGGACATCACACAAGCGATAAACACCCGATGACACTAAGTGCCGCCATGTGGATGAGGATCACCCGTGAAGAGTTCCCAGAAACCGTGTTCAACCAGGAGACCATAATTATGGTCAGGACATACTGCGGCCCATGGCAAGAGCCAGAGTAGGGCTTCAAATAACGAAAACTTCCATCCCAAAAAGAGATGAAAAGATGACATAACTAGAGTAGATTTTATACCCCAATAGTACATCACACAAGCAATAAACACCTGATGACACAAAGTGCCACCATGCGGATGAGAATCACCCGTGAAGAGGTCCAAGAAACCGCGTTCTGTCATTAGACCACATTTATGGTCGGGCTATATCGCGGTCCCTGGCAAGAGCCAGGGTGGGGCTTCAACATAACGAAAAATTGCATCTCACAAGGAGATGATTAGGTCACATGACATAACCCGGAGATTTCGAATGGAATTCTCGGAAAAATTTAATATTATTGGGGCAATAAGGTGTGAAATAAACACCGACTAACACCAACTAACCCCCATATAATATTGGCTTTCCGGGTAATTCCTTGAGAATTCTCGGTGTCGCTGAGATAAGGTGAAACATAATAAAAGAACCCGGAGGGGAGCAACAGAGCATAAGCTCCCAGGTTCATGCGCCTATGTTGAGAGATCCTTGTTGACTCAAGGGAAGGAAATGTGCATGTGTAGTTTCAGTCACTGAAGTCGAGTCAATTGCAGCTCAATGATCTCCCCTCTATTACGGTTGACCAGATCGGAGATAACCATGTAAATGCTCTTTTGTTGTAGATCAAGTCCCTAGGTTATCGAATTTATATGACGGAAATCATTCACACATACAATCAAAACAATCACAGGTTTACTGCAGACGTGATTGTTTCTTCCCCCTCTAGTTATTTACAGCAGGGTAGTAATGATTTCAATCAAACAGGCTTCAGGAAAGATGTCTTTTTTTTTTTTACATCAGAAAGGACTAAGTGGAGTGACACTGACTGACCTTGTGCAGTTTGATTTGACTACAGTAAACATTACATTTGCGAGTACTCATTGACACATCTCATGAAGTTATATTGTATTGCAACAATAAATATTATGTTAAGTTGGTAGAACTAACACTTAGGAGCTAATGCCCATTGATGCTCCCATAGCTTGTGGAGTGGTGGCAGTCAGGATCCACACCTCTGAATTTTAAAGAATACTAAACTGCCCCTTATACTCAAACCCAGCCATGTTTAGAAATTCTCCTTTCAAGTATGTGTTTGTAATACGACGTTTTTACAATGTTTTATTATGTCTTTCGTAATTTCCTAGCAGCCAGATGACATCACAGGACAGTCCAATATTTTAGAGGGTGGTAAGACTGGGTTTTCCGGCTTTCTGATGCTTTTATCGACCCCAAAACATATAGAACTGGCCCTAACCCCGACCCACCTACGTGCCGAGAGAAAGTGCAGCCTAGGTCACATGACTGTTTGCAGCTTATCTATTACCCCCTAACATACTAGACTGTCCCGTGACCTGGGGATTTCCCCTGTTTGGGGAAGGATATTAAGAAAGCACCTATTATTATATTTTTCTCTATTCAGTGCATTATTATTGGGTCCTTGTATTTTATATCCCCCCAACAGAACAGTCTAATATTTTAGGTAGTGATAGGATGGGATGGAGAATTCCCGGTACATTACGTGGCGCAGTGTGTTAATTTGTATGGGAGATTCCCGCAGAGTGAATTGTTTTGTTTTGTGTCATCATCATCATTATCATCAACCACTTCTACCGTTAAGTTGCGTTCCAGTGCATTTGTGTTTTGTAATCATCATCATCAACCACTTCTGTCGTGAAGTGGCTTGACGTGAAGCGGCGTGGGGAGGAATAATTTGCGTTCCAGTGCAAGGAATAATTCTCGATCCAGTGCATTTGTGTCATCATCAATATCAACAACTACTTCTGCAGTGAAGCGGCGTGGGGAGGAATAATTTGCGATCCAGTGCAACTGTGTTTTGTAATCATCATCATCATCAACTACTTCTGCCGTGAAGCGGCGTGGGAAGGAATAATTTGCGATCCAGTGCATTTGTATTTTGTAATCATCATCATTAACCGCTTCTGCCGTGAAGCGGCGTGGGGAGGAATATTTCTCGATCCAGTGCATCTGTGTTTTGTCATCATCAATATCATCAACTACTTCTGCCGTGAAGCGGCGTGGGGAGGAATAATTTGCGATCCTGTGCGTTTATGTTTTGTCATCATAATCATTATCGTCATCTCCTTCTGCAGTCGAGTGGCATGGGGAGGAATATTTTGCGGTCCGGTGCATTTGTGTTTTGTCATCATCATCATCATCATCATTATCATCAACTTTTACTTAAAGCGTCGTGGGGAGGATTAATTTGCGATCCAGTGCATGTATGCTTTGTCATCATCATTATCATCAGCTACTACTGCAATTATGCAGCGTGGGGAGGAATAATTCCCGATCCACTACATTTGTGCTTTGTCATCATTATCACTATCATCAACTACTTCTGCCGTTAAGCGGCGTGGGGAGGAATAATTTGCGTTCCACTGCATTTGTGTTTTGTCATCATCATCATCTACTTCTGCCGTTGAGCGACGTGGGCGAGGGGGGGGGGGGATAATTTGCGATCCAATTCATTTGTGCTTTGTCGTCTTCATTATCATCAACTACTTCTGCCGTTTACGCTGGGTGTGGAATAATTTGCAATCCAGTCATTTGTGCTTTGTGACCATCTACTTCTGCCGTTAAGCGGCTTCGGGGGGAATAATTTGCGATCCACTGCATTTGTGTTTTGTCATCATCATTACCTATCATCAATTCTGCCGTTGAGCGGCGTGGGGAGGAATTTGTGCTTTGTCATCATCATCATTATCATCAACTACTGCCGTTTGGGGGAGGAATAATTTGTCATTTGCGCTTTGTCATCATACATCTACTTCTGCCGTTGAGTGACATGGGGAGGAATATTCTGCGATCCAGTGCATTTGTGCCTTATCCTCATCATCATTATCATCAACTTTTACCGTAAAGCATTGTGGGGAGGAATAATTTGCGATCCAGTGCATTTTTGTTTTGTCATCATCAATTTCATCAACTACTTATGCCGTGAAGCGGCGTGGGGAGGAATAATTTGCGATCCAGTGCATTTGTGCTTTGTCATCTTCATTATCATCAACTACTTCTGCCGTTAAGCTGGGTGGGAAGGAATAATTTGCAATCCAGTGCATTTGTGTTTTGTGATCATCTACTTCTGCCGTTAAGCGGCTTCGGGAGGAATAATTTGCGATCCACTGCATTTGTGTTTTGCGCAAATTATTCTCCCCCACGCCGCTTAACGGCAGAAGTAGTTGATGTTAATGATGATGATGACAAAGCACAAATGTAGTGGATCGCAAATTATTCCCCCCCACCCACGCCGCTTTACGGTGAATGTTGATGATAATGATGATGATGATGATAAAGCACAAACGCACTGGATCGCAAATTATTCCTTTCCACTCTGCTAAACGGCAGAAGTAGATGATGATGATAACAAAACACGAATGCACTGGATCGCAAATTATTCCACCCCACGCCGCTCAACGGTAGGAGTAGATGATGATGATGGCAAAACACAAAGGCACTTGATCGCAAATTATTCCTCCCCACGCCGTTCAACGGTAGAAGTAGATGATGATGATGACAAAACACAAATGCACTAGATCGCAATTTAGAGATCCCCACGCCGCTTAACGGCCGAAGTAGTTGATGATGATGATGACAAAACACAACAAACAATACACTCTTCGCCACGTAATGTACCGGAAATTCCCTATTAAATCTTATCACTGTTTAAAATGTCTATTTTTGGAACACCCCTAAGATATTAGACTGTCCCGTTATCTTTGAAATGGGGGGAGATAACAAACAAGAACCGTTTTCTCAACACCGTGCTACGTCGAATCCCCAACGCGGTACTTAATTCAAAATAAAATTAAATTTCTTCAATGTAAAACAGCACTGTTTAATGCCATTATGGTGTTATTTAAGTAGAATACAAATGTTGACTTCTTACTTTGTGAAATCAAGGACGTTTTCAATTCAGGGAAAGCTTGGTACACAGCACACAAAAATGTCCTGTCACTTCAGTTGGAGAGTAAACGAAAATGTTTCATTATCAATATTGTTTCATCAAGATTATGCCAACTTATACAAGTAGAATTTTCCCAGACAGAATCAATTGTTCAAACATAAGTCGACTGTCCTGGGAACTCTTTAAAGCCTACATATTTTAGTTTCGTTAGTTTTCTGAATGTATAAACAGGCTTTTTGGTTCATTCCTCAGCGCGCACCAGGGTCCGAATTTTGCAGTAGGTGATTTACGAGACAAAACCGTTCTCTTAGATTTTAGAGTTCTTTCTCCTTCTTCTTTTGTCCTACTGCTTATGTCTTAGGCGTCGTAGACAGGAGTCAGGTTTTGTTTGATGTCTTTTGCTAGTTTAGTAGTTTGTGGTGATGTTAAATTACGTTTATTCATTGTCTCTTTTACGCCCTTCAACCATATCTTTCTCGGTCGGTCTCTTGACATGTAGCAAACCGTCCTCATGTATACTGTTAAAAAAAAAAAAAAAAAAACGCATAGTTATCTGATGGTGTTTTTTTTTAAAAATTAGTTTGTAAAAATAAATATCGTGCTCGGGTATGTGATAAGCAGACTTGAATGTTGTTTACCGTGTCCAGTAATTAACATGGGCGTGAATTGCATGGGTTTTTGTAATCGTTACAACGCAGTGGTCAACTGTGTTTAAGACCATATTTGTGAGCGTAGCTCACGATGCGTGCACGAGAAAGCCTCACAGTTTGCGGTGAACACTATTTAGTGTCTACGCAATTGAAACCCTTTAAAAGGATAACGCTACAGCAAAACGTTCAGTTTATATTTAAGCAGTCACTAATGACGCCTCTATCGATAAATTTAAGGAGTATTGCTACTGGCCGATTACAGGCAGGAGAAAGTCAAAGTCAGGTTGCCAGGCGTCTAAACATGCATCAGAGTACCATCAGTCGACTTTGGCACCGGTTCCAAGCCACTGGTCTAGTTTAAGACCGACATCGCAGTGGACGACCCAAAGTAACAACAGCAGCGAAAAATCGTTTTTTTTTCCTTTGTTACCTCGGAGACAGGTTTACAACAGCTTCCTCAACTGCATTACCTCCAGGACATCATTAGCCTGATCGAACTGTTCGGAACAGACTGCATGATTTTGGACTTTTGGACTCGACGACCACACCGAAGACCTGTCCTTACGCGTCGCCACTGCCAAAATCGACTTCTTTGGGCCAATTAACATCGTCCCTGAGCAAGTGACAATCAGTGTAGACATGTCTGGTTCAGTGACGAATCTTTCCTTTTTGTTGCAGCGTCATGATAGACGCGTAGGGTCTACCAGTCTAAATCAAGGTTTAGCCCAAAATTATGTTGATGAAGCTCTGCTGCACGGTGGTAGAGGTGTAATGCTATAAGGAATGATCAGTTACAACGAGATGAGTCATTTGGTGCACACTGAAGGAAGCTTGAATGCGCAACGGTACGCCCATGAAATTCATCGACCACATGTCTTTCTATTTTGGGATGTCAACAGATATATTTTTCCACAGGACAACCCCAGACCCTATTCTGTACACTTGACCACGCAGTTCCTGGCTGCCAATAACATTCAAACCCTTCCCTGGCCATGCTAGCTATAGACATGAGTCTGATTGAGCATCTGTGGGATGAGCTACAAAGACGTGTTTGTCGCCGAGACGTTGCTTCAGCCGATGGTGGTGATCTGTTCCAGGCACTCCAGGAAGAGTGGGCAGCCATCCCACAGGCCCACATCAGACATCTGATCGCATCCGTTCCCAGGAGATGCCAGTCACTGATCCAAGAGGAGCCAACACGCCATTCTAACGGGAAAGGTCTATGCTTAAAAACTACAGCCACTCAATGCACACACACAAAAATGTGTCAATTGAGTGGTGGAACCCTAAGGTATTTTTGTGTGAAATTTGAATAATTTCACTTACTGCGTTACAAAGATGCAGGATGTCAAAATTGTGAGTATGTTTGTTTCTTTCAGTAACTATGCGTTATGCTCTTGCTGCTGGCTGTTTTGTTCCATTACGAATAGATGGCTAAACCATTTGATTAGTTGATATTCTATCAAATCATTACCGGAACTGTGTCTGCCCACGACCTGGCTCCAGCTGACGTCAGCTGGAGCAGGTCGTGGTCTGCCACTGTTCTTAGTTCTTCGTTGGTGACTGTCTCTTCTTGTTGTGCCCGTCGCATTTCGTATACATCTCATCTCAGATTTTCAGCTTTTAGACAAGGATATGAAAGTCGCAAAGTAGAAGAGACTGGGGCCTCATCACATAATATGTAGCCAACCTCCATTGTGGAGACGGCACACACACATAAAAAAAAAAAAAACTCCTACAAAGCAACAGGATGTAGCTCAACATATAAGAAACCGCACGCATGGCTAATCATCTTGACCTACATAACGTCTTAGATTTGTTTAACAATGCTAATGATATTGTTTATGGATAAGTTATTCGTGAAAATTTTTTGTGTAATTAAGGAAATCTTGGACAGCGGTTCGATTATTAAGGAATTATACAGAAGCTGCCGACGTGTGGTTTTATATACATATAAATACATATATATATTAAACAGACAACTGGACAACTGTATTATTTTTTTTTCTTCTCAATTTGACTTTAAGAAGTGCGGTTGGCGAGCTGTTAGGTGGCTTAAAGCTAAGCTGCGATATCTGCGTCTTTCGGTCCAACACACCTAATTTCAGCAAATCCTTCATTGTCAGTTTACAACAAAGATTGTTGTGGGATGGGGGGGGGGGTGAGTAGGGGGTGGGAGGTAGAGCAGTGGGTCTTGTTTCCCACCCAAAATGTGTTTCGTCACGATAAATGTATTTTCTTTTTAATTTTTTTTTAAAGAGAGGTTACATTGTCATTTGGGGAGGACGATGTCGAACCCCATTCTGCCAGTTCTACTATTGTATAGCATATTCACTTATTTTCCTTTCTCCCCTCCTCCCCTTTTTCTATATTAATTGTGAATGTAAATTAATAAATTTTAACGTATTCATCGTTTCAAATATATAGTAATATTCAAAACATTGTGTTCCTGTAGTGAATTCAAATAATGGACTAGTTTTAACTATTGTACTCGTCCACACGAAATGAGGGCTAGTAAGGCGCGTGGTTGCTGTTTGTGCTTTTTAATTAACAGGAATCATATTTTGTGCTTCATTATATACTCTGTTAATGTACCTTAAAATATACAGCGATATATGCCAGAGAGTTAATTTCTACTATACTGTTTGTGTCCTAGTTCTTCTTCTTCAAGTCCATGCCGTGTGGCGTTCATAATCATGTCTATCCACAGCTTTCTGTCTCGTGTAATTTCAGTCAACTCTGACACAGATGATCCTCCATGCCACGTGGCGTTATAATCATGTCTATCCACAGCTTCCTGTCCCGTGTACTTTCAGACAACTCCGACACATATAATCCCCCATGCCACGTGGCGTTATAATCATGTCTATCCACAGCTTTTTCTCTCGTGTACTTTCAGTCAACTCTGACACAGATGATCCTCCATGCCGTGTGGCGCTGTAATCATGTCTATCCACAGCTTCCTGTCCCGTGTACTTTCAGTCAACAATGACACATATAATCCCCTATGCCACGTGGCGTTATAATCATGTCTATCCACAGCTTTTTCTCCCGTGTACTTTCAGTCAACTCTGACACAGATGATCCTCCATGCTGTGTGGCGTTATAATCATGTCTATCCACAGCTTCCTGTCCCGTTTACTTTCAGACAACTCCGACACATATAATCCCCCTATGCCACATGGCGTTATAATCATGTCTATCCACAGCTTTTTCTCTCGTGTACTTTCAGTCAACTCTGACACAGATGATTCTCCATGCCGTGTGGCGTAATAATCATGTCTATCCACAGTTTCCTGTCCCGTGTACTTTCAATCAACCCTGACACATATAATTCTCCATGCCACGTTGCGTTATAATCATGTCTATCCACAGCTTTTTCTCTCGTGTACTTTCAGTCAACTCTGACACAGATGATCCTCCATGCCGTGTGGCGTTATAATCATGTCTATTCACAGCTTTTTCTCTCGTGTACTTTCAGTCAACTCTGACACATATGATCCTCCATGTCATGATGTTAAACTGTCTAGCATCTTTTCTCTCTATCTCCCTCTACCTCCCCTCCCCCTCTCCAACTTTCCTACTGTCACGATGATACTACAGTTTTCTCCTTATCATCACTTTCTGGTGTGGGCAGTAAGTTCTTCTCGTGAGTCATTCTTTTAAGACATCCCCATTACTTGTTTTATCTGTCCAGGGTATTCTTATCATTCGCCTGGAAAACCACATCTCCACGGCTCCAAATAAGTTTTCGCTAATTTACCAACTGTCCCCATTTAAAAAAATGAAAGTAAGAAAGAGAGAAAGAAAGGAAAAAAATAGAAGGCAGCAGGAAGAAAGACAACGCGAAAGAAAAGCGTAGAAGATAACTAGCCTGATCAATATTTCAAGAAACAACCTGGCCATCCAGTTACCGGTACTTTGATTCTAGCGCTCACTAATTGCCGTACATATGTTAAAATGTGCGAATCTTTTTTTTTCCTGCTTTTCTAACACCCTAATGGTAAATAGGCCGTCAACCAACTCACGTTGAGTCATTCTATCCTTCGCTATCGCATGCAACTACCCCCTTTTCGGCCCCATCTTTTTTAATGTTCTTAGTGCACTTGTATTCATGGCGAGGCGCAGACGCCGTCTGGAGGTGACAGGTTCAATTCCCGGCACGGTAACTATAGCTTTCGATTTTTATGTTGTCTAGTGTGTTCTTCTATCTTTCTACTTCTTTCTATGAGTGCCGAACAATACACTTTCTGTTACTCGATTAATGCATAATATTTAACGGCCTCAAAGGTTCCCCCCTCTGTTTATCTTTTTAACTGCACTTTCTAGCTCCCTTTTACGTTTTTTTTAGTCTTCTTTTATTTCTTTGCCTCCGTGTGTTCTAGTGCAAATGTGCGAATCAATAAAAAAAAAAAATTGTTGTAGTAGTAGCGCAAGGAAAACACGAGGAAACGGCAGAATAGCATCATAACGAGTCTTTGCAGAATACATTCCCGAAGTATTTATCACGACACTGACTGCTGCAGGCAGGTGGAGATTTCTATCACTGGCCCACAGATTGTTTCTATGAATAGCTGGAAGACGGATACTCGTATGAAACTCGATCGCCCGGGCCCGCCAGAAACAATAATCGATTACATGTGCTCAGTTTATGAATATTCTCCGTCCTCAGACCCCACTCAAGAGTTTGGAGATTGCGAAAACAGAGGAAGGACTTGCTCAACACATCCTCAAATAAGAGGTTATTTTAGGCTGTTGTGGGTAATTATTTTGGAGGGAAAAAAATCTTATCCAGACAATCAAAAGCTTGATGAAACTAGACGTTATATAAATTACTATGTTACTTGCTTTAGTGGTAACTGAATAAATACGATTTGGGATATATACATTCTGTGTGTGTGTGTGTGTGTGTGTGTGTGTGTTTGTATGTGTGCATATATATGTGCAGTGTAAGTGAAGTAAAGTAAATTACTTTGGCACCCTTTAGCGTATTGGGTATATAGAGCTAGACATTTATAGATCACTAAGCACTTTTTGGGTGATGCCGTCAACATCACGCCGTCCGCCTTTACTTCCCAAGACTTTATCTAGTACCAGTTTTAGGCTGGATCAACCTAGGATATGTTTTGTTTTATCGCGTATTTGCCATTCAGCCATGTTCCAGAGGTCTTCTTTTGTTTGTTCACGCTCATGAATAAGTTGTCCAGCAGTTGGCACTGGTCATCCAGACAGCAGTACTGAACACCGAATGGACTGTTATGGGCTATCATGGAAGTGACCATCAGCCATGTTCGGTATTGGTCTCTAAATCCAGTAATGTCAATGCTTCAAAAGCTCGTAGGTCTTTTAAGTATGAGCGGACAAACACCCTTTCTAGAGGCCTCCGATATAGGGCATGTAAGATCTACTTTTATGTAGCATTCATGGTAGAAATCTATAGTAAGATAAGCATGGAAGTTAAAGAAAGCTGCAGTAAAGCGATTTAAAGAAAGTGCGTCAGACATCCCCAAGCTCACAGGAGGAATTAGAGAAAAAGACACATAGGGCGCATCATCAACCAACCAGACCAACATCCATTAGGCGATTATTATCTATCCTTGAGATTACACCACCTAAAAAAATAGACAACAGTACACGACACTTTTTAGGAGCCCTACCCCCCTTTTATGGAACAGGTCTCCAATATCTCAAAGGAAATGAAACATTAGTACAAAAGACAACAAAACAAATGTTACACACGCTTAGTAATTAAACAAGACATCCCGTTGTACACCAAAATCAAACGAGGAACAAGATACACTAAGACAAATCACTACATGTCTTTTGCAAACGTACACCAACCATACATCAAACCAGTAGCAAAAGAAATAATATATAGATTACCTAATAATTTTACTCCTACTAAAGAGAAAAATTCAAAAATGTAAAATACCATGCAAACTGTGCTCACATAACATACAAGAGACAGAAGAAAACATATTTTATGAATGTACAACAATACAGACCACATTTCAAAACCTTAAAAACATCATCTACAAGCACACAACAACACAAGCATATATATATAGAAAGCAATATTTGTAAACACAATTCCAAAAACAACAAGAGAATATTATGTAAAAGTGTTGTCAGCATTGGCGGAATATAGATCTATGTTATGTTCATACCACCTCTCTCTCTTTCTTTTGAATTAATATTTTCTAACTTTGTATGCTGTACTGCCAAATAAAAAGGGAGTGATGATTTTATTTATGTCTTTAATTATCTGTTTTGGGGGATCTATTACAGTGGTTATGCAAATTATTTTAGGTAGTATATTTGTATTTATTATCCTACTTCTACCAAATATTGTAGACTTTCTATATTTATATAAGTTTATTATAGTTTACATCTGTAGTTAATTTTGTCCATGTTTGTGTATGTGTTTTCCCTGGTTTATTTTGGAGAATTAATTCTATATATTTTCAATATGTGTATATTTATTATGTCTGGTGAAAAATCTGATTTATACTTCCAACTACCAAGTTCCCATAATGAGTGATTTGTTGACGTTTATTTTTACCCCCTCTTACTAAGCTACAACCGAAATGTAGCCTGCCAAAGAATTTTTAAATGACATTTCAGTTTGGCACTAGGACTCTACATACTTGACTTGACTTTCTACCCCACCAGGACATCACACAAGCGATGACACAAAGTGCCACCATGCGGATGAGGATCACCGTGGAGAGGTCCCAGAAACCGCGTTCAGACAATTGGCCATATTGATGGCCTGCCTATATTGCGGCCCCTGGCAAAAGCCAGAGTGGGGCTTCAAATAACAAAAAATTACATCCTGGAAAGGACGTAGCTGTACATAGGATTGGATTGGCTTTTTACCCCACCAGGACATCACACAAGCGATAAACACCCGATGACACAAAGTGCCACCATGCGGATGAGGATCACCGTGGAGAGGTCCCAGAAACCGCGTTCAGACATTTGGCCATAATGATGACCTGCCTATATTTCGGCCCCTGGCAAAAGCCAGAGTGGGGCTTCAAATAACAACAATTTTTTTTTTAATTCAATAGGTTTATTTGTCTGTAAAACGTCTGTATACAATAAATGCGTGTCAATTGTATTGTACGTGTTATATTTACAAGCGTCTGCGGTGTGCGTATCTTTGTGCAGTAATATTTACAGAGCGTTGCTTGGTGTTTGTATTTATGTTGCATGTGTATGCGTGACTGCGAACATATAAACAAAGAGGCAAGAGGGGGCACGAAAACATAGCAGGCGGACAGGGCGGGGAACGGGTGAGAGGGAGAAGACGGACAAGATATACAGGGCCACTCATTTTATTTATATTGCCTTTCGGTCAGCATCAAATGTTGTGAAAGGGAGGGCGCACACAAAAAAAGACTCTCAAACATATAAAACAAACAAAAGAGAAGAGAAGAGAGGAGAGTATTTGGAACTTAAACAATGTTTACATCTGAGAGCGAACAGGGTGAGCACAAAATAACGTCCTAAGAAGGACGTAAGAAAAAATTCAGCTGTACATACGATTGGCTTTTTACCCCACCAGGACATCACACAAGCGATAAACACCCGATGACACAAGTGCCACCATGCGGATGAGGATCACCGTGGAGAGGTCCCAGAAACCGCGTTCAGACATTTGGCCATAATGATGACCTGCCTATATTGCGGCCCCTGGCAATAGCCAGAGTGGGGCTTCAAATAATAAACAGTAACGTCATTAGTACATACGATGCTTAGTCATTCAATGACAGTTAAGCACAATATAAACAAAAGCTGCTTAAATAGTTTGATTATCTTCAAAAATAAATATGTATATTTAATAGGGAAAAACAATTTAGGCGTCATATGTTTTCCTAGAACACCATGAATGTGAGTTATCAAGAAACTTAAAAAATATCAATTATATTGAAAACTGTTGCCATATACTCTATTGAACTAAGAATATAAAAGAATAGAAAGTGGTTTCCCTTTTGTAGAAATAGTAACATTGTTATGTCCCTTATATATTTTTTCAATCTGTTCAGACATCTTTTGGATGTGCAAAATGGTGCCCTGAAACCAGTACAGTTGCACTTCAATTCCCAGGGTCACCAAGGTGTCCACGACATAGAGGTGACAGCCATTAAATGTAGCCACTCCAGCGAAAGAGTCCGCAAGTCTCTTGAGAATCGCATTATTTACACTTTGGGTACTTTAACACCCTCCGGACTAAATTTCCAACACAGTTTCATTTAAACTCCTAGGGATTGAACTGCCCACAATTTTATCTTAAACCTCCTAGTTATGGCCCCTGGCACTCCACAGGGGGTATTTATTCCCCTAGCTCACGCGTCTGCTGAGAAGCAATCGACCCGGCTGCTTCGAGATACCAGCTAAGTGATTTTGTGTATTTATGTGATATTGTTTGGTTTGTATTTGCTGATGAAAGCTTTAAAGACGCAATGTTCACGTTTTGTTTGTATGTGTTATATTGTGAAGCTTGCTAATATACTTTTCATTCGATTTTATATTTTTTCTAGCAAATATAGCAGAGTGGTCACACCGACTGATGTTATGTCAGTTCTACAGACACTTTTTAACCCAAAAGACACTCAGTTTGTAGACTTGACGCAACAGCTTAGGCTCTTCAGTAGAACAATCTGTATTGCAGTGGATGCCAGGTCACTGTGGCTTGGAAGGCAATGAAAAAGCGGACAGATTGGCCAGAAGCGGCAGTGACATGGTACAACCAAATAGCGACTTAACCCACCAAGAGACGAAAACATTAATACAGTCTAGTATCCAATAAAGGTGGCAGGAGACACACACAAGATTATCTCCCCAAGACTCGCTTTGTGGCCTCTCTAGAGAGGGACAGTGTATTATATTCAGACTAAGGACTGGGCACAACAGACTTCGTCAACATATGTTCAAATTTTTCGGTTTAAAAAACACGGAGAGTGTCCTTGCAGCGTGGCACCCGAAAATGTTGAGCATGTGCTCCAACACTGTTAACTGTAGCTGACAACAGAGACGCAATCTGGCCTGTTCCAACCACAATGAAGACAAATCTGTATGGTACACGAGAAGAGATAACTGCACAATAGCCTTTATAAAGCCTAACAGTCTCCTGATATAACTTTTCTGACAGAAGGATCGAAGAAGAAGAGGTCACAACCAGTCACGGGTGAAACCCAATCGTCACAAGCCATCTGTAAAAAAAAAAAAAAACTTATACTGGGCGTTTTCCCCGTTCAGGCTAGATTTTTTCAGGTTAGTTGCATATCCTTTACAGGAGGTTGCTCTTGGAAAATTTACGTCCAGTAGTTTGCCATTGCCCCTGGACGGTCAGCTCCCTGATACCACTGTCGAAGCCAACGCAAGGCGCATGGCCCGCAGCTGGGATCGAACCCGGCATCACGAAGCGTTCGAATCGATTTAGCCACAGAGCCGACCAGTCTGGATTACCAACGTAATATCCTCCGGGTTGTCAGGCGGCTAGGCTGCACATTTTGGAGACCGACCCGGTAAAAAAAAAATATGGCTGCAGTTTCACAATTTCCATGTACGGAATCAGCTAGAGACCATTTGTTAGCAGGCGGTTTTCCGTTGATTTTGACAATTTATGATTGTGACCCTCTAAAGAAAGCAATTATTTTAGTCAATCCCCAAAACGGTCAATAAATTCTAGGAATGTTTTGCAAAGTTCCAAACGAGATTTGTAGCTACAATTTTAACGTAATTTTCTATAATTATTGTTAGCCGTTTCGAAATTCTCTAACGACTTCTGCGGTTGTGGTTGTATAGGCTTGGATAAATGTGAAGTTTATTTGTATTGTTTTAAATATGATAGCGGTTGTGCTGAAGATACTTTTTTGTCAACAAAACGAAAACTAACTGGTATACCAGTAATCGGCAACATGTGGTGCCTACTTTTGGCATGTGGAAAAGTCCAACTGGGGTGCAACAGATTTCTACTTATTAAAGTAACGATGTAAGGCTGAGGGTTTCTCTCTTCCAGTCTGTAGAATAAACACCTTAGATACTTCATATTTGTCTGAAAAAGACGGCGCTTTATTAATATTCTACCATAAGCAAGAAAAATCCAAAGGTCACGGGACAGTCTAATATTTCAAGGGGTGGCAGATAAGATGCATACAGTCGTGGAACCTAGTCTGCACTCTCTCGTGGGACGTACGTGGGTTGGGGTTATGGTCAGTTTTAGGGTCGTTAAAAGCACAAGAAAGCCGGAAAACCCAGTCTTAACACCCTCTAAAACTGTCATGTGACGTCATCTGGGGTAGGATATTAATAAAGCACCAAAAATATTTTCTCAAGCATGTCAATACTAAAACTCATGCAGCGAAATCAAATGGATGTTAATCTTGCACTTTGTCTATGAGAAACAACACTTCAGACACATTTATCAGCATCTCTCCTCACGGTCTGCCTAAAAGAAACTCGGTCTCTCCCAGCTCTCCCGCCTCGTGTACTTTCATATTCAATGAGTCACTTAGACCCTGTGCCCATCTTCGTGTTAAACGGCCCCTGTCCCCGCTTCCTGGCACCATGCCTTCTGCTATTATTTTTTCAATCCGCCATGGGGCTTGATTTGACCAAAATGATTCAACTTTTTTTGGCTTCCATAATGTGTTTCTTGGGATAATAATGCAGTAGTTTCCCCTCGCTTTCCACATCCACATGGCCTAAGAGACTATGTCCGCAGCCTTTAGCAACCATTTTGGTTGCCAGAGCAAGTGAACGTTTTGTGATGCTCCTGCTAACAGCAGAAGGCAGCCTAGAGGTGTCCACCTATGCCCGTGGATTATCGGTCACCATAGCTGCATTGGCCACACCGCAGTGTGTTTACCATCTTTGTAAATTTACTTCACTCTTCTACCGCGTGGGGTTTCCCTTCAGTTAGTTTTTTTTTCACTGATTCACAGTTAGATATTCGTGCAGTTAGGGTTTTCCCTTTTCCCTTCACTTAGGGTTTTCCTTTATTTCTCGAGCAGTTAGGGGTTTTCCCTTCACTGATTCTCGAGCAGTTAGGGTTTTCCCTTCACTGATTCTTGAGACCAGATTGTCAATTACCAAAACTCTCCAGTACTTTTATAACTACTACATTAAACGCTATCTACATTTGTTTTTGTTTCGTGGCTGACTAGCTGTTAGGGTGGCCGCGAAATAATTTTATATTCTGTTTTGGTGGGTTGCGGGGGTTAAAAAAAAAAAGGCTTGAGCAACACTGTGCCAGATAGTTAAAAGGAGCTTCTGCTATTTCCCAGCGTCTGATTTGCATCCTTGATGTGTTTACTCCTGCAGACAACAATCCTGCGGAAGCAAAATGGCCATCACCACCTCCGATAGGTTGAGTTTGTCACGACAGGAATGACTTTCCACAGCCCCATGAGAAAAGTTCAGTTATTTTCCTAGACATGCATATGACGAGAACCCTGTCTGCGACAATCCTTTGTGACACATAGGTCACGCTACAAATGTCTTTAATTACAAACTTCCGGCCTTCCTGTAACTTAACCCAAATTGTTTTAACTGTCTATCTATTTCCTCCCTCGGCCACCTGTCTCTTCTAAGGTGTGATCTTGTCACGCGAGAGATATCCCAGAGGGATCAGCTCTAATCTATTGTCGCGCCACCAGATTTCAAAGACAAGATTATTGGTAAGTATCTGGCACAGGCTTTCTCAATGGGGAAAGAGGCGTTCGTCTACCGGCGGAGAATTACTGCAGGGGAGGATATATGTGCAGTTATGTGCACCCGAAGCTGTCCTGTTTATATTACGTGATTAGGCCCAGTCTCTTCCACAGTGCGACTCTCGCACCACAGACCAATAGCCACGAAAACTGTTTTTTTTTTTTAAATTGCCGATAGAAGAAATCGACATTGCGTGGATGACTGTGAGCCGCTTTCACTGCGCTAAGCCGCACAGTTTTAATGTCAGGTACAGCCATTGTGCTGAGATGGTGATTCATGCATCAGACAATCAGAGACATATATACATGCATAGACGCTTACGTACGTGCGTACGTACGAAGGTACATACATACATCCATCCATCCATCCATCCTTCCATCAATCCATCCACCCATCCATCCATCCATCCATCCATACATACATACATACATACATACATACATACATACATACATACATACATACATACATACATACATACATACATACATACATACATACATACATACATACATACATACCCACATACATACAGACTTACTCACTGACTAACAGACTGTACCAGTTTGCAGTGGCTTACATGGTGTGTATTTCAAAAAACATCCGTATGCATGTGTCCGCTGTGTCCATTATATGAGGTATAATATCGTTTTTATTTTCGGGGGTAAAAGGGGGGGGGGGGAGATCAAGAAATCAATGAAAGAAAAGCAATGGAATAGATATTGTCTCTCTGGACGGCTAATGAAGGCATTAGAATGTTCATATGCGCTGCTATCTGTGTTATGGTTGTTGCTAAATATATTGCCAAATAAATTGCAGTCCAGATCTTTCCAGACTAAAGCAGCAGCAACAGCAGCAGCAGTTGTAGCAGAAGAAGAAGAAGGAGAAGAAGCAGCAGCAGCAGCAGCAGCCGAAGAAGAAGAAGAAGAAGAAGAAGAAGAAGAAGAAGAAGAAGATAGAAGAGAAGAAGAAGAAGAAGAAGAAGAAGAAGAAGAAGAAGAAGAAGAAGAAGAAGAAGAAAAGAAGAGAAAGAAGGAAGAAGAAGAAGAGAAGAGAAGAAGAAGAAGAATAAGAAGTATAAGACAGAAGAAGAAGAATAAGAAAAGAAGAAGAAGAAGAAGAAGAAGAGGAGAAGGAGGAGGAGGAGAAGAAGAAGAAGAAGAAGAAGAAGAAGAAACAAGAAGAGAAGAGAAGAAGAAGAAGAAGAAGAAAGAAGAAGAAGAAGAAGAAAGAAGACGAAGAAGAAGAAGAAGAAGAAGACGAAGAAGAAGAAGAAGAAGAAGAAGCAGAAGAAGAAGAAGAAGAAGAAGAAGAAGAAGAAGAAGAAGAAGAAGAAGAAGAAGAAGAAGAAGAAGAAGAAGAAGAAGAAGAAGAAGAAGAAGAAGAAGAAGAAGAAGAAGAAGAAGAAAAGAAGAAGAAGCAGAAGCAGAAGAAGAAGGAGAAGAAGAAGGAAGAAGAAGAAGAAGAAGAAGAAGAAGAAAAGAACGAAGAAGAAGAAGAAGAAGAAGAAGAAGAAGAAGAAGAAGAAGAAGAAGAAGAAGAAGAAGAAGAAGAAGAAGAAGAAGAAGAAGAAGAAGAAGAAAAAGAAGAAGAAGCAACAGCAGCAGGAGGAGGAGGAGCAGAAGAATTCCCCACAGAAATATATTTATCCAGGCCTCTACTTTACTTCCTAACTGTTGTGCTACGTCACACTTACACAATGTAACAATTCTAGAACACAATAAAAGAAAACCAACTCGGGATTCATATTAGACATTGTAATATAGACCAGCCCAACAACAATAATCTTGGTATACGTTGTCAGCCAGTGGCAATTAATGTAACAAAGATATTTACAATCATTAATTATAATTAACGTTAGCATAAAATGAGCCAATGAGCTAAATTTCATCAATGAGCGAGGAAAATATTTATACATACTTTATATACGTATTCACTACACACTTCTGATGACGTTTACAATTTTACTCCTTCCTCTTCTTTTCTTCTTCTTCTTCTTTTTCTTTGTCTTCTTCTTCTTCTTCTTCTCTTCTTTCTTCTTCTTCTTCTTCTTCTTCTTCTTCTTCTTCTTCTTCTTCTTCTTCTTCTTCTTCTTCTTTTTCTTCTTCTACTTCACCTTCTTCTCTGAGCTCATCCTTCCAAGTTCAATTGACTTGTTGTGTTCGGTTCATCACTAAGCTATGATATCTACTCCTTTCGGCCCAACACCCCGTAGTTCAGCAAAGCAAACCTTTAATAAGTTGTCCTTTACGAGTGGCGAGGCTATATAGTTTTTAACCCAAAATAAGGCCTCGGAACCCACAAAGAGAAATATTTACACTGGATGATCAAAAAAGTTGCAGTAAAATCCGTAAACAGTAATAATAACATTGCAAAATGCAGTGAAAACATTGAAACTGAAGTCAATACAGCCAGATATAGAAATGTTACATGTGGTGACGCAAAAAAGAAAACATACCAGCTTTGACTATAGACACATCACTTTGCTATGTTGGTGAGGTAAAAACAACTATCGTAATAACTAGGGCTGTACCGAATAGTGATTTTCACTATTCGGCCGAATACGAATAGTGGGACCAACTATTCGGCCGAATACGAATACGAATAGTGTATTATCATCATCAGGTGCCTTGCCGACTGGCGTGGGCGATCATGCCTTTTTACAAAATCTGCTATCTCCTGCAGCATGTATCAGTTCGTGTGCTGACACAACTCCATGCCATGCAACAAGACTGACAAGAATCTTCTATCGTTGTCTTCCTCTATCCCTCCTTCCACAAATCTTTCCAGTGGTCACCAAATGTTCCATTTTCCTTCTTCTCATAACATGGCTGAAAAATGACTACTGTCTCCTACTGATGTCTGTGATTAGTTGTCTTCGGGCTCCCGCCTCTTTCAAAACCATCGTTCGCTCGGCCGTTCGTTTGATGTAATTCTTGTTAGGAATATCTTTAAATTTAATTTGGGCGAAGACACCCTGAAAGAACGAAAAATGCGTGATCTCTCTCTCTCCTCCCCCTACCTCTCTCTCTCTCTCTCTCTCTCTCTCTCTCTCTCTCTCTCTCTCTCTCTCTCTTACACAAAGACACTCACACACACACACACAAGCACACCCACACACACACTGCGGTTGGCATTTTATGCAGTTTGTACTTCGAAGCCAGGTCCCAGTTTCCCCCGCTACGACAGACTTAGGCAACAGCAACTATTGTGTTAATGAGAGAGTTATTTCAGTCTATCGCAGTGTATGCAGAAACGGGAGTAAGGTAACCACTATTCGTATTCGGCCCGATCGCAACTATTCGGCCGAATACCGAAGAGTCATTAGGTCCACTATTCGGCCCCGAAGCGAAAACGAAGCGAATATTCGGTACAGCCCTAGTAATAACATCAGAATTATCCATAATGTATGTTTTTGTTTCATTTATTTTCCTTTTCCATTTTTGTCTACGGAAATAAAACCACTGTTGTTTCTGTTTTTCCGCCATCACAATTTTAATTTGTATTGCCAGGTCGTTTCATTCGTTTATCTTTGTATTATTATTTTTAAAAATTTGTATTTATGCTATAAAGTACTTTTGTTGCTCTCTGGTTAATTTAAAAAAAAAATTTTTTTTTTTCGTCAAAACGTTATTATGTTGCCTGTGTGCTCCCGTCGAAATTCCCTAAAGCCTTCTGTGGCCGGTCAAGATTAGGTCTGGCGCTCTTGACTGGCCAGCACTCTAAAACAGTGCGATGTTCTTAAGCATTCACTTTTCTGCCATGCGTTCATGTAAAAAAAAAAAAAACCTCGAACGCGTCTACTGATTTTCTGGTAAAAAAAAATCCCTACTAAGATGTCATAAAAGTACAACTCGTGTTTGTAGGATTATGCTAATCTGGGGTTTTTCTTCCCTTTTTTTGCGTCGTGTGGACAATCACAAATCCCGTTCGTGACAAATCATGAGAAATGTTACAATTATCTTTTAATTATAGTCAAGGGTAGCGTTTTTTGTTAATTAAAAGCATATCAGTTACAGGAGAACTGAAATCGCAAAACAAAACAAATGAGTATTTTCAGCTTTGACGTGTGATAAGTGTGTACCAAAAAAAATTGTGGTGGGGGGGGGGGGGGGGCGGGGGGTGGGTAGACCTCGCACTCTGAGTGTAACGGATTCGTTTATAGACTTTAATTTGGTTCAGATGTGAAATTTTTGGAGATCTTTTGGGGTCGTCGCTTAAGTACGGAGTTCGTAGTTTGTCTTACGCTCTCAACAGGCGGCTTCTCATTATGTGCCGAATAAATGGGCCATGAACCCTGATTGTATGTTTTTAATTTCAATGCCTAAATTGTAATTGTGTCCTCAGAATGCGTCACGCTAGTTTTTCTCAGACATACCGTAATGTAAAATACCCTTCCCACGCCTTCGGGTATTTTGTGCAAATAGGGTTAGACCCATATTTTACTGACCAATGGGCACTCGACTGATGATGTGGTCAACATCTCGCTGACTGCCTCTACCTCTCCGGACACAGCCTGGTACTCATCTTAACCTGTGTTGACCTGCGAGCAGCTTCTGAAAGGGGGAGACAACCCGCATCGAATGGGATTTAAACCGTAGACTTTTGACCGTCAGACGAGTGTCTGCTGTAAGACAAGCTGATACCACTACGCTACCGGGACTCATTTTTCCATCATGGTTTTACAGAAATTCCTCTTTGATTTCTTTAGTTAAAAAGAAGAAGATTGGGGGGGGGGGGGGGGGGGGGGGGGGGGGGGGGGGGGGGGTGGGGAGAACAGCCAACTACTATTGATTTTGATTGTCTGACGACCAAGGGTAATCAAGATTCCAACAGCACGCGACGCAGCAAATAGAATAATATGTATCATTTTGTATTTCTTCTCATTGTTCTCGCTCTTTCAGGTCTGTTCCAGTTAGTTAGCAACTTTTTAAAGATTTATTAAGGTTGGCTGATTACAGGAAATAGTTTACCCTGTAGAATCTATAGTTAACGTCTTACTGTTAATTTCAGTTATTGTTAACTCCTACAATAACACTGTATTAAAGGTGTATATTTTTTATCGTGTTCTCTACTGACATACATTTAGGATATGGTTGCTATAGTTTACTTTGTCAGTGATTAAAAAATATTGATTACTACAGCCTTTTGTTTGTGGGATATTTATTTCATACTTTGCGACCCTCCTTCAATTCAAACATGTTCAATTTAATGTCTAAACCTTTCAAAGATCGCATGCCTACATTCTAAAAATGGTTTAAAAAAATGTTCAAATCTTTTTGGTTTAAAACTTGTGTAAGTTTCGGGGTCTTTTTGAATGGTGGCAGGACTGATCCATTAACATTCAAAGTCGCCCCTTACTCAGTCGTGAATGGTCCAGTTCTTCTTGTTTTCTTCTTCGGGTATCAAGGGGAAAAAAAAAGTCCTGCTTAATAATGGTCGTTACCTAGTTAATGAGGCCCCTAAATCCGGGCACTTGCCGTCTGCGACACCGACATTATGCAGACTGTACATACATATAAGCTTCTTTAAAGAAAGATGTCTTCGCTTCAAATGTTTTCCTTTTTAACTGGCAAAGTACTGGCTGAGAATAAGATGCGGTGATTTAGCCAGGCACAATCATCTGTCGTCACCAAGTTGACACTTGAGACTATGTTTTGATATTGCGACTATAGCGAGCTTCTGTGGATATGTCTGGTGCAGTGAAGGGTCTTCTTCCTAACAGAAAAAGCAGTATTTTTGCCCACTAAGTGCAATGTATGCCACAAATTTGATGTCTACATATCTGAGGCCTGTCCAAATTCTGTATCCAGATCTTTCTTAGTCTGCCTCTTCTCCTCTGTAGTTTTGGAGAGAACAGTAGATCCCATTACTTTGCCGTTCAGTTGCATTTTACACCACTTCACTGTTCTTTTAAAACAGGTTAATAGTCGCCATGTATGGAGTGACGAGACGGCCAACTTCATCGTTTTTGATATGGTCTCTGTATGATATACCAAGCCGTTTTCAAAACGATCTAATTTTCAATGCTGTCTTGCAAATCATTTCAAGTGTTTGCCACTTCAAAAAATGAAATTGTGTTGGCCAAGGACAAAGGATTTGTCTCACCGAAGAGGTAAGGATATACGAAGACTGAGCACTGATCACATATAGAAGAACCAGTTCCAAATGACTACAACACGTCAGATAGCGCTCATGTGATTGCAGCTCTTTGTTTTGCACACATAAACATTGCTGTTGACAATCTCGTGCGGTGTTGATATAAGCCCAAGCTGTTCTTGGTTGGGACTGGATCTCCTAGTATAGTCTGTGTAGAAGGTGAAACTGAGACTTATATCCGACGCACATCTTCATGAAATCGCGCTGGACGTTGGTGTTCAGCAGGCCGTAGATAATGGGGTTAAGGCAAACGGAAGTGAAAGCCAACATCATGCATAGAGCGTGCAGCAGTGGGAAGTCAATGCCAGTAAACAAAGAATAGTCCAAAGTAACAAGAGCGTTGACAAAATGCAGCGGAAACCATGCGACTCCAAAAGCAATGGCTATAGTTGACAGTAGAATAATATTTTTCCTGTGTCGCCTTTGCTTTCGACGAATACTCGCATCATCTGCAGAACTACCTGGAAGCCTCGAGCCGAGAAATCTGCCAATGAATAAATGAAGTATTACAATGGCGACGAGGGGAGAAAGATACTGCAATAGCAAAACAAGCACACTGTAGGTTGTTCTAGCAGTTTCTGACTCCCATTTCTCTGTGCATAAGGAATACAGTACGTTCCCGTTGAAACCTTTGACGTGCTCAATGTCGTGAACAACAACCATAGGTATGGATATGCAGAAAGATGCAGTCCATATAAAGCTGAGACAAATGAAGACACAGTGTTTCCTTCGTGTCTGGTGCTTGTTGTAGATGATGGCGCTGTATCTGTCTACGGCTAGGGCGACCAAAGTGAAGGTTGATACGAACACATATACAGTCTGTAATGACGTGACTAGCTTACACAGGGTTTCCCCTAACACCCAATTCTTCATGACAAGCCGGACTACCGTCAGTGGCTTGCACACTGCGCATGTCAGGATATCGCTTGCTGCCAGGTTGAGAATGTACCAGTTTCTCGAAGACTGATGGCGCCCTTTGCCAGCTATGATGTAGAATAACACACCGTTAGTCGCCAGTCCAAGGAAAATAAGAACGACGAAACAAATGATGATAGAATATTCGGCTTCTTTCGAAAACCAGTGGTCGTCTGACTGATATTCCCTGGAAACCAACAAAAATTCTTCTATGGAGAAGTTCACCGTGTCCTGCAAGTCCACTAGTGAACTGAAATTTCCAATGTGCGTCATGATTTAGTATCGATAAATGCACAAGACTACTATTGAATTATAAATTTGTATTTTACAGATTAAACTGTTTGGCACTTTTTTGCTTTGAATTCAACAGTTTTGGCATGTTGCTGCGTTGTTAGACAAAAATGAATTTCGCATAGTACTTCTTGTAGCGTAATAACGTACAGGCCCTGACTGGCAGCTTTTCAGACTACAGATCCTGCTAGCACTTTGTTCGTTCATGTTAGCTGGCATGATCATTGATTCTTGATTTGATCTTCAGTAAGGGAAAAAACCTGACACGGTATGAAGATTGATCAGATAAGGTAGTTCACTCTTGCCGCTTGTGTAATGGATTGATTGATCTGTTCGAAGAAAGAAAAAAAAAACGAATTTAGTAATTGCACAGTTACCAGTTTTTGATTATTAATTGTTACATGGAAATACATGTTGTGTGACAATTTAATAATCTTAATCATCATTATTCAGAGAGAATTGTAATTGTGCATTGGCTAGCTCACTGACCTGTTGGTTCGGTAGTCATAAATTAAAATCATCCTAGTGGATTAACAAACAAAAAAAAAGGGGGGGGGGGATCTAGTTCTCAATCGACTCTCCCCTTGTGGCTTCTGGGGCCCTATTGGAGGGAAAAACAAGAATAGACTCAATGGCTCCCCAAAATCATTTCGTAAGAGTCGACTAACTGGGAGCTTCCTTTGAAGTCGGGGTGCATCTGCTTGAGAGGCAAGGAACCAACAGTCTGCATTCAAGTGAGTTAATGGTTGCGCAAGCAACACCTAGGTTCTGGAACAGGACTACAGTCAAGAAGTGGACGAACAACAAGAATTTTTCGCCGGAATTTACAGCTGGTGAACGCCAAGAAGAAGTCGAAGCAGTCTGAACATTTGTGGCACGAAATATTCTGGAAAGTAAAGACGACCCCGTGATTTTGACTACTCCACCCGTTGAGTGGCGACTGACTCTACAAATAGAGGACTGATACCAATTTTACAGCATGTATGACAATACCACACTCATACAACATTTATATTATTGGACGAAAAAGAGTAGAAATACTGACATCTTAAAAAATCTGAATATTAAGGAAGATTCGATAATAAACAGCATCCTGTCTCGGAAGCTGAAATATTTTGGTCATATCAAGCGATACGAAAAAATTATGGCAGAAGGCATGGTACCAGGAAAGAGAGGCAGGGGCCGACCAACACGAAGATGGGCACATGATATAAGTGACTCCTTGAGTATGAAAGTGCATGAGGCGGGAGAGCTGGCGAGAGACCGAGTTTCTTTCAGGCAGACCGTGGTGAGAGCGACGTTCTGCAAAGGACCTGCTACCTGATGATGATGATACACACGTCAGTTATTAAAGACAAAAACTGTGTCCGCAACGAAGAACATAACATTTCTAGTCAAAACTA